>LNAC01000210.1:171933-480368 GCA_002007465.1 Ailurus styani
AAAAAAAAAAAAAAAAAAAAAATAAAAAAAAAAAAAAAAAAAAAAAAAAAAAAAGCCCTGACTCTCCACAACTTCTGGCAGAATAAGTGGAGAAGCAAGGTTAAGAAAAAAAGTTGTATTCACAGCCTATAAACCACTAGTGAAAGCAAACAGAAAACTGGGCTTGACCTATCCTTTCTCTTTATTTCCTCTCCAATTTTTCAAACAGCAGTGATGTGGTATAAACCTCTAGTTATCTGCAACTTCTAGCTATTTTCTATTATTATTACTCTCTTTTTCAGGGTTAAGCAAGTACAGTAGTAGAAAGCAATGTTCTCCACATTCATTCTGTTGAATGAGACAGCAGTTCAGACATGAGAGTTTAAATAAAAGAGAAATAGATGAGAAAAACTAAAGGAACCATGGCTACCTGGATATATGGCTGACACCAGGTCTGGAAGGAAATATGCAAAATGAGCTTGGAGTGACTTCTCGTAAAAGCAAGCAAGGAATCAAAATCTGGGGTGAAGAAAAAAGATTCAGGGGCCAACCTGAGGAGGTGCTCACTGCCTAAAGATGGACTATTTCAGCATAACAAAGAATAATATGGATTAAGATCTATCAAATATGTTAAATGTCCGTAAGTTTGTAATGATACTTAAGAAAAAAAAGACCACCTTTGAAGAATGCTAGGAAAGCAACTCTTTCTGAGAAATGTTAAAGGGAAAGAATTTATAATCTGCAAGAGGTAATAAAGAAAAGGTCCCTTATAGAAAAAGTCTAGCTGATATAAGAAAGAGTGACAGAATGAGAAATCACCACTCTGTAACCCCCTAATTAGAGGCATTTAAGGCAGGCAATAATCACCTATGGCTCTAAAGCCATTAGATGAAAAGGGGACAGAGAATTTCCATAAAAAGCAGATATCAGGGGCACCTGAGTGGCTCAGTGGGTTAAAGCCTCTGCTTTCAGCTCAGGTCATGATCTCAGGGGTCCTGGGATCCAGCCCCACATCGCATCAGGCTTCCTGCTCAGCAGGGAGCCTGCTTCTTCCTCTCTCTCTGCCTGTCTCTCTGCCTACCTGTGATCTCTCTCTCTCTGTCAAATAAATAAATAAATCTTTAAAAAAAAAAAAATTCAGATATCACTGAACCCACTGACCGAGCTTAACATCACACAAAATAACCAGGTTATGATGTACCTCCTGAGTCATGCCATTGGAAATATATTGTTGAAAAAGAAAAGAAAAAGGCCAGCTACAGTCAAGCTTTTAAGTCTAGCTAAAAACATGGGCACCTGGGTGGCTCAGTGGGTTAAAGCCTCTGCTTTCGGCTCAGGTCATGATCTCAGGGTCCTGGGATCGAGGCCCGCATCGGGCTCTCTGCTCAGCAGGGAGCCTGCTTCCCCCTCTCTCTCTCTCTGCCTGCCTCTCTGCCTCCTTGTGATCTCTCTCCCTCTGTGAAATAAATGAATAAAATCTTAATAAATAAATAAATAAATAAATAAATAAATAAATAAATCTAGCTAAAAACAACAAATTGAACAATATCCCGAGGAGGTAATCAGAAAACCAAGACAAAGACCCTGATTTCTTCAACAAATAATTTAAATTTGCATGGGAAACAATTAAGAAATAAGGGGAACCTACAGAAAAATCAACAAAACATAACATAATCTATCAATCTATTCTGGAACACAATTCAAAAAAAAAAGTAAGCTTTGATGAGAGTATTTTTACTTGATGATGTTAATGAATCAACACTAAATTTTTAAGGTGTGATGATGTCATTACAACTATCTTTCTCATACATACTTAAGGAGTTACAACTGAAATGATAGAATCTCTGGGAATTGTTTCAAATAAATAAACCAAGAGGAAGGAGGGTGGGTATACAAATGAAAAAAGATTGGTCATATGTTGGTAACTGTTAAAGGTGGCTGGCTAATGGGTAACTGGCAGTTGCATTATGATTCTACTTTTCTTTTTGAAAAATTCCATAACATCCTTTTTAAAAAAATAGGTGATGGGGCACCTGGGTGGCTCAGTCGGTTGAGCATCTATCTGCCTTCGGCTCAGTTCATGATCTCAGGGTCCTGGGGTTGGGCCCCGCACCAGGCTCTCTGCTGGCGGGGAACTTGCTTCCCTTTCTCTCTCTGCCTGCCTCTCTGCCTACTTGTGATCTCTGTCAAATTAATAAATAAAATCGTAAAAAAAAAAAAAAGAAAAGAAAAGAATAGGTGAAAAAGACTTATTCAACAGATGAAGGTAAGAGTCCATTCCCAAACAGATGAAATTCCACAGGGAAAGCGTACCTTGCTAGTAATGCACCATTTGTATTTAATTATATTCCACAATTAGAAATTCCCATTTTATAATAGAAAATATAAAACAGGTCAGCTAAGGTTTAGTGTAAAGTGCCAGATAGTAAATGTTAGGTTTTGTGGGACATACAATATCTATCATAACTATTATGCCATTATTCCGTGAAACAGTGGTAGACAAGACGTAAATGAAATAGCATGGTTGTGTTCCAATAAAACTTTATGGACACTGGGGCACCTGGGTGGCTGAGTGGGTTAAAGCCTCTGCTTTCGGCTCAGGTCATGATCTCAGGGTTCTGGGATCGAGCCCCACATCGGGCTCTCTGCTCGGTGGGGAGCCTGCTTCCTCCTCTCTCTGCCTGCCTTTCTGCTTACTTGTGATCTCTCTCTCTGTGTCAAATAAATAAAATCTTTAAAAAAAAAACAAACTTTATGGACACTGAAATCTAAATTCCATATAATTTTCACACTTCACAAAGTACTCTCATTCTTTTGATTTTTTTTAAACATTCAAAAATATAAAAATCAAGGGGTGCCTGGGTGGCTCAACTGGTTGAGTGTCTGACTCTTCATTTCAGCTCTGATCGTGATCTCAGGATTGTATGTATTGAGCCCGTGTCAGGTTCCACACTTAGTGGGGAGCGTGCTCCCCATCGCCCTCTCCTTCTGGTCCTCCACCCACGCATATGTGCTCTTTTTCTCTCTCTGAAATAAATCTTTAAAGTGTATATATATATTTATATACATACCAAGCAGGAAAGACTAGAAAGGAATAGAGAACACCACCAGAACCACCAACTTTACAGGTAACACAATGGCACTCAATTCGTATCTTTCAATGATCACTCTGAATGTAAACAGACTAAATGCTCCAATCAAAAGACACAGGGTATTAGAATGGATAAAACAACAAGACTCATCTACAAGAGACTCATTTTAGACCTAAAGACACCTGCCTATTTAAAGAGAGGGGATGGAGAACCACCTAACATACTAATGGACATCAAAAGAAAGCCAGAGTATCCATACTTATATCAGACAAACTAAATTTTAAACTAAAGACTGTACCAAAAAATGAAGAAGGGCACTAATATCATAAGGGGACTCCATCAAGAAGATCTAACAACTTGGGAGCACCCAAATATATGAATCAATTTATAACAAACATAAAGAAATTCAATAATAGTAGAGGACATTAACAGCAATGGACAGATCATCTAAGCAGAAAATCAACAAGGAAACAATGGATTTGAATGACACACTGGACCAGATGGATTTATCAGATACATTCAGAACACTTCATCCTAAACCAGCAGAATACACATTCTTTTAGAGTGCACATGGATCATTCTCCAGAACAGACCACATACTGGGACAAAATCAGGCCTCAACAAGAACAAAAAGATTGAGATCATACCATGTAGATTTTCAGATCACCACACTATGAAACTTGAAGTCAACAACAAGAAAATATTTGGAAAGACCACAAATACATGAAGTTAAAGAACATCCTACTAGAGAACAAACTGTTCAACCAGGAAATTTAAAGATGAAATTAAAAAGTACATGGAAGCAAATGAAAACATGACAAACAGATCAACAAAACCAAGAGCTAGTTCTTTGAAAGAATAAAACTGATAAACCCCTAGCCAGACTTACCAAAAAGATAAAGGACCCAAAAACAAAATCACAAATAAAAGAGATCACAATCATCACCACAGAAATACAATTATAAGAGAATTTATGAAAAATTATAGGCCAACAAACTGGGTAATCTGGAAGAAACGGACAAATTCCTAGAAACATACAAACTACGAAAGCTGAAACAGAAGAAACAGAAAACTTAAATGGACCCATAACCAGCAAAGAAATTGAATCAGTAATCAAGAATTTCCCAACAAACAAAAGTCCAAGGTCAGACGGCTTCCCAAAAGAATTCTACCAAACATTTAAAGAAAAGTTAATACCTATTCTTCTCATATTATTCCAAAAACAGAAATGGAAGGAAAACTTCCAAACTCATTCTACAAGGCCAGTATGACCTTGATTCCAAAACCAAAGACCCCACTAAAAAGGAGAATTACAGACCAATATCCCTAAACAAGGATGCAAAAAATCTCAACAAGATACTAGCACACTGAATCTAACAGCGCATTAAAAGAGTAATTCACCATGATCAAGTGGGATTTATTCCTGGGTTGAAGGACTGGTTCAATATTCGCAAATCAATCAACGTGATACCACATTAATAAAAGAAAGCATAAGAACCATATGATCCTCTCAACAGATATAGAAAAAGCATTTGACAAAATATAGCATCCATTCTTGATAAAAACCCTCAACGAAGTAGAAACAGATGGAACATACCTCACTATCATAACGGCCACATAAGAAAGGCCGACAGCTAATACCATCCTCAATGGAGAAAAGCTGAGAGCTTTCCCCTACAGTCAGGATCAAGATAGGGATATTCACCTCTCAGCATTACTATTTAGCATAGTAAGGGAAGTTCTAGCCTCAGCAACCAGTCAAGAAAAAGAAATTAAAGACATCCAAATGGGCAAGGAACAAGTCAAATTTTCAGTATGTGTAAACAACACGATACTCTATGCAGAAAACCCAAAAGACTCCACAAAAAATTGCTAGAACTAATACATGAATTCAGCAAAGTCACAGGATATAAAAGCAATGTAGAGAAATCCATTCCATTTCCATACACCAATAATGAAACAACAGAAAAAGAAATCAAGGAATCAATCCCATTTACCATTGCACCAAAAACCATAAGATACCTAGGAATAAACCTAACCAAAGAAGTAAAGGATCTGTACTCTAAAAACTATAAAGACTTACAAAAGAAACTGAAGAGGACACAAAGAAATGGAAAAGCATTCCATGTTCATGGGCTGGAAGAAAACTGTTAAAATGTCTAAACTATCCAAAGCAATCTACATATTTAATGCAATCCTTACCAAAATACCACTAGCATTTTTTCCCAGAGCTAGAACAAAACAATCTTAAAATTTGTATGGAACCACAAAAAAAACCCCAAATACCTAACCAATCCTGAAAAAGAAAACCAAAGCTGGAGGTATCATGATTCCGGATTTCAAGTTATATTACAAAGCTGTAGTCATCAAGACAGTATGGTACTGGCACAAAAAAAGAAACATAGATGAAACAGAACAGAAAATCCAGAAATGGACCCACAAATCATAGTCAACTAATCTTTGACAAAGCAGGAAAAAGTATCCAATGGAGAAAAGACAGTCTCTTCAACAAATGGTGCTGGGAAAACTGGACAGCAACAAGCAGAAGAATGAAACTGGACCACTTCCTTACACCATACACAAAAATAAATTCAAAAGGGATGAAGGACCTAAATGTGAGTAAGAAATCTTTAAAATCCTAGAGAAGAACACAGGCAGCAAAGTCTGTGACATCAGCCATAGCCACTTCTTCCTAGACACAACACCACAGGCAAGGGAAACAAAAGGAAAAATGAACTATTGGGACTTCATCACGATAAAAAGTTCCTGCACACCAAAGGAAATAATCAACAAAACTAAAAGGCAGCTTATGGAATGGGAGATGATATCTGCAAATGATATACCTGATAAAGGGTTAGTGTCCAAAATTTATAAAGAACTTACCAAGCTCAACACCCAAAAATCTGGTTAAGAAATAAGCAGTAGGCAAAAACAGACATTTTTTCAAAGAAGACATCCAGATGGCTAACAGACACATGGAAAGATGCTCAACATCACTCATCATCAGGGAAATACAAATCAAAACCACAATGAGATACCACCTCACACTTGTCAGAATGGCTAAAATTAACAACATAAGAAGCAACAGGTGTTGTTGAGGATGTGGAGAAAAGGGAGACCTTTTACACTATTGGTAGGACTGCAAACTGGTATAGCCACAAAGGTTTCTCAAAAAGTTAAAAATAGAATGACCCTATGATCCAGCAACTGTGCTACTAGATATTTACCCAAAGGATAATACAGATTCGAAGGGGTACATGCACCCTGATGTTTACAGCAGCATTATGAACAATAGCCAAATTATGGAAAGAGACCAAATGTCCATTGACCGATGATGAATGGATAAAGAAGATAGGGTGTGTGTGTGTATGTGTGTGTGTGTACATATGTGTATAATGGGATATTACTCAGCCATCAAAAAGAATGAAATATTGCCATTTGCAAAGATGTGGATGGAGCTAGAGTATCCTATGCTAAATGAAATAAGTCAGTCAGAGAAAGACAAATACCATATGATTTCACTCATATGTGGAATTTAAGAAACAAAACAGGGATGACTGGGTGGCTCAGGTGGTTGAGCATCCAACTCTTGGTTTCCACTCAGGTCATGATCTCTGGGTTGTGGGATCAAGTCCTGCATCAAGCCCTGCTAAGCAGGGAATCTACTGGAGCATTCTCTCTCTCTCTCCCTCTGCCCCTCCCCCTGCTTGCACTCACACTCTAAAACAAATAAATCTTAAAAAAAAAAAAAAAAGAATAAAAAAGAAACAGATGAACATATGGGAAGGGGGGAAAAAAGAGAGGGAAACAATGAATATAATTTGAATGAACGATGAATGAAACCATAAGAGACTCTTAACCGTAGAGAACAAACTGAGGGGTGATGGAGGAAGGTAGGTGGGGGATGGGCTAGATGGGTGATGGCCATTAAGGAGAGCATTTGCTATGATGAGGACTGGGTGTTGTAAATCAGTGATAAACCACTGAATTAAACTCCTGCCAATATTGCAATGTATGTTAACTAACTAGAATTTAAATAAAAATCTGAAAATTAAAAAAAATATATATATGAACCATTCTTAGTGCTCAGACCATATAAAAATAGGGAGTGGGCTAACACTGGCCCATCAACAGTAGTTTGCAACTCCAGATATATTATCATTTTATATTTTTATAACCAACTCATTTGTAACCAAGGCCCCTACTTGAGTGAAGAGTTAAAAAAAAAAAAAAAGACCCACATAAGCATACCTTAGAACTAGAAGCATTTAACATGGTAGCTGAAATTCCTAATTGTTTTAAAACCATTAACTGGTCTTCCATAAGAGAGATCAATGGGCAAATCACAAGGGTAAAACCTAAAAGAGAAAGTATCTACTTTAAATTTTACACTATCTCCACCTGAGGGCCTCACAACATCAATATACTACCTATTTCTCATCCTCATTAATAGAAAAGATAGATACAAATAAGTGACCATTAGCCAAATAAGATTAAGATTAGACAGAAATCTCTTCCCTTATTCAATACTACAAAAATAAAAATAGATATCATTCTGAATTTTTACTTAACAATCAGTATTGGTCATATTAGCAAAATATTATAAAATCTAGTCAAATAATATCCAGTTATATGAGGAAAAAGTTATTCCAAGGCTTTTCAAAGAAAACACAGCAACCTGTATAATTACAAATGATAGTGACTTGAGTATTCTTCTACTTAACTGTACCAGATTAATACATGCCAAGTTGAAATCAGTGAACAGTTTACTGACTGAATGATGTGCTGATAGTATATCCCCTTTCTCTTATTACTGAAATTGTGCACAGCTGTAAGAGTTATTCTACATTATTAGAATCACTAACTTATGTCTCTGTAGATTGTTCCTTAAAATAACTTGAGACAGAGAGCAGACCATTTAAAAAATATACTCAGATTCAGACTTTATCAGGGATTTGCCTTCTCAAATAGTCTCTCTGCTGTATTTTCACATTCTCCTTCAACAGTGGTACCTTCTCATTACATTTAAACACAGGCAAGTCTCTCTCATTTTTAAAACACCCTGGACATCTAATTTAGGGCTCCCTCTCTTTTTCCCTGCATAACAATTCTTTCCAAAGAATGTCGCATTCACTAGCTATACTTCTTCAACTCATCTTCCCTCTCTCTCCATTCCCACAGAAGTTCTTTCTCCAAATACCCTATTTCAGTGAACAACTTCACCATTTATCCCAGCCTAGAATTTGGACATCATTCTAGACTATCCCTTCTCCTACCACTCCCGCCACCCTGAATCCAATGAAAACAAGTCCTAGTGAATCTACCTCCTGATTATTTCTAGAATTCCTCTATCTTCTAAAGCACAATTCTGACTAGTCACTTACCTACATAAAACCCGTCAAATCTAAAGAAGTTTTTATAACATCTTTCAAGATTCTTTCCACAAGTCTTGCCCCTCACTGCCTGCCACACCGAAATTCTTCCAGGTTACTGAATACTCCCTACCATGCATGAACGTGTCAGTCCTCAATTCTCACACACAGGATGTCAAGCATATGGTATGGAACCTGAGCCAGGAGCTGTCAGTCTCTGCTAGCTGTGATGACACAGTGAAGCTCTACCAGGAGGAAGAGGATGATTGGGTATGCTATGCCACCCTTGAAGGCCATGAATCTACTGTGTGGAGCTTAGCCTTTGACCCCAGTGGCCAGTGCTTGGCATCTTGCAGTGATGACTATAACTGCATATCTGGTGCCAGTATCTACTGGACAAGCAAGGGGTGGCATGCAGCAGCCCTACTTTTGGGCTTAGAAATACTGCTCCCCTGCATGAACACTCTTCCTTACTCTCCTGTCCTAGCTTTGCCTATGTATCCTTCAGCTTTTAGCTCAAATGCCACACTGACAGGACAATTTTGTCTAACAGCTCCTGGGCCAGATCTTTGCACTAACTTAATTCCCTATTAAAATCTTTATCATAAAACCTTTATTGCAATAGCTTACAATGACATATACATATATATATATACACGTGTGTGTGTGTGTGTGTGTGTATAAACTTAGTTTATATTCAATAAACTAAGGACTACCTGCTTGTTTGGGTAATTCAAGTTTTAATGGACACAGGCACATCCATTATTTTACATGCTGTCCAAGTCTGCTTTCATGCTATAATAGCAGTTCAGTAGCTGCCACAGAGACCATATGGACCGGACCTATTCCATTTACTGACTGCCTCTCTAAGGGAAAGTCTGGTGACCCCTGCTCTATACCCTTGCTAGTCCCCAAGCAGCAGCATCAGTATCACCTGGGAGCCTGTTAGACATACAAGATTTTGGGTCCCACACAAACTCAGAATCTGCATGTTAATCACATCACCAGCGGTTCTTACACATGTTACAGTTTGAGAAAGCACTACTTTACACCATGAGCTCTGTGAAAACTAGAACTTTGCCCATTTTGCTCACTACTGTTATCTCCCGGGCTTAACACCACGGCTGACACTCAATAAAGATCTGGGACTAGAATCCAAGTCCATGTAATCTTTTACCAATACTTTTTCTCCTACAACATGTTTTTTAATTATGTTTTAAGAATGAGATAAAAGAACTAATTCCATTCAAAGTCTTTAACATTCCCTCTTTAAATGAACCCTTCAAAATGTCTATTAACATAAAGATAAAATAAAAATGCACTTGGTTTTTACATAGGTATGACTAGAAATGATTTTTTTTTTAAAAATTAAAAGAGAAATGGCATTTCTTCAACTTAAATGAATCTTTATTAACACATACCATCTGAACATAACGCTGGTAATTGGTAGCATAAGCTCTTTCCACCTCCCGTAGGCATAACAAGAAATACCTCCTTTCCAGACATTGTTACATTAATAGTTTCGAGCTGAAGCAGTCTGAACTTCTGCAGTTTAAAGACATTTTGCAGAACATCTTTAATTTTACCAGACCAGGGAAAATCTAGACAGAGAAAAATAAGTTAAATATATTAGAACTACTTAGGATTATAAATGAGATACAAACATGAATGGCTGCATTTATACTAGAGAAAAACAGGTAAAATTTATATAAGGCTTTTGATACTATTAACAATTTAACCTTTATACTAACAATTTTGAGATTAGTTTAGCTCACGAACCCAAGCAAAAACACATTGATATATAAGAAACAGCACATCAGAAAAAATGAAAACATTTGCCAGTTGAGAATTAACCTACAAAGAAGAGGAAGGTACTTGACAGGTATTCAAAAAACAGTCTGAATGTTGATCAGGGAATTCAGAGGATCATAAAAATTTCAAGTATCATCAAATTAACAATTACATGGAATTTTTTATGTAAATACCTTGTTTAGAAATGAAACCCTGGAAATCAAGGCCCATAAAAGCACTGCAATTTGAGAGTCATAGTATTCCATTATAATGTGATAGCTAGTGATAAACATGATGTTTGGCAAGATCTTGAATCAAGAAAGGTGTGTTCACTAGTGCAGGAAAATGAAGTAGACTTTGGCAAGAAGTTTGAATCTATATTTTTTTCTTAATGGTTTAAATTTCTTCTAGTTAAAATTTTTAAAATTTAGTTAAAAAATCTTTTTCCAAGCATTCACTGATGCTGCTAGAACCATAATTGGAAAAAAATAATGAAGTCTGAAAAATAAAAGTTTCATTCATAAAGAACATGGGTAAGAATGGTTTGCATACTGGTTTCCCATGCCCCTTAAAGAGCAGCTAGTTTCCCTCTAAGCCACTGGAAAGCATTGGTCCAGGAACAATGATTTAACTCCTACATAAAGAAACAAGTAGAAACAAAATTAGCAAAGAAAAACAGAGTAAACCTTCTTTATTCCAAGCAGCAGGTGAAGAATCCCATTCACTGCTTTCCCCAGCATCGGAAGTCTCTAAATGCTGCTTTATCCGGCTTGTTAGGATGTTCTTTTTCTGAATAAGCTCTTGCTGCCTTTCCAAAAGTTCCTGAATTTGAATGTCTACTGCATGTAGCTCATTGGTTATAGAATCCAATTCTTGAGTTAGACCTATAAGGAAGGGAAAAAAAGATACAATGACTAAATACTTAGTTGTTGTTTTTTTTTTAAAGATTTTATTTATTTATTTGACACAGAGAGATATCACAAGTAGGCAGAGAGAGGGGGAAGCAGGCTTCCCGCCGAGCAGGGAGCCCGATGTGGGGCTCAATCCCAGGACCCTGAGATCATGACCCGAGCTGAAGGCAGAGGCTTAACCCACAGAGCCACCCAGGCGCCCCTAAATACTTAGTTTTAAGTTTCTCTACTGATTTTTGGATATTCCTCACCATTGAAATTACAGACAAACCTAACGATAATAGAGCAGGGTGGTTAAGGGGGATGTGTGTTGGAGTCACAAAGACCTGATTTAAATCTTAAGTCCTCTTCTTAGCTCAGGCTAAGTACGTAAGTGAGTCTCAATTTCCCCATCTGGAAAATGGGGATAATATCTAGCGTTCATAGTATTGTTTTAACGAATTAAGTGAGATAACATATGGGAAGATCTTAACATAGTACCTGGCACACAGTTACGCATTTAATAAAAGATCATTATTACTTTTATTGTGTTGGGGGCAGTGGTCCAACAATCTCCTAAGTCATTTAAGTGATCAGACTTTGAAACAAAAGGAAGGCATTTTAAAGTAATCCCCTAACTACTTAGATAGTATTTCACAAAAACACTTATATTTGGGTTCATATGTTGGCATGATAAGAAGTCGGTGATTAGGAACAAGCTGATGTAACAATTAAAAGAGAAATCAAGTGTGCTACTAGAAATGACACTGTAATTCCATCATAACTAATTTATAAAGCAGCCTTAAGCATGATTCTAAGCAATCTGAATATTAAAGTCAAAGTGAGATTACTTTTGACACCACGATAGAAACTAAAAAATTTTTAAAGACGTCCTTGGCGCTTTCTAAAACATCAGGCTGCATTAATCCAGCTTGAAGGCCTGAAATTTTCATAAGATGAAACCTCATGGTTATGATTTAAAATAGGATGTTATGGTGGCTTTGTATTATACCAACTACCTGAACTGCCTTCCCTGTATAATTCTGGGTTAGGATTGGCCATGAGTGAACTCTGCTTCAGACCTGGAAGGTAGAAATGAAACAGCAGCCAGCTTTACATTCAGATGGTTGGCATAATGGCAGGTGCTGTTGGGGCTCATTCACCTTCTTGGAAGAGGGCAGAGCCAGTTTCTCTAACCCCTGCTGAATCTTTTTGGGGAAGCATGTTGGCCCACAGCTTCTTCAGCTTCCCTGAATCTTTGGCCACAGTCTTGTCCAATTTTCTATGGCAAGCTCACCAGCTCTTCTGCAGAGCACCAGCACCTTGGCAATCAGAGCCTTGAAGGCAATGACACACCAACACGAGTGCAAACAAGAGACAGACAGGTTCCATTCTGTGTTCATTGGTTTCAGCTCTTCTTTACCCGGCCATACTCGCTCTCCACCTTCCTGTCTCTACTGCTGGCACTGCTGACTTCAGGACCAGTAATGGACTGCTTAACCACATCCCATGATCATGTAGGAACTAATTCCTATAAAAAAAATCCCTTATATCACTCATAATGATTCAGCTTCTTTGAGTGAACCCTAACCAACATCAAATGTTCCAGAGGAAAAGAAAGTTAAAAGTAGGTTCTCTAAATTGCTTCCATGCCATCTAAAATAGTCTCTGATTTAAAGATTTAAGGGCATTAATGACCCTCACCTGCAGTGGTAAAAGGGCAGTGGTATTCCATGACACGCAGCAGACAGTTATGTGAATTATAACCTAGACACCAGTAATTAAGTATCTAGAGATGGAAAAGCTCCGGGTAACCAAGTGTTTGCTGTCACAGAACATTTTTTTGAGAATAATGGGGTTGATCGGCTGCTCCTAAATATACTGAAGAACCTGAGAGAAATGCAGGATCTGCATAAAGGGAACTCAAAGTCTCTATGACTGTCCCAAAAGAACCCCTTATCTCCTGTAGCTTCTGGGTCAGGATTACTGAATGCCAACATTCTGCCAGGGGCTGAATTACGATGCAAACTGAACTCCCAGCTTTGCACAGACTCTTATGTTAAAGTTAGGGCAATGATTAGGAAAAAGTGAGACTCTGCAATTGGGAAGGGAACATCTGGGCGGATTCCAACGAAGCAGGCAGGGAACCTTAAACCACTAAATTCTGCCAAGTCTCTCCTGCCCTTCCTCCTCTTTCTCAGTCTCCTCCTGTCTGAATGCCTATGATAGTCTTTCCTGAGAGAGTTGTCTTGTAAGGAAGGGATTGCTAAGGCCCACTAAGAATCTGCCCTGCCACCTCTCAATGCTTCAAGACCTAGGAAGCCCTAGAGAATGATGCACAAATGACTGACACATGAAAAGACATGAAACACACCAAGAGCTGCACTTGCCAATATATATAAGCATTCCTCATTTTACTGTGCTTTACTCTACTACATTTTGCAGATACAGAGCTTTTTAAGAAATTGAAAGTTTGTGGCAACTTATGTTGAGCTAGTTTATGGGCACCATTTTTCTAACACTCTTTGCTTACTTCATGTCTCTATGTCACATTTTGTTAATTTTTGCAATATTTGAAACTTTTTCATTATTAAAATTGTCATGGTAATTTGTGATCAGTACTCTTTGATAGTACTGTAATTGCTTTGGGGAAACACAAGCTACACCCATATAGGACAGTAAACTTAATAAAAGGGGTACACGTTCTGATTGCTCCACCAACCAGCCATTCCCCAGTCTCTCCCATGGGCCTTCCTATTCCCTCAGACACATCTACACTGGAATCGGGCCAGTTAAGTTACCCTACAATGGCCTCTAACTTTTCAAATGAAGGCAAAAGTTGCCTGTTTCTCACTTTAAATAAAAATTAGAAGTGATTAAGCTTAGTGAGGAAGCCATGTCAGAAGCCAAGACAAGCTGAAAGTTAGGCCTCTTGAGCCAGTTAGCTGAGTTGTGAATGCAAGGGCAAAGTTCTGGAAGGAAATTAAAAATGCTACTCCAGTGAACACATGAAAGGTAAGGAAGCAAAACAGCCTTAATTCTGATATGGAGAGAGGTTTAGTAGTCTGGATAGAAGATCAAACCAGCCACAACATTCCCCTAAACCAAAGCCTACTCCAGAGCAAGGCCCTGACTCTCTTCAATTCTGTGAAGACTAAGACAGGTAAGGCAGGTACAGAAGAAGTATGAAGCTAGGAGAGGTTGGTTCGTGAGGTTTAATCTTCATAACATAAAAGTGTAAGGTAAAGAAGCAAGTGTTGATGTATAAGATACACCAAGTGATCCAAAATATTTAGCTAAAATAGTTAATGAAGGTAGCTATAATAAACAACAGATTTTCACTATAGACAATACAGCCTTCTGTTGGAAGAAGGTGCCATGTAGGACTTTCACAGTTAGAGAGAGAAGTCAATGCCTGGCTTCAAAGAACAGGCTGACTCTCTTGGTAGGATCTAAAGTGGCTGGTGACTTTAAGTTGAAGCCAATGTTCATTTATAATTCCAAAAATTGTAGGGGCAAGAATTATGCAAACTCTACTCTGCCTGTGTTCTATAATCCTGGATGACAGCACGTCTGTTTATAACATGGGTTACTGAGTAAGCACACTGCTGAGCCCTAGTGCTCAGGAAAAAAGATTTCTTTCATTAACAATGCACCTGGTCACCCAAAGAGATTCACCTTGTTTTCATGCCTGATAACACAACATCCATCTGCAACCCATGGGTCAGTAAGTAATTTTTTACTTTCAAGACTTATTATTTACAAAATTGATTTCATAAGGCTATAGCTTCCTCAGATAGTTCTTGCTCTGATGGATCTGGGTAAAATCAACTGAAAACCTCTGGAAAGGATTTGTCATTCTAAATGCTATTCATAAAATTCATGATTCATGGGAAGAAGTTAAAATATCAACATTAACAGCAACCGCCACCCTGATCAGTCAGCAGCCATCAACATCAAGGCAAGACCCTCCACCAGCAAAAACATTACACTCACTGAAAACTCAGATAACAGCTAGCATTTTTCAGCAATAAAACATTTTTTAAAAGATTTTTTTAAAATCATTTGAGAGAGAGAGAGAGGGAGAGAGAACACAAGCAAGGGGGAGGTGCAGAGGGAGAGGGAGAAGCAGACTCTCCAATGAGCAGTGACCCCAACTGGGGCTTTATCCCAGGACCCCAGGATCATGACCTGAGCCAAAAGCAGATGCTTAACCAACTGAGCCACCCAGGTGCCCCAGCAATAAAGTATTTTTAATTAAGTTATGAACATTGTTGTTTAAGATACTCTACTGCACACTTAATAGACCACAGTACAGTGTAAACATAATTTTTATATGCACTGGGAGACCAAAAAATTATTTGACTTGTTTTATCGTAAAACTGGCTTTATTGCAATGGTTGGAAACAAACCCATAATATCACTGAGGTATGCCTGTATCGACAGAAAAGTAGGGAATGTGTGAGAACAGATTCCTAAGGGTACTAAATCAGAGTGAACAAAATATTAAATGAAGCTAAATTTACTGATATGGACTCAATATGAAATTGTGGTTTACGGGTCCTGGGTGGCTCAATCAGTTAAGCATCTGCCTTTGGCTCAGGTCATGATCCCAGAGTCCTGAGATCAAGCCCCACATTGGGCTCTCTGCTCAGCGGGGAGCCTGCTTCTCCCTTTCCCTCTGTCTGCTGCTCCCCATGGCTTGTGCTCTCTCTCTGTGTCAAATAAATAAATAAACTCTTTAAAAAAATCCATTGTGGTTTAGTGCATTAAATACAGTGGTCAGGAGTGGCTCTAATAATTTACTTAGTTGGTTGGCAGAAACCTGGCTGAAAGATGAATATCAGAAAGATGGGATGGAATAACACAGGTGTAGATTCCAATGATACTGAAGGGCTAGAACTTCCTGGGTGTACACTAAAGGAGGGGATCTGGAGGCTTCAGGAGACAGTAATGCTAGAGGAGATTATCAGGTAGATTGACCATCCACTTTCCTGCTGTCCCCCGGGAAGATCCAGAGGACATTCCTTTCACCAGGGATGAGAAATATATTGATATATTCATGAGGGCCTCCCCACACTGGCATCCCTGAAGAGCTCTTAGAAGCTGTTCTCTCTGAGCTAGGAATGACAGTGGAGGAAGTACTGCCTTTGAACTAGACTAACTGAATCAATGAGAATGATGGATTCCAAGGTATGGTAGTTAACAGTAGCAATTCAGTTCACGACCAAAGAAAAGGTACATGTGGTTGCTGTACCAGGCAACAGAGTGGAAGCAATAAGCAGAACAGTCTGAACCACAGAGAAATCAGAATTGGCTAGTTGATCGTCATGTCCTTGAAACAGATTACTTGATTTAAAAATGCAGAATACAGGGCGCTTGGGTGGCTCAGTGGGTTAAAGCCTCTGCCTTCGGCTCAGGTCATGATCTCAGGGTCAGGGATCGAGGCCCTCATCAGGCTCCCTGCTCAGCAGAGAGCCTGCTTCTTCCTCTCTCTCTGCCTGCCTCTCTGCCTACTTGTGATCTCTCTCTCTTTCTCTGTGTCTAACAAATAAAAAATCTTTAAAAAAAAATAAAAAAGAAAAGAAAAATGCAGAATACAGGGGCACCTGGGTGGCTCAGTGGGTTAAAGCCTCTGCCTTCAGCTAGGTCATGATCTCAGGGTCCTGGGATGGAGCCCCGAGTCAGGCTCCCTGCTCAGCGGGGAGCCTGCTTCCTCCTCTCTCTGCCTGCCTCTCTGCCTACTTGTAATCTCTCTCTGTCAAATAAATAAATAAAATCTAAAAAAAAAGAAGAAAAAAAAAATGAAGAATACAAAGCCCTGATTCCAGCACACATAAGTTTGACTCGAATCACTACAAGAGTCACAGTCTTCAACTAGTTCCCAGTTGTGTATGTATGGCTGTCCATACATACATATATATACATACATATATAGACCCAGAGTCCCTTGAATAAAGTGGAGGTTGGACCCCTTTGAGGAAGGCCTCTATTATACAACTAAAAATTTAGGTAGTAAATCTTCACACTAGTGATCTCCAGAACAACTTACCAGGGTAATTGTGTAGTGGAGAAGGAAAATAACTTCCCAGAAATTATTGGACATTAACTCTTAACTGATAGTTCCTGGACAACTAAAATGCCATGGTGATCTACCAGTCAACAGGGACTGGACTTACCCAAGCACATGATCAGTACAGTTTTGCTCAGGCCCATCACACAGAAGGCTCAGGAGGTTCTCTAACCTACTCTGTGGATATTTCCGCAGTTCCGGATTGTATGGCTCTCAGCTTCCGATTCAAGACAACAACATAGGAACAGCCTGAACTCATCTCCTCCACAGACACAACAAATTAATAGAGCAATTCCTCCTAAAGGAGAACTGGGGATGGACTGAACAGCTTCAGCACAGCAAAAGATACAAAGATCACATAAAGAACAACAAAACAGACACACTCTAACAAAGGAAACACCACCCCCCTACCCCTCTCCAATGCTGTGGAACTACGGTAGGAGGGATAGCACTGAGGGGCTGTGAGCAGATTCATCTGCCCTGGGACACAGAAAAAAAGCCACGGTTTGAGAGGGAAACTAGAATATAAGGGAACCAGCCTTCTGACTCTACCAAATGGCAGGGCAGCTCTTAGGACTCTCTCCAGACCTGAGGGGCTGGCAAATGCCATGGTTTACGTTCCCAGCTCACTCTGACAGCATAGATAGGAGTGGGTTTCAGATGCTATTGCTGGCCTGCTGCCTCAGTGAGCCCCAGGCCACACCAGCCCTGGATCCCCTGGGACACAGAAAAAAAGAGCTGCAGTTTAAAAGAACAACTAGAATATAAAGGATCCAGCCCTAGAATTCCACCAAGTGGCAGAGAAGCTGCTGGAAATCTCTCTGGATTGGAGGAGTTGATGAGTGCCAGAGTTTACATTCCCCTCCACCTTGATTTTGGGAGCACAGTCCAGGCACCCTAGCTGGCCTACTGCCTCAGTGAGTCCTGGGCCCCTAGCCCACATCATTCCAAGACATCCTACCAAGGCAGCCATAGTGTGATGCATGCTAGGA
This sequence comes from Ailurus styani, assembly GCA_002007465.1. NCBI lineage: Eukaryota > Metazoa > Chordata > Mammalia > Carnivora > Ailuridae > Ailurus > Ailurus styani. The sequence goes on from LNAC01000210.1 coordinate 190,123, forward strand.
TACTTCTGGTCAGCACTCACTACAGCTACAGCCATCTTGCCAAAGTGACACAGGCACAAAGCACCCTGGAACAATCCAGACCCTGCACAATATTGGCTCCAGATGACTTACTGGAATACCACAATGCACAGCACTCCATGACTTCCTGGCTCATGCTCTCTTCCATTCCAGCCATCCTACAAGACTGCCACTTACACAGAGTGCCACAGGAACCACAGGCTTGCACTCACCCTGGCTACTGCTGCACTGCCAGGGCACCCCTACATAGAATGCCCTGAGACCTCCCCCCTTCCCACACTCTGCCTCTGTTCCAGAAGCACTGCCAAAATGCCACATGTGCAGGTGCCTCATAACCAGCTCATATCCACTTCAGCTCCAGCTACACCATCTAGGCACCCCCTATGCTAAATACCCCAATACACCCTGGCTTGTACCTACTTCATCTTCAGCTCTCAGGCCAGGGCACCATCTGTACAGAGAGACCTGGGACTGTCCAGCCAATGCCCAGTTCAGCTCTGGCTATCCAAAGGCAATACCAGCACAGGCTGCTCCTGAACCCCTGGCCCACACCAGCCAAAGCTCCAGCCAGCCAGTGAAAGTAACCAGGCACTCAGTTTGCACAGAGGACAACCATACATACACAAGACCATTCCTTCAAGTTTAGGAGAAATAGCTGTTTTACCTCATTCACAGAAACAAACACAGAAAGTCAAAAACGTGATACAGAGGCATATGCTCTGAAGAAAACAAAACCTCAGAAAAAGGACTAAATGAAATGGAAATAGCAAATTTACCTAAAGAAGAGTTCAAAGTAATGGTCATAAAGATGCTCATTGGACTGGAAAGAAGAGTGGATGAACTCAGTGAGAACCTCAACAAAGAGATACAAAATACAAAAAGAAACCAATTAGAGGTGAAGAATAGAATAACTGAAATAAAAAAAATATAGTAGAAGGAATCAAGAGATCATAAGAGGTTAAAGGACCTCTGCAATAACCTCAAGCATAATAACATTTGCATTTATAGGGGGTCTCAAAAGCAGAGGAGAAAGAAAAGGGGCAGAAAATTTATTTAAAGGAATAATAGCTGAAAACTTCCCTAACCTGGGGGAGGAAACACACATCCAAGTTCAAGAAGCATAGAGAGTCCTTAACAAGATGAACCCAAGGATGGCCACATCAAGATATATAATAATTAAAATGGTAAACATTTAAAGATAAAGAGAGAGTTTTAAAAGGAGCAAGAGCAAAGCAAAACATTATATAGAAGGGAAACTCCATAAGACTATAAGCTGATATTTCAGCAGAAACTTTGCAAGCCAAAAGACAGTGGCATGATATATTCAAAGTGCTGAAAGGAAGAAAAAAAAAAAAACAAAAAAACCCTGCAACCAAGAGTAGTCTACACAGCAAAGTCATCATTCAGAAGTGGAGAAGAAATAGAGTTCGCCGACAAACAAAGGTAAAAAAGTTCATAACTACTAAACTGGCCTTATAAGAATGTTAAACAGATTTCTTTAAGTGGGAAAGAACAAGCCATAATTATAAGTAAAAATTATGAAAGGAAAAAATCTTATGAGTAAAATTGAACATACAGTAAGGTAATAGAGAAATCACTTATAAAGCTAGTATGGTTAAAGACAAAAGTAGTGAAATCAATTTATCTAAAAAATTAATTATGAGAAACTCACAAAATAAAGAGATGTGAAATATAACAACATACACATAAAATGTGAGGACGGACAGTACAATTGAAGTTCTTTCAGAATGTGTTCAAACTTAAGGGACCATCAACTAAATAAAAATTGCTACACACATAAGATGTTATATATGAACCTCTGGGTAACCACAAAACAAAAACTGCTAATAGATACATAAATAATAATAATAATAAAAGAGAGTCAAGCATAACACTAAAGAAAGTCATTAATCACAAGAGAGCAAGAGAACAAGGAACAAAGAACTAAACAACCAGAAAACAAGTAACAAATGGCAATAAGTATATCTCTATTAATAATTACTTTAAAATGTGACTGGCCTAAATGTGCTCAAATCAAAAGACATAGGGTGACTGAATGTATACCAAAAACAAACAAACAAAACAAAACAAAACAAAACAAAAAAACCATCTATATGCCTATATGCTGCCTACAAGAGACTGACTCAGTCCTAAAAAGACTTAATGACTGTGAGTAAAGAGATGGAACAAGATATTCCATGCAAACAGAAACAAACAAACAAACTGGAATACCATAATTATATCAAACAAAATAGAGTATATTATAAAACAAAGAATCCCCAGGGACACCTGGGATGCTCAGTCGGTTAACTAGCACCTCTTGATTTTAGCTCAGGACATGATCTCATGGTCCTGGAAGTGAGCCTGGCCGGCATCAGCTCCATGCTCAGCAGGAGTCTGCTTGAGGATTCCCTCTCCCCCTCTGCCCTTCCCCCTGCTTGCACATGCATACGTATGTGCGTGCATGTGCTCTCTGTCTCTCGCTCTCAAATAAATAAATAAATAAATCTTAAAAACAAATAAAAAGAACAGAATTACATGATGATAAAGAGATCAATCCAACAAGGGTATACAGCAATTGTAGATAACTAGGCACCCAACACTGGAGCACCTAAACACATAAAGCACATATTAAGAGACATAAAGAAATTGATGGTAATGCAATCATATTAGTGGACTATAACACCCCACTGCCATCAACAGATTGATCATCAAGACAAAAAAAATCAATAAGGGCATATCTTTGAATTACACATTAGAGTGATGGAGCTAGCATACATACAGAACATTCCATCCCAAAACAGCAGAATACACATTCTTTTCAAGTGCACCCAGAACATTTTTCAGGATAATTCAACAAATTAGGCTACAAAAAAGTCTCAATAAATTTAAGAAGATTAAAATCTTATTATGCATCCTTTCCGACTACAATAGCATGAACCCAGAGATAAATGACAAGAAAAAAAGAGGGTGGGGGAGTAGGGTAAAACCCACAAACACATGGATCCTGAACAACGTGCTATTAAACAACTAACAGTTCAATAAGGAAACAAAAGTGGAAACCAAAACTACATTGAGACAATCAAAAATAAAAACACAAAGGTCCAAAATCTTTGGAACACAGCAAAAGAAGTTCTAAGAGCAAAATTTATAGCGCTAGAGGCCTACCTCAAAAACCAAGATAAATCTCAATCTAACCTTAATCTAAAGGAACTAGAAAAAGAACAAAGTCCAAAGTTAGTAAAAAGAAAGAAGTAATTAAAATCATAAGAGCAATAAATGAAATAGAGACTGCCTTCCCCCAAAAAAGGAAGAAAAAAAAATCCATAAAACTAGTGGTTTCAATGAGCTGGTTCTTTGAAAAGACAAAAGGAGTTAATAAACCTTTAGCCAGACTCATCAAAAAAAAAGAAAAGAAAAAGAAAAGAGAGAGAGAAGGGGGTGCGGGGGAGAGAACAAAATAAAATTAGAAATGCGGTAAGTAACAACTGACATCACAGAAATACAAAAGGTTATGAGGCTATTATGAAAAATTATATGCTAAAAAAATAGGACAAGCTAGAAGAAATGGATAAATTCCCAGACTTACAAACTTCTGAACTGATCAGAAAGAAATAGAAACAGACCAATTATAGGTAACACATTTAAATCAGTAATCAAACACTACCAAAAAAGGAAAATCCAAGACCAGATGAATTCACAAGTGAATTCTATAAAGCAATTTTTTTTCTTCTAAGCATTTAAAGAGTTAATGCCTATTCTCCTAAAACTACTCCAAAAAAATAAACAAGAAAGTAAAGTTTCCAAATACATTCTACCAGGCTGGCATTACCCTCATACCAAAGCCACACAGACACTCCAAAAAAAAAAAAAGAAAGAAAGAAAACTACAGACCAAATCCCTGAAAAACACAGATGTAGAAGTCCTGAATAAAATATTAGTAAAGCACATTTAACAATACCTTAAAAGGTCTTTCACCATAATCAAGTGCCACTTATTCCCGGGATGCAAGAAGGGTTCAATATTCACAAATCAACCAACATGATATACCACATTAATAAAATGAAGTATAAAAATCATATGATTATTTCAACAGATGCAGAAAAAGCATTTGACAAAAGTCAACATCCATTCATGATAAAAACTCTCAATAAAGTGGGTTTATAGGGAATATACCTCAACATAATAAAGGCCATATAAGATAAAGCCACACTAACATTATACTCAAATGGTGAAAAACTGAGAGATTTTCCTCTAATGTCAGAAAAGGCAGGGTGCCTGGGTGGCTCAGTGGGTTAAGCGCCTGCCTTTGGCTCAGGTCATGATCTTGGGGTCCTGGGATTGAGCCCCACATCAAGCTCCCTGCTCAGTGAGGAGTCGGCTTGTCTCTCTCGCTTTGCCCCTCCCCTCACTCTCACACTCTCTGTCTCAAATAAACAAATAAATTTTTTTAAAAAGGCAAGGAAGGATGTCCACTCTCACCACTTTCATTCAACATAGTGCTGAAAGTCCTAGACACGGCAATCAGGCAATTAAAAAAAAAAACAGGATAAAAGGCACTCAAATTGGTAAAGAATATGTAAAACTGTCACTATTTGCAGGTGACATAATACTACCAGAAAACCCTAAGACTCAACCGAAACACTATTAGAAGTGACAAATGAACTCAAGAAAGCTGCATGATACAAAATCAATATATAGAAATCGATTGCACTTCGATACACTAATAATAATGTAGCAGAAAGAGAAATTAAGAAAACAATCCCATTTACAACTGCACCAAAAATAAAATACCCAGGAATAAATTTAACCATAAAGGTGAAAGACCTATATACTGAAAACTAGAGAACACTGTTAAAAGAAACTGAAGAAAACACAAATAAATGGAAAGGTATTTTCTGCTCAAAAACTGGAAGAATATTATTCAAATGTTCATAATATCCAAAGCAACCTACAGATGCAATGCAATGCCTTTACCAATATTCCAACAAATAAAGAACCAAACCAAATAATTCTAAAGTTATGGAACCGCAAAAGACCCTGAATAGCCAAACCAATCTTCAGAAAGAAGGATGAAGCTGGACAATCCCAGATTTCAAGATATACAACTGCAGTAATCAAAACAGTATAAATAGACACAGATTAATAGAACAGACAAGAGACATCAGAAATAAAGCCACACTTACTTGGTCAATTAATCTGTGACAATGGAGGCAAGAATATACAATGGGGAAAAGACAGTCTCTTCAATAAATGGTGTTCAAAACACTGGGTGGCTACATGCAAATGAATGAAACTGGACCGCTTTCTTACACAATACACTAACTCAAAATGGACTAAAGACCTAAAAGTTGAGACCTGATACCATAAAACTCCCAAAAGAAAACAGAGACATCAGTCTCTTAGACACTGTCCTTGGCAACATATCTAAGGATATGTCTTCTCAGGCAAGAAAAATAAATGCAAATATAAACTACTGGGGCTACATCAAAATAAAATGTTTTTGCACAGCAAAGGAAACCATCAATAAAACAAAATGGCAACAAAGTAAATGATAGAAAGTATGTGCGAATGGTATATTTGATAGAGGATTAATATCCAAAATACATAAAGAACTTACACAACTCAACACCCAAAAAACCCAAACAATCCAATAAAAAATAAATGCCTGAAAACACATTTTTCCAAAGATGGAGATGGCAAAAAGACACATAAAAAGATGTTCAACATCACTAACCATCAAGGAAATGCAAATCAAAACCACAATGGGGTAACGCCTCACACCAGTTCGAATAGCTAATATCAAAAACAAAGAAATAAGTGCTGACAAGGATATGAAGAAAAAAAAGCCTTCACGCTCTGCGACAGGAATGTAAATTGGTATAGTTACTATGAAAAATAGTACGGAGGTTCCTCAAAAAATTAAAAATAGAAATACCATATAATCTAGCAATTCTACTTCTGGGTATTTACCCAAAGAAAATGAAAATACTAATTCAAAAAGATATAAGATATATTCATTGCAGTGTTATTTAAAATAGCCAAGAAATGGAACCAATCCAGTGTCCATCGATTGACAAATGGATAAATAAGAGTGCTATATATGTGCAATGGAATGTTACTCAGCCATAAAAAAGAATGAGATCTTGCTATTTGAAACAAGATGGATGGACCTAAGAGGTATGAAGCTAAATAAAATAGGTCAAAAGAAAGACAAATACCATATGATTCCACTTACATATGGAATAATAAAAACAAACAGGAGCACTTGGGTGACTCAGTTGGTAAAATATCTGCCTTCAGCACAGGTCATGATCTCAGGGTCTTGGGAGCAAGCCCCACATCGGGTCCCTATTCAGCAAGGAATCTGCTTCTCCATTTCCTTCTGCCCCTCCCCCCAGCTGGTGTGCTCTCTCTTTCTCTATCCTCTCTCAAATAAATAAATAAAATCTTCAAACAAACAAAAAACTCTTAAATATAGAGAATAAACTGGTAATTGCCAGATGGGAGGTAGGTAGAGAGAATGGTGAAATAGATGAAGGAGATTAAGAGGTACAAACTTCCAGTTATAAAATAAGTAAGTTACACAGATGAAAAGTACAGCTTTGGAATATAGTCATTAATATTATAACCATGTTGTATGGTGACAGATAGTGGTCACACTTACCATACTAAGCCCTGATTAGTGGATAGAACTGGGGAATATGTCGTACTCCTAAAACTAATATAATATATATTACTTGTACTTTGTTAAAAAAATAAAAAATCTTTGCAAACTAAAAATATTTGTTGGAAAATAATACATCTATATATTACAGTATTAATTTGAATACAGGGATTTGGAGTGATTTATATTTTCTACTTTGTGATTTTTTAGGTTCCTATAATTCTGTCAAAAAACATATCATGCGTTGGATCCCTTTTGCACTGATGGTGGGAATGTAAAATGGAACAGTGAGTATAGAAAATAATATGGCACTTCCTGAAAAATTAAACACAGAAATACCATGGGATTCAGCAATTCTATTTCTAGGTATATGCCCAAAAGAACTGAAAACAAAATCAAACTCGTTTGTACTCCAATGCTCATAGTAGCATTATTCACAATTGCCAAAGATGAAACAACTCAAAAAAAGAAAAGAAAAAAAAGAAACAACCCAGATGTCCACTAACAAACTGATAAACAAAAAGTGATATATACATACGTTGTAATATTATTCAGCCTTAAAAAGAAAAATGTTACAAATGGATGAAGCTAAAAGACATTATGCTGAGAGAAATAAGCCAGACACAAAAGGACAAATATTGTTATGAGTCCACTTACATGAGGTAGTCAAATTAGTCAAATTCATACAAACAAATGTTTTTATAATTCATGTTTATTTTTGTTAAGACTTTCCTGTTAGAGTACAGGTTCACAGCAAAACTGAGAGGAAAGTACAGAGAAAAACAATTTTTTTCAAAGAACATGCAATTAGAAACAAAAAAGAATGTACTATAAAATGTAAGCATTTCCACTAACCTGAAATGGATGCCATTCTAAAACTGAATTGGAGATCCAAACGTCTTTCTAAAAATGAAGAAAAATCATAGCAATATTTTTTAAACCATACTATATTGATAATGCCTAACCAACACTTCTTCACTTCTAAGCATGAAAAATATTACAAAGTAAATTATATATTATAGTGACGTTTATGCATTTCTTTTTTTATGTAGGCTCCACACCCAGTGGGAGCCCAAAATGGGGCTTGAACTTCAGACCCTCAGATCAAGACCTGAGCTGAGATCAAGTCAGATGTTCAACAAACTGGGTTACCCAGGCGCCCCTATTGTAGTGACTTTGACTTTTAAAAGGTCTACATGATTATTCCCACACTGATTTCTATGGAGAATTCTCTAGATTTCAGAGAAGTGTCCAAAAATCACTTAAACAAGTATAACATCAGTAACACTTAAATACCACATTGAAAGTGATCAGCAAGAAAGAGCAAAGAGGCTAAACAGTGTTAGCACTAAATTACTGTATGATCTTAGCAAAGTTAAACAACCGGTTCCTTTTAGCCTCTTTCCTTATCTGTAAAATTGGGATGATAAAACCTATCTTACAAATAACAGATTCAAATGCCCCACATAAATACTCCAATTAATTATTCAATATTTCACTGAATACTTGCTTAAAGAATTACAATTTAGGTTCAATCTTAAAAGAGGAATCGGTATTTTATAGAGGGATTAGATTTCAGGAGAGAACATGAAAAGGTCAGAAGTGGGGGAAACACATGATAAGCAATTAAGGAACTCTAAATACCTCTGAATGGCTAAAATTTAAGAACACACATGAGCAAAGGGAAGGAGAGGAGACTTGACGGTAGGAACTTCTTACTATATAAGCTACTTTATAACAATGTATCTCTGAGCTTCCGTGTTTGAATGCTTCTGGTTTGCAAACTATCTTTTTGGTGTGTGCACAATAAACTTGTACTAATTACTACTTCAATGACTCATTAGTTATTTCCAAACTTTTGAAAATTTATGGTGTAAAAATGGGATCCAAAGAAGATACCCGCTCCCACAGGTCTCCCTCAACTTTGAGGCCCGTATGGTGATGGAACCCATAGAGTCCACTGAGTTCACTGCTTTCTCAGTGACCCTAGAGTATGAAGGTCTCTCCTGTATCTGAGCTCTGTTCTTTCCATTTTGAGCTGACTTTAATTTGCATACCTACATTTTGTTTGTTGAAGCTTCTTGATAAATCATCCTGTTCTGTTCCAAAGGGAGGAGGGAAGGGAAACACATGGTTGGTTCCCTGTGACAAAGATGGGTTCCACCTGGTCTATGGACCATCAGGATTTTGTGCCTTTTTGGAAAATGGGTAAACGTGTGGAATTGTAGTGGCCACCGTAGGGAAACTTTAACTTAAAGAAGTGGATCTGGAGCTGTGCCTTTGATAAGAGGGTATTTCAAACCTCTCAGTGACAACGGAATGCATTCTTCGATTGGTAAGCAGAAGCTTCTAAAAGATGAAATGACTGCAAAAGTAGCTTTAAAAGATCCTTACAAGGGTGCCTGGGTGGCTCAGTCAGCTAAGTATCTGCCTTCGGCTCAGGTTATGATCCCAGAGTCCTGGGATCTAGCCCCGTATCAGGATCCCTGCTCAGCAGAGAGCCCACTTCTCCCTCTCCCTCTGCTGTTCCCGTTTGTGCTATCAAATAAATAAAATATTTTAAAAATTTTTTTAAAAATCCTTACATCATGCAAACAAAAGAAACTTTACTGGAAAAAAAAACCACTTTGCTATACGAGCAGTAACCTCAACTTAGTCCAATCTGCCAGAAACACAATTGGGATCCAACTGTTCTTTTATAAACTAGTGAGTTTTGCATTATTACGGCTATCAGCTCATGACTAAATTTTTTTAAACAAAAGCTATAAGATCCGTTTGCATCTATCTGTATGTTTATGTATGTCTATGTATGCATGTTATAGATGTGTGATATTTTCCTAAGTCCAGATGGTATTGCCAAAACTAATGTGTAAGGAGCTCTATATAACTGGCTTAAAGAAAAATAAGCACTTATAAAGTATTCTTGAAACCCTCAGAAACATAAAAACGAACCCAAATGTTTTTCAAGTTCACATGACCTAACCTGTGAAAAGTAAAACCTAGTTTAAGTCTGTTGGCTTAATAAAAGCAAGCATGTCTTCAAAATCTGTCAACGAGAAAAATAATTTAGGATGATGGTCAGCTGCTTAATGTCTAATCCGAGCCTAATTGTTAAAAACAAATAATTTAAATAAATGTAAATAACAGAAAAGCTTGTACCAAGTTAAACTAAATAGTGAATATTCCTTGAATACCTAAATCATTTCCAAATGAGATAATATACTAAATCATTAAATACTAAACATGGGGCGCCTGGGTGGCTCAGTCGTTAACCGTCTGCCTTCGGCTCAGGTCATGATCCCAGGATCCTGGGATCGAGTCCCGAGTTGGGCTCCCCACTCTGCAGAAAAGCCTGCTTCTCCCTCTCCCACTCCCCCTGTTGGTGTTCCCTCTTTCGCTGTATCTCTCTCTCTGTCAAATAAATAAATACAATCTTAAAAAATATATATATACTAAACATAAGTTTACCTACTTTGGGCTCTTTTTTTCTATACAGTATTGTAGTACTACTAATATTTTATTTAAGAAACTAACTTTATTTAAACTTATACTGAAATAAAACTATACATTACTACTAAAAATGGGAAAAAAAGAAACCTGTCACTTACCAGGAGTAAAACAAAACCACACCTATAACTGTAATAAACATAAACCAATGATATTTTTGCCTGATGGAGTTTGGAGCTTGGGGAATCTTTTTGTTAAAATGAATCATTAGCAGGTGTAAGAGAATTACTAAAGACATACAACCTCAACCAATAATTTTTCCCTGAAGCTAATAAGGATTAAAAGAAAGTTAAAAAGGAAATAATTACTGCTATGTGATTCAACATACTTTTTATCATGTCTGGGTGCCAACTAAAATTGACCTCAGTACATCAGTGTTTTGGAAATGCCATTCAAACCCATTTAAGTTTGCTCTCTAATTGGTTCCTGTCACAGTTATCTATCAGTACCACTACACTGACTCAAATCTACCTTAGAATGAATGGTTTTTATTAAGCACCTCCCTTGTACTACTATGCAAGGTTCTTATTTATGTTTAATTTCTACTTCCATTTGCATCATCTGCTACAAGGTAACCTAAATCTAGTTCATCTTCTAGCAAAACTCCAAATAAATTCAAGCTATGGCAACTATCCTTTCATTTATGAGAAATCAGTATATTCTATTGACACCTGCCAACACTTTTACCCTACCCTGGCTTGCTCATACAGCCCTGAAAGAGTCACAAACGCTTTAGTAACCTATGATTCATCAGAACCCCAGCTTTTGGCTTTTTAATATTTACAGAGAGAAAAAAAGATACTTGGGTCTATTAATAACTATGTCCTTTGCCACATCAAAAACTATACTATAAAAAAAGTATGTCTCTAAAAAGTTTTTTTAACTGTGTGTTTATAAATTTGCCAGTCCACAATTGCTTACTGCTTGGTTTTTACCAGGAACTAAAGATTGTAATGGTTAAAAATTCTAAATAATATATGTAATTAAAGCTACTAGAAATAATAAGGATGAAAGAAAATAGTATATGAAAAGCAGTTAAAGAAAACAGAACATGGTTTTTGGACAAGGAAAGATATGAAAAACATGGGTTTTGTTGTTGTTTTGTTAAGGAAAAAAGGAAAGTAATTTTGTCAGAAAGTAAAATGATAATTCCAGAATGAGAAAGGAAAAAAATGAAGTAAAAACTGGATGGATATAAAAAATTGTAGGGCTCCTGGGTGGCTCAGTGGGTTAAAGCCTCTGCCTTCGGCTCAGGTCATAATCTCAGCGTCCTGGGATCGAGGCCCACAGGTTCTCTGCTCAGCAGGGAGCCTGCTTCCTCCTCTCCTTGTCTCTCTGCCTGCCTCTCTGCCTACTTGTTATCTCTCCCTCTGTGTCAAAAAAATAAATAAATCTTTAAATAAATAAATAAATAAAATAAAAAATTGTAGAGGGCTCAGACAGTTAAGCATCTGCCTTTGGCTCAGGTCCTGATCCCAAGGTCCTGGGATCCAGTCACACATCTTTAGGGTCCCTGCTCAGTGGGGAGTCTGCTTCTCCGCCCTCTGCCCCTCCCTCCTGCTCATGCTCTCTCTCTCCCCCTCTCTCTCAAATAAATGTTTTTTTTTAGAGTTGTAGAAGGCTTACGGAAAAGAAATCGAGAAAGGAATTTTATGTGTGATGTAGCTAAGACGCAAATGGATTTAAGTTAAGTTTTTGCAAAACAGTTCCCACAATAATGCTTCATCTCCAAAGGGACTCAAGGAAAAGATTCTGACAAGTATAGGCTTTTGTTCATTTTAAGATCGTAACACTGAACTGGGTAAGAATTTCTAAAAGTCTAGTGGAAAATTGATTAATAAAGTTACTAATCCAAGATGAAGCAAAACAAGAATTACAGGAGACTCAGCGAACTAATGAAGATGATTATAATTTTTTATGACTTCATTTAAAACATTGATAGTTCTTCAGTGTTTTGTTTTCCAGGTTTAAAAGTCTGTTTTCTCTTCTCTTTTAGGCTATCTATAGCTTACAATGATTCAGTAAAACCTACGTCTGTAATCAACAGTTGAAACATTTATCTTTTTCTCCCTACAGAATTTAGGGAGAATTTACAGAATTTATTCTGTAATACAGAATAAATTACAGAATTTAATCCCAACAGAATTTAGAAACTCTTATTATTCTTATTTTTCATGATGATATATGTATTTACATAAGCTCAATCTGATGTCCTTGTAATAGAACAATATTAGACAAGTTCTTAGCTTGGCTGCTTAGCCCAAAGAGGCTTGAAAAGTTCAATCTAAGATTTTTTTTTTCTTTTTAAGATTCTTTATGAAAAGTTCCAGCAAAGCAGATTTAAAAGACCCTATATGATCACTATTTTTGCTGCACTTATATCATCAGGCCAAATTTATTGAAACTAGACTCAATTTGCAAACAAATTAGTCTAACTGTAGTTATCTTGATAGAAATGGGATGATTATAGAGAAAAACTGTTTCAGTAATACTCCTTTGTGGATATCAGATTCCACTGCTGGTAACTGTGCTCAAGGTTTTATTTTCTATTTATAAATGGGAATGGATCCTGAATTCTTCTAGTTTCCTCCAATATCTGGATAGAACTCTACAAACTAACATTTCCAATTTCCTCTCACTCTTCTGACTTGGAATCACTATAAAAATAAAGTGGTCCTTTTCCCAAAGCCAAGCAAGCTAAAGCTGGTCAACTGGATGTAAACTTCAGAGAAACAACCCAAAAGAGTGCATGTGAGGAGGACAACGTGCCTATGCTATATGGTCACTCCGTGTGATCACCGGAGACATTCAAACAGCAAACCAGGAAAATCTGTCAGATTGTCACTCTTGCCCTCATTCCATGTGAAGATAATTTGAATGCAACATCCGGAAGTTTTCTCACCTGGCTTCTCTCCAAACTCGAGACACTAAATTTATAATTTTCTTGAATATTAATCTTTGTCTTTTGTTTCCACAAAATGTCTCTTATTAAATGATCTGTACATATATCTCACACCATACAGAGGCCGAATTTAGGTGGAAATTCACCTGTTACCCGGCCTCCTAAAATAAAACATCCTCACCTTCATCCAGGCCTAAGTCATCATGAAGATGTGATTGTTAATACATCCTGTTATGCCTATGTAAATACCTTTTAAAAAATTGAAACCCAGTTGATTTATTTAGTTGGTTGAATGTTGGCACCTGGGAATCTCCCCTGGGAATTTTTCAATCCTTTACTATTGTTCTCCTTAAATCATATTTACCTCTCTAATGTGCTGCATACTCTCAAGGGTTTTAAAGACCTGTCAGCAGCCACTCACAGGCCAAATGGTATCCATCAGGATCAATCGGATCAAATCAACAATAATCACATAAATGAGGAAGATGGTGACATGGTTCAACAAATGGCAACAGCAAAAATGTGATTCTTTAGCCTGAGTAACATCAACAGAGGAAACTGAAAATAATACTATACTGGTTAATCAGAATAACCAAAAGGGGGGAATTGTTAAAATAAAAGCACACGAGCCTTAAAAATTCCCTGAGCAGACAAAACCAGCTTAGTCAAACAAAGCTCAATTGAGCTTATTTTGTAAGACTAACTTTACCTGGACAATTACTTGTTTACACTGTTGGAAAACATAAGCAAAAACAGTTTCCCAAGGTTGATATGAGGTAACCACTAACCAATTACCTGTCACCTCAGAAAATGTTCCTATTCTAATCACTGCGGGGACTTCTTACTGTCTAAGCTGCTTTGTAACCACATACCCCGGATCCTCATTCCCGCTTCGGCTTGCGCGCTCCTGGTTCCCCAGCTGTTCTGTGGTGGGTGCACAGCAGACGTTTACTAATGACTACTTCAGTGACTCCTCGGATTTCCCTCTGCTATTTCCAAACTTCCGACAGCACCACAGTAAATATTTCACGGCGTCACAACCAGTCATTGATACTGGAGCAAACAACGCGGAGGTACCACAGGCTAAAGCAGATGCCTGGGGGCGCCTGGGTGGCTCAGTGGGTTAAAGCCTCTGCCTTCGGCTCAGGTCATGATTCCAGGGTCCTGGGATCGAGCCCCGCATCGGGCTCCCTGCACGGCAGGGAGCCTGCTTCCTCCCCTCTCTCTGTCTGCCTCTCTGCCTACTTGTGATCTCTCTGTGTCAAGTAAATAAATAAAATCTTAAAAAAATAAAATAAAATAAAATAAAGCAGATGCCTGCCCCCCTCTCCCCCGACCCCCATCTGTCTTTGGAAAACAACAGCTCCACTATGCTGGTGCGTCCCCCAGTGGTGCTGCCCATATACAGCCTCTGGTAACTTAGCTTCCCGAGTGGAAAAGGCTGGAGATGGGGGGGGGCAGGCCGACGCGCCCCTCAAGGTCCAAGTTCCATCAGAGACCGGCGAGGACTCACGCCTGTCTCTCTCCAGCCGATGTATCGGTGAACGGAAGTGATCCACGACACACCGGCCTCGCCCCCAGGAAGGGAGAGACAAAATGAGCCCTTTCAAAGCAGATTTACCCCGAACCTCTCCCCAGGGTTAAGGACCCCTTCACCCCACCCCAGCCGCCTGGCTCTCCGACCTCAAAAGGCCGGCCCTCAGGACCACTACTCACAGCAGCACTCCTATGAAAACTTCCCGCCACCAGCCTTTCCTTTTCCTCCAGCTGCGAGCACCCGCCCTTCCGGTTAGGTCTCCTCAACCAATTGCAAGTGACACCCTTCTCTAATTGGTGAAGGGGTGCGGCCACTACGTGCGTCATCGAACAAGACTACGGGTGATTGGTTCACATTGGGGGCGGGCTTAGCCAATGGGAAGCGGCCTTGAAGCTGGGGTTGGGGCGGCTGCGTGTTTCCGGAAGACGTGGCGGCTCTCCCCTGGGCTGTTTCCCGGCTTCTTTTCTCCCGACTTTGCTTTACGCGCGGGGCGCCTGGAGGTGCTGTAGCCGCTGCCCTCACTGTTGCAGCCATGATCTCCTTAACAGACACACAGAGTAAGGACTCGCCCCGGATCCTTGCACACCCGTTGCTCGAGCTCGTCTCGCCCGCCCGCCCCTCTGTCCGGGTCAATGAATGAAGCTGGGCGTTGGGGGCGGTGGCCTGTGGGACTGAGCAAGGGATGCGGGACCAGGAGGGCTGCCCTGAGGGCTCGGGAACTGGATTTGCAGTGGCCGACTTGGGAGGAGGTTCAGTGGGATCTGGGGAGGGGGAAGTCTTTGCTGGGCGTCTGCCTTGCACCAGGGTCCCGCTGCTCTCACTTCCAGTGAGATGGGGGCTTTGTTCCTGCAGGTGGTCGCACGAGAAAGTTTGATGCGCGGTGCCCGTGGTTCACACTTGGGGATGTTTGTGCACATGACAAACTGGTGGTCCTCTACTGGCCGGTTGTTTACCGGAGACGATATTTTAAGTGTAATCTATTATAGGTTTGGGGTTTTTTAAAAAGATGAATATATATATATATATACGTATATATATATATATATTCATCTTTTTAAAAAACCCCAAACCTATAATAGATTACACTTAAAATATCGTCTCCGGTAAACAACCGGCCAGTAGAGGACCACCAGTTTGTCATGTGCACAAACATCCCCAAGTGTGAACCACGGGCACCGCGCATCAAACTTTCNTATATATATATATATATATATATATATATATATATATATATATATATATATATATATATATATATATATATCCTTACACTTAAATATTTTGAGTATTTCGCCTTTTGCCACCTCTGGAAATGACCTTCCAAAGATTCCCTGAAACGACTTCAATTTTCTACCACCTAATGTTTCTACAGTAGTAAAAAGCCACCTTGTGTTCAGTGAAACGCATTCTTGCCTTAATAGTGTATATTGTGCTTTGTGACTTGTTTTATTATTTTAGCATCTCTTTCTGCCTACCACAGAGTTCTCCAGGCCTAGCTTATGTCTAAAGTTAGCATTCTTATCTCTTTCCTTTTCTTTCATTTTAACACTCCTACTCTTCTACCCTTCTGTCAACCTTAATCATTTTCGTTATTTACATATCTGCCCAACCGTGTGGGTCCTATCTTTTAATGGTCGTGATCGTCTTTTTGTCTCACATTGCTTTATCCGCTATGATCTTCATTTCTTATTCTGCTTAACTTAGTTTCATTTTCAAGATTTTAAGAACTAAGCAATCTATTAAAAATAGAATTTCATTGTAAATGCCCTACTTTAAAGTGGAGTCTTAAGGTTTGGATTGAAGTCATGGCTGACTTGAATTTGACAGAACTTCTCAGGTCTCCTATATATAGTACCACCCCAGTCAAGTTTTTTTTCTTCCTGTGGTTGGATGGGTCTGCAATTTGGAGCCACCTGCACTGGTCCAGAAAGGGTACCCGTTTTGGTCTGTTGGCCTGTTCTGAAAACACATGAAGTCCTTTTTTTAAATTTATTTTTTATCGTTATAATAGGAACTAGCAATTGTAGGAAAGCATCTTCTTTCATTTTACCAGGTGCTTTCAATATAAATTATTACTCTTTTATAAGAGCCCTATACGGCAGAGAGAAGTGTAGCTCTTTTATAAATTAAAAGGGCTCAAAAGAAATTCAGTGTATGGTCATGAGGAAAATGACAGCAAGAAGGCTTGATCCCAGCTCTGCTGGCTCAGAAACCTTTGTGTTCACTGTACCCTACTAGCATCTAAGAAAACTGGATATAAACTTTGAGATCTGTCTTAGAATGATGTGGTTCTTTCGTAGTAAAAAAAGATAGAACAGTAGATATTTATCCTATAGAATTATGCATTGATTTTTTTCGAGAGATTGTGTAGGGTATTCAGAGTCTATTGTCTTTGTGATAGTGTTCTGTTCCTCTTGATTGAAACCCAAACTTAAAATTAGGTTGTCCAAGAAAATTAGAATTTATACATAAATTGCTAAAACTTATTTCTAATTCTACTAATTAGAGAAAGTACTTAATCTCTACATAGCTTATCTATCTATGAAGTGTTATTACTTCTCCTTTCTATCTGAATCTGATTATTACATAGATTAAAAATATGAACTATATATCCTTCATGTAGAGATTTTCTTCTATTGAAGACTTCTTTTAGGGACAAGTGCCTGATTTACATTCCTCCAAAATCCAGAACAAAGGGATTAGGTTGGAATATGGGCAGAATAGGGAGCATCCTCCTTCATTAAATTGATGAAGAAGATGAAATTATATTCCTTGTTGCTCATTTGCCAAATGTTTTAGTTAGGACAGTGGATTGGAACACAAAATGGTTAGTGAGCCAAAAGCTCTTTGGATTTCAAATGATGTTTGTGTGTGTGTTTAACTACAGAAATTGACCCTCATTCAAGTGATTTGCCAAGATTATTCTGGGATTCTGATTCTGGAAGAGAGTGACCAAGCACTGAACAGAATAAAAAGCAATTCATGATTGTTTTGAGGGGGACAGAGTAGGCTAGTTCCCATGCTGCCTCTAGATCTTTACTTCATGATGTCACATTGCCTGAAATTCTACCATGATGTTCAGTTGAGTTCACCTTGGTTGATATTCAGTTCAGTTCTTTATTATGAAATTTTCTATTTTTTAAAACACATAAGAGAAAGCTAACATTAAAATTTTCAACTAAGATATCAAAATGCTAACAATGATTGCTATTGGATTAAGCATCTTTCCTTGTAAAATATCCACAAAAAGTTTTTTTATTTTAGACAAATTTTATTAAACTGCTTTTATCAAATTGTTCTTTTAAAAAAAATCCACATAAATAGGCAAGAAGAATGCAGGTTTGATAATTGCACCAGAGAAAGATAAATTTATTTTACTGGGTATGATTCTGGTGGTGAGCTCTGTGTAGGGCTTTGCTTATGAATGTAGGCACAGGGAAAATAGGAATTTGGGAGATGAGAATGGGCACAGTGAGGCCAGTTAGAGACTTTTGGCCCTCTTAGGCCGGGAGATACTTGGCAACATCATGCCAGTGCCAGTTCTGGCAAATATGTTACAGGCAACTGTCTCCTCCTGGGCTTACACTGGATGAAATAGTACGAATGTTTTGGTGCCCATGTTACAGTTGTAAGCCATGGAATCCAAAATCTGAGTTTGAATTCTAGCCTGATTCCCCATAACCACCACTCTTCCTGCTCAACCGCTATGCCCCCCACCACCACACACACACATACATATATTTGCTGATTTTATGAGCAAGGGTAAGTTACAAATCTGAGTCTGTGAAATATGGAGCTGGTGCTACTTTTCACCTCGTAGTTTTATTAAAGGAATTACAACATATTTGTGTAAAAACATTTCAGTGAGTGTGAAACCATATCCAGATACTGTCTTTTTTCACTACAGTCAATTTTTAATGCTTCTACTAACACGTACTTAATTGTTAGATAAAAAACTAATCCTATTAAACTTGAGTCACCTAAAGATGCTTCCCCTAGAAGTTCAGTATGCTCCAGTGCCCTTAAGTTTCATTTAATCAAACATATTTAACCTGAAAAAAAAAATCCTGTAGGAAGCAGTATGATGTAATAGTTCAGCACAGGGACGGAGTTCAAATGCTCAACCAGAAGTGTGACTAGGCAAACAAAGTTGTTTCTCCAAACCTCAGTTTCCTCCATCTCTAAAAGGATGTAATCACACCTACCTTGCAGTAGTATGGGAAGGATTAAGTTATATAAGGCATGTAAAGCACCCCATAATGAATAATTCATGGCAAATCTCAGTACATAGTAGGTTTTCTTCCATATAATTTCCTCTCTGGTAAACATCTCAAGAATTTTGGGGTGCCAAGGTGGGTGCCCCTTAAAGCATTCAACTCTTGATTTCAGCTCTTGTCATAATCTCAGGATCCTGAGATCAAGCCCTTTGTTGTGCTCCCCACTTAGCACAGAGCCTGCTTGAGATTCTTTGCCTCTCCCTCTACCTCTGCCCCTCCTTCCACCCACGCTGTCTCCTTCCCTCTCTCTCTCTAAAATAAATAAATAAAATCTTGGGAAAAAAAAACTCAAAATTTTTATGTAATCATTAGGATAATTTATGAAAAGGTAGAAATCAGTCATATTCAAATCACTCAACTGCCAGTGACTAAATCCTAACTACTAAATAAGTTATACAATGGAATTTTGCTTGCTCTTTTGTCCATATTTTCTTCTAGGAAATTATGTCTGACAGCTCAATAGTTATTTTGGTCAATTCTCTTAAGGGATTTAAGTATGAAAGCATTAGCCTCATATTTTCATGGGATTTTGTGTCTGTTGAAGACACTTATCTCAGTATATTTATATACCAGTACCTGAATTCTTTTAGACCAACTTTGGGGGAAAAGGTAGTTGGAATGGAAGGCAGTAGTTAACTGTAAATTGAGGAGGTCGGGGATGTAGAAAAATATATGACAGAAGTTTTCAACTCATCAGAACACTTTACAAGGCTTAAAAATTTTTTTGAGTGGCTGTGACCTAGATTTTGGCTTTCTGGAGCCGAGGCCAGAAAGTTAAGTAACAGATCAGAAATCATTAATAGTGTATTTAAAATTGGGTTTCCAAATAGATGGTGGTTTCTGCTGTTTCATTCAGCTGTTTCATTATTTCATGTAGATAGTATGTGTCTGGGTAAAATAAGGTTTGGTAAGTATTTTCTGAAAGCAAAACTAAAATGATCAAAGAAGTGACTTATGGTTTATGCTTTTAGCTTTAATAGAAAAGGACAACCATAAACTTAGAAAGTTAAGAATCCTCCAAATAAAAAGATGAGACCAAGAGAATGTAAAGGTAACAAGATTATTAGTTTTATATAAGGATGAACATAAACTTCAATGCTTACACTTCGATCACCACTGTACACTCTGTACCTAGGAGAGATGCTAGCACCTAGGAGTTGATCAACAATTCTTTGAAACTTTTGGAGAGCTGATATTAGGACTTCGACACTTAAGTGTGTGTGAATGGATTCATGGGTTGATAATTTATAGAAGATAAATCCATATCATCAAGAAGTTCAAAGTGATGCCTAACCTCCTGAAAATTAACTTTTGAGGAGACAACGATGTGCTTCTCAAAATACTGCCCTTGTGAGAAGCAGTGTGTCATGGACTGAAGTATACTGTGTTGACCTATGGTAGCATTTCCACTAGGTTAAAGAAGGAATTAAAGTGGGGAAAGAAGTAACTGTAGATATTGTGCATATAAGTAATAGTCCTAGGATATGAAAGGTGATAAATAGTAAAAGAAAACCCATATATTTATGTCTGATGCCAGAGGGGTTCTTGGGAGGGAAAAAATATATAATCAAAGGTTTAGAATCCTGATTATCTTTCTGTATTAGAGATATACATTTATATTTTAAATTTTGAAGTTATTTCCTGATATTTTATTTATTTATTTTTCTGTGCCATACATCCATTTGTTAGTTTAACTTATTATAAATCTTAATGAATGTCATAAAGTTAGCCTGCAATGCTGGGGACCTATTTTCTTATATTAGCCAAAAGAAAAACTGAAAATTTTTCTTAGTTTATGGGGATCGTAACATAACTTTTATTTATCGCTGCCCTTAACTATGTAACTTATATTGCAGAAATTGGAATGGGATTAACAGGATTTGGAGTGTTTTTCCTGTTCTTTGGAATGATTCTCTTTTTTGACAAAGCACTACTGGCTATTGGAAATGTGAGTTTTTCAACATATATTTTAACTAAATTCATAAGGAAACTTGAATTACAAATGAATTATTGCCTGCTATTAAATTTTGGGGGAGATAATTCACTGCTACTCATGTAAAGATTCCTATTGTCTTCTCCGTTTACATCAGAAATATAACCTATTTCGGCCTGCGTGGCTCAATTGATTAAACACCTGCCTTCGGCTCAGGTTATTATCTCAGGTTCCTAGAATAGATCCCACATCAGGGGCTCCCTGCTCAGTGGGAAGCCTGCTTCTTCCTCTCACTCTGTCTGTTCCTCCCCCTCTTGTGCTCTCTTTCTGTCATATAAATAAAATCTTAAAAGAAAAAAATTTTTTAAGTAAAAGGTAAACACTTAAAGAGGTTTTTGAATGACTACCCTGTTGAGTGTTTGATATGTAATATACATAGATTAAATCAAGGCTGCCTTTAGATAAGAGTTCAAAATAGATGCCTTGGTAGCCCCCACATTTTGGTAAATTTATTAATATGTTTGACTTAGAACATATGACTTGAAACAATTGGTTCAGTAGCATAAAATAAACAAATTTTTAAAAACCATTTAAACCTCTTAATATCTCTGTACATGTCAACTTGCCGAGAAAGGTATGTGTATTGTTTATTTGGAATGTGTACTTTGTTGTCCATGTGTGAAGGTTGCGTAAGAGTTCTAGAAATAAATCATAACCCTTTTAAGAAGATAACAAAGTTACTGAATAATGTTAAATATCTTTGAGGTGTACATTAACATAGAGCTTTTAATTGGAAATTAGAAAATATAAAGGTTAACAACTATTCAAAATTGGTATTTTAGTTAATAATATAAGCGCCATTGCTATCTGAGAATATGAAGCTTAACCATAGGCTCAATCATACTTGCATGAAAAATTTTTCATTAAAGATAGTTACAAAGAAAGGCAAGTATTAAGAGTAAAACCTGGGGGAAAAGCAAGCTTTTAATAGATGACCATTTCTTGCTCAGTATCTGAAAACATACAAAATATATGTATATTTGAGAACATATGGCTTTATTTTTATTTCTGCTGCTACCATAGATTCTGAGATTAGTAAGACTAGAATCTTCTTCCTGGCTTTGCATGGTTTCCTCTATCAGCTTGGGCATGTCACTATTTCTCCCATCCATAGAAACTCCTATAGCCCGTGGTGAAGTGTGCAGAACCAGGGTGCAGAAACCGGTGACATGATTGTGGGCTGCCTTCCTCTTTTGTCCCGCCACTCCTCAGCTTAACTAAAACCCTCTCCATCTCACTGACCTGGGAAAACACGGCATATGCACATGCCCTTTGGTAACATCTTTCTTTGGTTCTCTTTTTCTCCATTTAATCAAGACAGAAGAGGATGAGAAGAGTGGACTCCGACTCCAGCTTTCGCATGCTTAGCCCACTCCTTGATTCTGCCTCTTGGCGTGCATCATAGTTTCCTCCAGCCAGTTGCCCCCACTAAGAGCCAGATATGCTGCTTTTTATTATATTTAGCTTTGACCTTGCTTTTCAGATTTATGCAGTGTTTAATTACTTTTTCTATCTTGCATCTTCTTTCTCTTCTAGGTTTTATTTGTGGCTGGCTTGGCTTTTGTCATTGGTTTAGAAAGAACATTCAGATTCTTCTTCCAAAAGCATAAAATGAAAGCTACAGGATTTTTCCTGGGGGGAGTATTTGTAGTCCTTATTGGTTGGCCTTTGATAGGCATGATCTTTGAAATTTATGGATTCTTTCTCTTGTTCAGGTAAGGCAATTATTTTATTTTACTTTTTCTCTTTCTATAAACCAGTATTTCAAATAATTATTACAAAAACCTAGATATTTTTATCAGCATGAGTACAAAGACCATAATTTTGTCAAATGTATTTTTTTACATTGAATCTTTTATTAAGTCTCTTATTAAATAATTCAGTCAACTATAAAAATGTTTATTAAATATAGATGGTTGCCAATAGGGTCATTGTATTGTATTTTCAACATGATAAAATTTGTTTTATTGGGATTTTAAAGCACTATCTTTCTATTGAAGGCACTTTGCATTTAAGGCACTTTGTTATCTTTAGCAATTAAACAGTGATACATATATACAGCATTTTAATTCATAGAACCTGATACTGCATAGTTACTGCCACTTGATGACAATTCTTTTAGTACATACACATAGAAAATTTTGTACTGAATACACTATGGTAGATTTTGATCAATGTTTAGATCAAATGCTAGTTACTAAGTGAATAAACAATAGTATTCTATGTGAGAAAATACGTTAAAATAAGGTTGGTTTAATTATTTATTCAAGAGTTGTATACCCTTGTCTATTATCTGCCAAACACTGTGTTATTCACAGGAGACATAAAACTGAAGTAAGTGTCAAATCTGCTTTAGGGAAATAGATTATAAAGATACTGGCAGGGTACAGTAGTAATGCATTATAGATGTATAAGCACAATACTGGAGAGGTATAATAAAGAGATCAGATCCGGGGAGAGGTAAGAAACATTACCACTAAAGGTAACATTTGAAATTTGAAATCTCTAAAACATTCAAAATTTTAACTGGATCTTTTCTTTTTACTTGGTTAGCAATTGATCTTGGTAATAAGAATCTGTAAGTTCTGGGACGCCTGGGTGGCTCAGTCGGTTAAGCTGCTGCCTTCGGCTCAGGTCATGATCCCGGCATCCTGGGATCGAGTCCCGCATCAGGCTCCTTGCTCAGCCCGGAGCCTGTTTCTCTCTGTCTCTGCCTGCCACTCTGCCAGCTTGTGCTCTCTCCCTCTCTCTGACAAATAAATAAATAAATAGTCTTTAGAAAAGAAAAAAAGAATCTATAAGTTCTGAGAACCTTTTTTTCCTTCTTCCTAGGGGCTTTTTTCCTGTGGTCATTGGCTTTATTAGAAGAGTGCCAATCCTTGGATCCCTCTTGAATTTACCTGGAATTAGATCAGTAAGTTATCATGTATTAGAAATAAAACTTTTAAATCATCAAAATAATACTCTTTGATTCTCTTTAAGAAATACAAGTAATCGATGCCTGATTGATAAGTTTATTATGATGAAAATTGTTATGTTACAATAGATCATGGTTACTATGAATACCAGAGAAAATAATCATTGCTAACTGTAAAAAACCTGAAATTTTGTTTCACTATATCCATTTTTAATATTCTCAATTTTTTTTTAAATGTAACTCAGATTGATATGCTATGCTACCTTTCTCTTTGAGAGTTCAAGGCACCTTTCTATTAACTTTTATATGATTTCTAATCTTTGAAGCCATTATGTAAAAAGGACATCATTATTTCTAGTAAGATTTTCTTTCTTAGACTGTATCACCAAGTAGCGTGCCTTAAGACAATTAAATCAATCACGATTATCCTGGAAGTCAGATGATAAAATTCTGTTTCCAGCTCTCTCCACAATTTGAATGATCTCATCAAATCTCTTCCTCCAGGAGGGGCCATCAACTTCCTAAAGTTGTTTACAGACATTTGTAGATGTTTGTATAGAGATAATCCATAGCATTACTGGTTTCTCAGAGAGCTAAAAGATGTCTTAACCACTGAAGAATGGGTTTTGCTATAAGACAATATCTCATTTCCAACCTCAAGTCAATTTTACATTCAGAATCTTATAGCCTAGACAACCTAGATATTTGAAGTTACCTTTGGGGAGAGAATGTTGTGCTTTCTCTCCGCTTAAATTTACCTTAAAATCCTAATGAATCCCTGGTACTTTCAGAGCAGCTTTTAGTTTTGGCATGCTAATCACCTATTTATAATAATTTAAAATGTTGGAATCTGGGTTTATAGGGGATTATGTCCATATTTCATTTACATTAATCTCCAAACTCCTACTGTAGTCAATGTTGTTTTTACTTAAAATGACTTTTGAATTTACCAAAACTTCTAGTTATACAGTTGTAAACATTATTCTCGTCTTTAATTTAAGGATTCTTCAGTATTTACATAAATGGACACCCAGTGCTGTAAATTACGTTTCCTATTATTATTTCATTCTAATACATAGTTCAGTAAAAATGTGAATAGTGAAATGAAAGGAAGGGTTAAATGATTGCTAGATTTTGATAGTATTATGCCCACTTGGATTACATAACTTTTAATATATCTCCACTAATTATTTTGTTTCAATATTTGCATCACCATCTGGAATGCTGAAGAAGGCCCAGTTGCTTTACATTTGGGGTGGAGTAGCCAAAGTAAATAACCACTTACATTAACGTGTGTTAAAATTTATATTCAGTAACTATAAATTTATGCTTGCCTCATTACATCTATTTTTAATGTCATTGCTGCTTTCAGTCTGAAGTCCGGAATACACATTTAAAGTATTTTTAGTCCATAGCTGTTGTTAATTACTGAACTTAATGGAGCTAAATCTGTTTGTTCAAAGACTACATAGGCCCAGAAGAGATCCTCAGTAATGGTCAGTTGAAATATCTTATTGGGTTCATTAATGCATGAATGGCTGACATTTCAGCTTTTTATTTCTTTTATTTTTATTTTTTTGTTAAGCTAGCAGTGTTAACTTCATTTATCCAATTTTTTTATTCATTGTGTTGCATTTCTCGTGTTGCACCCTTAAAGTCATATGCATAACATGTCATGCAAAAACAACCTTAGCAAAGAAAATTTTTTTATACACATTTACGTGTCCAGAGATTGTGGTGAGTAGTACTGGATTAACCATTGTCAGTCACACCTTAAATTTCCACGAATCTTATAAACCTGGGTATTTTAATCAACATTCAAAATGTTGATACAATGGTTTTATAATGCTGTGGGCTTTCTTTTAATTACCTGTTTTTCTTCTCCTTGCAGTTTGTAGATAAAGTTGGAGAAAGCAACAATATGGTATAACAGCAAGTGAATTGAAGACTCATTTAAAATATTGTATTATTTATAAAATCCTTTGAAGAATATTCAGCACAAAATTAAATTACATGAAATAGCTTGTAATGTTCTTTACAGAAGTTTAAAATGTATAGTCTACAAAGTACCAGTAGCAGTTAACAAAGAGGCAATGAGAACAGGCTTCTAATCAAGTGATCTAAGAAGTCAGCAAGCAAACTAAAGGAGATGAATCTATGTTACAATGCTTATTGAAACTCTTGAAGGCGATTTTTATTGTTTATCCACAATGTGCGAAACAGCCATCCTTGGAGACCTGTGGGGCCTGATTCTTTTCTTCTTTTGAAGGCGCAGGAACACCTGTAGGCATTTGCTTTTTAGAAATATCCACTGGAGTGGCAAAAGTATTTCCAGTTGCACTGTGTGTCTGAAAGTGATGCATGAGTTAGATTGGATTTAATGTATTAAAACCAAGGAAAACCCAGTTTTGATGGATGAATCACTTTATTTTTTTCGTAAACCTATGGTTAAAATAAAACATTTGTGGTTCCTTTGATTCTTAATATTTTAAAGTCAGATGAAAATCTGAACTAAATATTCACTGACAGAATACACAAAGGTCATTCTTTGTAACTAAACACTCCAGAACTACTCATACTTCTTGAGAGTCTGACCTAATTATCTGTATCCTTTGTTACATGTAAGCATCTAACAAAAACCATAAAGTAGTCTGTTCCATACCTTGTTTCATTGAATACTCTTTTATTTAAGACACCAAATGATGCAAACCAAATGGATTTTTCCGTCATGGTGTAGTTTTTCTTTTTTTTTTTTTTTTTTTTTTTTGCAGGGGGCGGGGTTTACTTCTGTAGTGATTTTTTCATTTTGCTCTTCATAAATTAAATAACTTGATAATGTTTAAGATGTAACATGTTAAAAAGTTAAACTTATATTTGTTAAGGGCTTTTCATGTAAAGCTGAGTTTTCCTTTATTTTTAGCTCTTTCCTAACAACATAAAAATCAGTATGCATGATGAATGCTTCATAAGATCACTCTTCATCTTGAGTTCATGGAGAAAATATCTGAATTCACATGCTAAAGGTAGTTTACTATAATTAAGTGGGCTATAGTTTCTTATAAACATGACACTAAAAAAATGTGTTGTTTTTTTCTACCATTGTTGCTTTTCTGGCAGGAAGAAACAGTGGCCATTTCTTCATTAGTAGTTTTCCAAGGTGGCTGCTTTTCTGATAGATGTAAGAACACGTTTTAACAGTCATAGTACTATTTGTTTTACCACTAACGATTGCACTATTTACTTTTTTTTAACAGTTGCAAAGCTTTTTAATCCACAAAATCATAACTGAAATTTGTGATTTTTATTTACAAACATGTCTACAAAATATATCACAGCTTATGTTATTTTTAGTTAAATCTCGATGCGGGGAGAACTCCCATCCTTGCTTGTCTAAAGAAGGAAAGATGGTATATAGTTTAATGGTTCAGTCTTGTGGATTACTGTCTTTTGGTACTGGCATTTGACGTATGACATAATCTGTGAAACTAGATGATATTGACAAAATGAGACTCCTACCTCAATAGTTCATGGAATAATAAAAGACCTAGTGTTGTGTCTAATGTTCTTCAAAAAAGTAATATCCTCATTTGGAGAGTGTCAAATATATACATATTTTGGGGATCGACTTAATACAAGTTGCCCTGTAGGACTCTTATACATATTTTTGACTGACCATATTATTTTCAGTGGCTAGATAATTCTATCTTTTTAGAACAAGAACTGTATCTGTTAATGTAAGGAACATCTGTATTATTTAACTCCTTTGTAGACATGAATTTCTATCAAAATGTTCTTTGCACTGTAACAGATCTCTTTTTCAAAATCTTACTTCAGAGGCGTTATTAGAAGTTGTGTAAAGGATATGATAATCTCCCAGTCCTTAGTAAGATTGAGAAGCTGGAGCAGTTTTCAAAGAGTCCACAGTTAATTTCAAATGTGAGTTTGGGACTGCTTGGCAGCACTATATATTTCTTCTCAGAACCACTGATGAGGGCCTATTTTTAAACAAATTAGTCCTCTGACAGAAAGCACTGTACATTATATTGTTTCTTCTTGTCCAAAATTAGCCTTCTGTCTTTGTGACAAAAATGTACTTTGATTATTGCTATAAAGATGGAGGAAAAGGTCTAATACTACTTAGCCTTAAGTGTACCTGGCATTGTTCAAATGTATTTTCTGTAACAGAAACATACTTGCAATGTTTTTCTTTTCCCCTTATAAATTGTAATTTCTGGAATACTGCTGCTTTAAAAAGTCTCACAGTCAGATTATATGATCTAACAATTGAATATTGTAAATACACTTGTCTTACCTCTCAATAAAAGGGTACTTTTCTATTAATTGGTGGTTGTCTTAGCTCGGGCTACTGTAACAAAATTCTGTAGACTGGGCGGCTTAAACAGACACTTATTTCTCACATTTTTGGATGCTGGGAAGCCCAAAAAGAAGGTGAGGGTAGATTGGCTTATTGGTGAGGACTCTCTTTGTGGCTTGCGGACAACTGCCTTCTTGCCGCATCCTCATATGGCAGAGAGAACTTCAGTCTCTTCATCTTATAAGGACACCAACCCCATCATGGGGTTAGGGGGTTCATCTTCATAACCCCATCTAAACCTAATTGCTTTCCCTCCTATTGATGGTTAGGGTTTCAATATATGAATTTGGGGAAGATACATATTCAGTCCTTAACCGTAGTCAAATGTATCTTTATAACGAAATTCAAGAAGTTAGCATTGTACAATAACCTCATTTTTTTTAAATTAGCCTTATATATAGGTTTCCTTTTTTTATATATAAAATGGTCATCACATTTTCCATTTCTAAGTTGTTTAAACGTAATCATAAATAGAAATGGACTTCGGGTAAAAGAAAAAAGTGGGCAGTGAATTTAGAAATAATGGAGAAATATTTAAGTACTTTTTTTCTCTAAATTAAAAGAATTGGCTAACAACATTATAATAGTAATAGTAATACAATAAGTACTTGTGACAAAACCACTTCACTGTTTTGATTATAAATTTTGGTAAAGCTAAAAATCACTGGCCATGTGAACCACTTAAAGTACCCAATAAGTATTTGTTGAATCCAATACTTGAACTGCAGGTCTTGACTCTTGTCTGGTGAACCAGAAGTCTTAAATATTTTTGACAGATATCTTTCTAACCTTGTCCTCTTTGCTGAAAGTTTCCAACCTCTACCTTTCTGCTACCTGTACTCCATGTAGGAAGTAGGATGCCCCAAATCCAACAACTGGAATACTTTTCCACAACCTTACCTCTACTAGCTCTCAAGACCTAATCAAAAGTTCACCTCTGTCATATCATTCTTGACCCACTATAGCAAAACAGCTGGTCCATCCTTGTCCTCTCATAGAACTTTCCACTTGTTTGTATTATTTGATTACGGAAAAGAAATTATTGAGGTTCAAAGCCTCGAGGAAGACAGTAGACGCTGACCAATGAATGCGGAGTTTTATTTTGGAGAGCAGACCTGAATCTGACTGGTAGCCCTTTGAGGAAGTGACTTCTGTTCATGAGACAGCTGGCCTATGGGCCAAACCCGCCCTAGCATAGAATCAAGCCAAAGTAGGAGAAGGAACCAATGACCTCATTCATATGATACCAAAATCCTCTATTTTGTCATCAAAGAAGTAATTTGGATCTTTTGTTATCATAATAGCCATTATCCAGGTAACGACCCAAGATAGGAGTGTTTTCTATGTGAACACAATAATCACTAACCATGTAAAATACAATTTAAACAGTGACCATTATTGAATAAATGGACTTGGGCACCATCCAGTCAACTGGAAGAATTCAAATAACTTCAGTGATACAGTCAAAATGGTCTCCATTGAATATGCCTTTTAAAAAAAGGTTTATCTTAGGGCGCCTGGGTGGCTCAGTGGGTTAAAGCCACTGCCTTCGGCTCAGGTCATGATCCCAGGGTCCTGGGATCGAGGCCCACATCGGGCTCTCTGCTCAGCAGGGAGCCTGCTTCCTCCTCTCTCCTCTCTCTCTGCCTGCCTCTCTGCCTACTTGTAATCTCTCTCTCTGTGTCAAATGAATAAATAAAAAAAAATCTTAAAAAAAAAAAAAAAGAAAATGTCATTATAAAAAAAAAAAAAAGGTTTATCTTAGTTTGTCCAGTGCCCATCGCCTGGTCATAATGTCAGCAGAACAAAATTCAGTGGTTTTATCTGCCAAGCGCTCCTCTTAGCCCATCTCTAAGTTTGGACTTGTGAAAGTCCTAAAGTGTTGTGATTTAACAAAATCGTATTAGGAGGCAATGCCATTTTAGACAAATGCATTCTAGCATGTTGCTTTTGATAAGACTACAATATTGATAATATGTCAAAACCATTCTCCTCATTTGTGCGTATTATGCTGAAAATGGCAGCTTTGACGTAAAGCATCTGCTTGTGAATTCATTAGCTAAACTTTTATAAACAAACCACATCATACCTTGTCCTTAAAATCGTAAATTTAAAACTTGTTTTTTTCGGTGATTCATTTTCCTGTACCCCTTTCTAAAATGTTTATGTGTTTTTGGTACGGAGAATGGGAAATAGGCATTTTGGTTATTTGTTAGGTGTCCTAGCAAGTGGGTTTCACTTATGTGTTCATTTGAAACAAACGCAAGTATAATTTTCTTTTATTGCCCTTTTTTGGAAGTTGCTATAATCCCTTGAAATTAAATCCTAAAATTCTGCAGTCTGATATTTAAAGAAATGTTAAGATTTTATCCAGTTTGGTGCTAGCCTATTAGTCCTTCATTTTTATACTTTCCCTTCTTCTAAGATTGTGGGAAACACTACAGCAACAGCTTTGGCTCCTTCTTGCTTGACTTACGCTTTAAAGGGAGTAAATATTCCACAAGTTTCTACCTACAGATAACTTTCTGTATTCCACTCTCATTTACTAACCAAACCTCATGTTTTCACAGGCTGGCAAGTCTAAATATCAAGTACCCAAATCCCAATCTCTCTAACACAAGTATTTGCAGATAGATGTCATCAGCCCCTTAAACTTCAGTCCCGAATCACATTTCCCCATACTCCTTAATATTTCTATGGCTAACCATTCTCTCAGCCACAGAGACTCCAAAGTTTCATTTTTATCACTTATATCCTCTAAAACCTTACTACTCAAAATGTCCTATGATCAGTGGCATAACATTCATCAGCGTCACCTGGGAGTTTATTAGAAATGCAGAGTTTCAGTGGTTTAGTCGGTTAAATGCCTACCTTAGGCTCAGGTCATGATCCCCCGGGTCCTGGGAAGGAGCCTCCTTGCTCAGCAGGGAGTCCACTTCTCCCTCTCTTTCTACCCCTCCCACCTGCTCATGCTCGCACACACTCTCTCTCAAATAAATGATATCTTTGGGAAAAAAAAAAAAGAAAGAAAAGAAATGCAGTTCAGATGTCACCCCACCTGTACTAAATCAGAACCTGCATCTTTACAAGGTTCCCAGACAATTCATATGTGTATTAATACCTGAGGAACACTACTCTAACTTTTAGAGGAAAGGGATTCTCTTTCTTACCTACGGTAACTTTGCCTATGGTGGGTACTCAGGTCCTGTTCAGTATCTCCCTATGTATGTAACTGTTTCACCTGGATATTGCCATACTTTGCATCCTTTCCCTCTTGCCTTCTACACATTCGTTTTTGCAGTAACTTTCTCTTCAGCATCATCAATGTCTCCTTCTCCTGATCATCTCCATCACCATACGTGTTCTGCAAATGGTTTGTTAGTTGACATCAGGAGAAACCAACAAACCTGATATTAGTAGAACACTGCAGGTGGTTTCCCCATCCTGGAATCTGACATGGGCACTGTAGGCAATACTGTCCCTGCAAACTCAAGCCTACCACAATTGCAGCTGCATCAGAAAATATCTCTCCTGAGTCCCACCTTCCTCCATCCTAGCTCCATCCAAGAGGGTCTGTTTGATTGGTGAAGCCTGTGTCACATGCCCACATCCTACTTCATAAGGAGGCTGGAAAAATGAATGTCTGACATTGCCACCTTGTACAAGAGAAGTCAGGGTCTGCCTCCCACCAAGATTCATAATGCCATAATTCATAATTCAGGGAATTTTAGGAATTCCCTAAAAATGAAAGCATTCAGATGTTACTGAAAAGCCAAAAAATAATAACACACTTCCACCACACTCAAGCATTTAAAAAAAATTTTTATTTTTCCTTTCCCCCTTTTAGTGAAATGTAGTAAAGCTAACTTAAAAATGCTATCTGCACTTGTCTTTATTTCCTCATATCTTACTCACTTTCAACCCACTCCAGTCTAGCTTATGACCTCAAAAACCATCGTATTTCCAAATCTAGGGCACACTTCTTGGTGCTCATCTACCATGACCTCTCAGTGTCATTGGATATTCTGCTAGTTTCGTCATGGTCTCTAGGAATTTCTCTTTTCTTTCTGATCACTTCACTTCAACTTGCTTTGCTGGCTCTCCCTCCACTCATCTCTGCATGTTTGTTTACATAGCTCTGTCCCTGATCCCCTTCTTAATTTCCATTCACTCAAACTGTTCTCAAACTGTTCTAGTTCAATCCCAATCCCTTTCCTACCTTAAAATTCTTACAATTCTTAAATTTGACCATTTCTGCCTTTAGAAAAAGAAACCTGTAGGCTGGTGTCCTCTTTGCTGAGGTCTATAGAGTTTTGCATTTCCAACTGCCTAGTTTACACTTCAACTTAGATCCTTAATGTATATTTTAATTTTAATATTCAAATGTAATTCCCCTCTCTAAACCGGCTCCTTATGAAGTCTCCCAATTTCAGTAAATGGCTTTATCATATCAAGTGTTTAAACCAGAAACCCAAGACTCATCCTTGATTTATTTTTCTTATACACACATATCCCATTTATCCACAGGTTCTAAATTTTCTAACTCCAACAAACATCCCAAATTCATTTACAACTCTTGATTCCCTGCAAGTCCCACCCAAGTCTAAGCCGTCATCATCTTTTGCTTATAACCATGTTTCCATATGAACCATTTCCATATGAACCATTTCTTCCTCTCTGACCTCATTTCAAAGTACTCTCCCTTATCACCCCATGACCGCTCAGTTTGGTCTCATTGGGCTCCCTAGTCCTCCAACAAGCCAAGCTCTTTGCCATCCCAAGATTTTGTTTTCCTTTCTTCTGCCTGTTAACCCTAATTCTCACTCTGATTCATCTCATGTCTGACTCTACCTGATTTTTCCAGAAACCCCTCAATTGCTGCCTTCCCGAAAGTAGCCCACCACTGATCACATCACCTTGCTTATTTTTACTTTACGAAGCATTTAAAACATTACCTGCTGACTAGCTTACAGAATTTCTCCCCTGGCTAGAAGATAAGGTTGATCACAGCAGAGACAGTGTCTTTTTAATTCATGGCTGTGTCCCTTGAACTAGAAGGAGAAATGTCTGATACACACCAGGCATTCAATAAATGTTTGTTAAATAATTGAATGGATACATAAGTGAAGCAGTGATGTGGAGTTCCAATGTCTGATACATAGTAGGCATTTAATAAATGTTTGTTAAATAATTGAATGGATACATAAGGGAAGGAGTGATGTAGAATTCCACTGAGATTCCCTAACCTTTTTATTTCTACCCAAAGGATTCATGTTTAGTCATCAGTTGGATAACTAGCTACCCAAGACAAGTTTGCTTACTTTATTCGTTTACTTTTGATTCAGCCTGGACTTGTTAATCATTTTCTCTAATAATAATAAATTGGGAAGCTAGTGGGAAAGCGAAAACAATGATGCTGATATATTCCGAATATCTCCTGGCTGATGTGGTCAGTATCTAAATAAATGATGTCCACTCATCAATCATTTCTTTACTTCCTGCAAATGAATCTCCCTGGAAAAATTGTCAGATCCTCTCAATCTTGAATACTGACAAGAAGTCCCTATGGACTCCCTAACTCTACTGAAGATCAGGAGGGGTCCTTGGCACTAAGATTTAAAAGCCCCACTCGCAGAACAAGATGAGAAAACTGGCAGGTAAAGTTACAGTTATCACAGGTTCTGGAAAGGAACTGAACATGAAGGTAAGTAAAAGTTTTATTTACTCGGGACTTTTAAGCTATTTATAAAAAGCGTTTTTAGCTTTTTACCTGTTTTACCTCTAATCATTTTATAGTCTAAAGGATATTTAAACAATATGCCTTAAAATACCAGAATCATTTGATTTTGCTACAAAAAGATTACTCATTTTGGGCGAAGTAATGAAAGTAACATACTTCTAAAAAATTTTTTGAAAAGAGAACTCTTATGTGGATTAACTAGAGAGCCTCAGGAATCCCCCTCTCCTCCACATACTGAGTATTATTAAAACCGAGCACATGGAAAACTTAAGAAGTTTGTAATTGTCCAGGTGTCACGGAAGTAGAAGATCCCATAGGCACAGAAATTACTTTCTTTGCTCTTTTCTTGTAGGGACTCAGAAGTCTGGTGGCAACAACCTTGGCTCTTTTTTTAGTGTTTTCTTTCTTAGGAAATGCCAGGAGTGCGCCACAGGTAATCAAATGCAAATACTGGGGCTCCCGGATGTTCTCTTTTCCTTCCTTTTCTTCCTTCCCTCCCTTCCTTCCTTCCTTTCTTCCTTCCTTCCTTCCTTCCTTCCTTCCTTCCTTCCTTCCTTCCTTCCTTCCTTCCTTCTCTTTCTTCTCCTTCCCTCCGTCTCTTCCTTTCTTTTTTTCTAACAGAGGACTGGGCTACAATGTCTCACTAACTGCTTTTCTCTTCTCCCTGGGTTGTAGGGACTCTTCGAGAGAAGGAACTGGACTCCTCAATCTATGCTCTATCTGAAGGGTGCACGTATGTTCCAAATACTTTGCTCTTCCTACAGCCATAAAGGAGCAACCTTCGGGGTGCATGAATCCATGGGATAGATGTGTGGGGAGAGAATAATATCGAGTGTGTTCCCTTAAA
This sequence comes from Ailurus styani, assembly GCA_002007465.1. NCBI lineage: Eukaryota > Metazoa > Chordata > Mammalia > Carnivora > Ailuridae > Ailurus > Ailurus styani. The sequence goes on from LNAC01000210.1 coordinate 224,903, forward strand.
TAATCGAGGTCAGCCTGGTCTCCATCAAAGAAGAGGGGTGCGGGTCTGGCGGGGAAGAGAAAGACTCCCTTGATTATTAGAACCTTTCCATCCTGAACTGGAGGGTTGCTGGCTCTTGTCTGGCGAACACCGCAAGGACCCTTGAACCCGACCACTGCTCCGAAGCCCATTCGCCGGGCGCGGCAGGGCGCGGGGAGGCGCGGGGAGGCGCGGGCAGGGCACGGGCAGGGCGCGGGCAGGGCGCTTGGTCCAGCCCGGGGCGGCACGCCGAGCGCGGGAAAACAGGCAGCCCAGGCGGGATCCCGGCCGCCTCACCCCTCCGGGCCGGGGACAAGCGGCGCGGAGCCCCGGTTCACCGCGATTGTTGAGCACCTGGCAGGCGCTGAGCCCCGCGTGTCGCCTTTGCAGAGGGGCGTCGCTTCATCTCGGACCAGAGCCGGAAGAAGGACCTCTCCTACCGACCGCCGCCCGGTGAGTGGGCGAGGGAGGAGGAGGCCGGGGCGGCGACTCGTAGCAGGACCCAGCGGGCAGGGCGCGCTCCGCCCCGCGCCCCAAGACTGCGGCTCCCCCGCCACCCCGGCAGGGACCCGACTCCGGGGCCGCCCTGGGGGAGAGCCGGCCAGGGCCGAGCTTAAGCTGGCAGCCGCGGCGCCCTGCACTGAAGCCGAACTCGGGCTGGGGCTATTCGGAGCCCGCTCTGGACGCCGGGGGGTGCCGAGGTCCGGGGGGTGGGGGGCGGTGGTTATCCGGGGCCAGGCCAGGCCTGGGGGTTCACCTTCCAGGAGTAAAGGAGGGGGAGAGAGAACGGTGCGACTGCTCCCAAAATGTACCTCCCCGTTTATGCCAAGACGTTTAAGTGGTTTCCTCTTAAATGCTTTTGTTGTTATTAAAGTACTGATTTACCTGGAAACTTCAAAGGTACGCCCCTATTACGTTACTAGGAAGGCTGTAAAGCCGTTCAAAACCAAAAATAGTTCATAGGTAGGGGCCATTAAGAATAGGGCCAGGGACTGTTATGAGCCTTACGCGTGGCCAGGAATGTAGATTATTATTTCAAACAGCTTTGGACGGAAGGAGAGAGGAAGTAGTCCAGGCTCCTAGGAGTATCCATTACATCTGTTTCTGCCCAGACATTCCATTTTAAGCTCTAAAGGGTGAAATCATTCAGGGTTCTTTACCTTAATCCACCTTCCTTTCGTGATGTTCTCTGTAGTCTGTAGTTTAAATTCTCTTCCATACCTGTAATATGCACCATAACCAACTGTAAGTAACATCTACAGGAAGTGTAAAATGTTTCAATTCCTAAAAATCAGTCTTCTGTGTAAGGGGGGGGGAGGGCTTTGCTAAGGGATCAAAAATCTTTTTCGTAAAGGTTTTTTTCTATTTATAGCATATCAGAATAGGGATATTTAAATGCTAATAGAGTCTGTACATACTTTTGTTTCTCCAGAAAGACGCAGCCCAAATCCCCAGCTACTAACTCTTGGAGAGGCAGCAGCTCTGCTCCTGGCTTCCTTGCAGAAACCACAAGAAGGTACCAGTATAGGGACCTCTTTCAGCTGCAGTACAGGGAAGCTTTGATTACTTTTGGGATTCTGTGTTGAATACAACAAAGTTGCCTTTATTCAGATTTTTAAATATAATTAACAGTTGCCCCCTGGCTCCAGAAACTCAGACATGTTTATTATATAAACACTAGTACATTTCTCATTAAAGCGAGTCCCCAGGAACATAAAAACATTTCCTTGATGACACTGGGGAATTTCATATTAATTTCATAATCCAGAACCTACTGTAACCTTATTTCACTTGGAACCAAATGACTATTGCTGAAAATGAAATAGTTTTATTTGCATAGATAGCAATATGATATGGTACATCCTAATAGATATGGGCCAGTTCTGATTCTAAGCCTGTGTAATTTTCATTATACAGCTTCTTCTGTATGAAGATTAGGTGTACTTTTCAAATACAGACACTCTGTCCATGTCTCTTTGAAACTACAAGTCGAATTAAGGCAACTTGGTAATAGATAAGCCAGTGCTTTGAAGTACATAACAGGGTTCGAATCCTGGGTCTGCTGCTTTACAAGTTGGATGACCCTGAGTCTTAGTATCATTGTTGGTAAAATGGAATAATGATGCCCATGTGCAGGATTGCTATGAGAGCGGATTGAAACAAGGTACATAATTTTAATTACTATTAACAATAGAGGTCATCAAAGCATAATAAAGAGACCTAGAATTTTCTCTCAAAAATTGTAATGACACCATATTGTGACATTATTTAGATGTCAAAATATTTAAAAAATATATAGCAAGTGGTCTGGTGGTCAAAGCACATGTTGCTGCTGGTCTAGTGCTCTGACACTTATGCTAATAGGGAAGACATATATATCCTCTGTGCCCCAAATGGGACGGGCCATGCAGGGAGAAGAGAGCAAAGGGCGCTTTCTGGCTTCAAGCTTATGGTTTTCTGGTGAAAAAGATACCTATTAGAAGCAAATGCAAGTGAGCAGCATTGGGTGTGCTCTGAATTCAGAGCAAGGCCTGGGGCAGCTGTGGGTGTGTAGAGGGGATTATATGCACTTATGCCAGCTAGGTGCCAGCTACTGGAACAGGCAGGGAAGAAAGCAGATTAAGGGGAAGCAGGAATGAGAACGACCTTTGCAGCAAAAAGTTAGAGTGAGGAGCGCCTGTGTGGCTCAGTCAGTTAAGCGCCTGCCTCTAGCTTAGGTCATGATCTCAGGGTCCTGGGATCCAGCCCCACATCAGGCTCCCTGCTCGGCAGGGAGCCTGCTTCCTCCTCTCTCTCTGCCTGCCTCTCTGCCTACTTTTAATCTCTCTTTCTCTGTCAGATAAATAAATAAAATCTTAAAAAAAATAACCTGGATAACTATTTACTGAAGGTATAAAAGGGAATCCAGAGTCAAGCACATTTTGAAATGGTGGTGCTGGTGATGAATGAACATTTCTGTGGGTATAATTAAGGTTCAGTTTGAGATGACAGAAATGGTCCAGGGAGTAAAAGTGTGTAGGTTAGTGGTTCTCAACTATCTGCCTGTGGACTGGTTCCATTGGAGTTAACCGGAGAGCTTACTCAAAATACAGATTTCTCAGCCTTAGACCCAGAGCTTATGATTCTGTAAAAGTTGCATGAGGCCTCAGAATCTATATCCTTGAGAAGTTCCCCCAAATGATTCTGATGATCAGTCAGGTTTGGGAACAACTGGAAATTCAGAGCCAGTTAGAAAAGGCTGAAATCGTGAAAATGGAAATCTCTTCTAGGCCTCACATATAGCAGGAGAAAGGCAGATGATAAAGGATTTGCCTTAGAGGATACCTAGAGATAAAGGAAAAGGAGGACAGTCCTATGAGTGAAGGGACATTTCAAGGAGAAGGCAGCAAGGTAAGAGGAGAACCAGGAAACAGCATATCCAGAAATCAAGGTGGAAAGTTTCAAGAAAAGAGTGATTAAAGCAGCACGTGTAGCAGAATGGTTAATGAAAGAACAAAAATCAACAGGAGCGGAAGATGGTGTTGGCTATGAGAGGTCACTGAACAGCATTTCACAAGATTTCTGCTCATCTCCTGCTCAGTGATATTACTTGCTACTGTCATGCCCCTTCTGAAACTTTGGTTAGAAGGAATTTGTGACAAGAAGAAAGCAAGTATTAGCCGGCATGGCTCTCAGAACTCTTGCAATGAAAAGGTAAGAAACAGTTGGTAACAGGTAGAGGAGGCTACAGCCAATGGGTAGAGATCTTTTCTAAATTCGACGTTTGGCACATTTACTATCTGTCGAAATCAGTAGGAGGAGAGTGCTGGCGAAGATGGTCAAAAGAGAAGTTTTAGATTCTGTTGCTGGGAAGAGGTATGGATCCAGAAAAAAAAAAAGTGAACTAAAATGGAGTGGAGGAAGCTAATTTTAAAGAGGGGAAGAAGGATTTTCATTAGCAACTTGAAGGAAGGATCCAGAAAACCAACACTGCACTATATGTTAACTAACTCAAATTTAAATTAAAAAAAAAGAAACTTTAGGGGAGGGTGTGTGATTATAGGTCCCGATTTCAAGTCTTTTTTTGGAAAATAAGTGTAATTTTTTGATCATTGAAGTTTCCAGAGTAGCCTCGTTCTGATGATGAAATAAGGAAACAAGACTTTACTAGTTTGAAGTGAAAGAAAAGTTTTGATTACCCATATGATATATTCATTGCCTTTACTATTTTCGTTCTAGAGTTCCTAAGTATTATTTGGTAGGCTCTTATTTTATATAGTGAGTTTTTATTTTAGTGACCAATGTACAAGGATACCCTTCTTATTGGTCTTATTTTTTTTCCTGTAAAGAACAGCCCATCATCTGTCATTTTCTAAAATGTGCTAGCAACTCACATTAAAATGTAACTCAGACATTCAAATTATATTGTAACTAACTAAAGGAATGTGGTTTTATCTAGAGATAACCTTAGAGAAAGTTAGGAGAGACATTTTCCTCTGGCAGCTCCCTCTCCCTACCTCTGGTAGGTTTTAGCTCTTCTACCCATTGTTACAGTCCCTGGAACCTGCTATCATCTGACTCCTTAGCCACTCTGCCCCGGAAGAGATACCTCATGCTCTAAAGTTTTCCAATCCCATCCAGCTAACAAGTGTCCCTTCCTTTTGTCTCATTTCTTCCCCAGGCCTCATGTAGCTCACCTAATAAAGAATATGTGCAAAAGTGTTCCCGTGCCATGTTTCTCCAATTAAGATGCATCGTTAACAGGAAACACAGAGGCAGTACCTTGATGCAATTGAATGGTTCTAGGGGTGGGTTTTAAAGATGTGATGAGGCACACTTAGAGCAAGACATGCGGCCTTTTCAGATTCCTACCAAGCATACCACATTATAGTTTCATTCTGGAGAGTCGGATGTGAAATGTGAGTTCCCCTATGTGTCTTGAGCTGGGGAGGAAGATTTTTAAACCAAATCAATCAAAGCACACTTTTTTGGATTTTCAGTAGCGAGGTGTAGGAGTTAACATCATTTATGAAACTAAATGTTTATTTCTTAAGGTTGTCTACATCTTATCCTTTCCCCTTTTAAAACACAAAGAAGTGTGTTTATTTTATGTCCTTTTTTTTTTCTTTTTTCTTACAGCTGGAGAAGAAAACTTTGATCAAACCAGAGTCCTACAAGACAGTCTACTAAACTGGTGAAAATAGACCAAGTTACATTAGAATACAGTTCCATTCTTGTTGAAAACATGAACCACGTAAATAAAGCCCTTGGACCGTTTTTACTTCAGTTGTAATGTTAGGAACATGCATAACCAGTTTTATCCTTTCCAGAAGCATAGGAATGTAGGGTTCTTAGCTGGGAACATCATGGCCTTCTTTCATGGCTTCAGGTCCTGTTTAGGTCACCTTGTGTCTTACTCCCATTCGTAATTATAAGGCTGGAGACTCTTTAGAGTGTGGTTTCTCTTTGTTACAACAAGTGTCTATCTGGATCTAGTGAGTCTTAGTTGTTTGCTTTTTCATTCCTTTACCCCTTGCATTGTCCTGCACTCAGCTGCGAATCTCTCTTTTTCTGCCTTTTTCCCATCTCCCTGGGGGGTGAGGGGGAGAAGCAAGGCTGAAGGGGAAAGAGCAGAGTGTATTCTCTTAGTTCATCTTGGAGTAAGTTGTTAAGAAGGGAAGGGGGAGGGAGGTGACTGGGAAGAAGCCGGTGGTAAGAACACTTCACTGTAGTTGCTGAAAAGGGTGGGGGGGGATCAGTGAGGCCTGTAGAAGGTTCCATAGTGGGGAGCTCCCTTTATGCTCTTTCGGGATCTCCCTGAATTCAGGGAGTTGCTGGGAAATAAGCAGATGGAGACACACTCTGCTCCTGGGTACATTGTATAAAAGGAACAAACCAGTTTTTCAGCAGTAACTCATGCTCCACAGCTGAACAGACTCAAAGACTCTGCTTACTCTAACTGACTAGAAATCCAGGCTTTATTTTACATTAAAACATTACATAAAGGCACCCTGATAACATCGGTACACGGTGATATGTCTCATCTGCTCCTTCTGAAAACTTTTAAAACTGTCTGAAAAAATACACACACACACACACACACACACACACATCCACAGTGAACATAATCTATTTATTTGGCGTTACAATATGATCAACATGTTAATTTTTTTAACCTAATTAGTTGAAAGTTGTTATTGATAAATGTCTTAAGTGGAAAGTATTGTTAATTTTTACTGGCATCGGTATATAGTCATTATTCAGATAGCTTTATGTGAATGTACCTGTACCAGGGAATTACAACTTCACTGTGTTATGAAGTCAAAACTCTGCTTATAAGATTTGTCTGTATCTTGTATTCTAATTGAATAATGAAACTATATTCAAGTAATTGTAACACTGATCTCTTCCAAAAAATAATATGCTAGCATTAAAAAAATATGTGGTATCATAATAGGCTCTTGTCATTTATTATGATTTAAGTGGATTTTCTAGATAGTGTATATGTCCAGTTTATCGAGATTTTACTCATGTGACAGAGGTGTACATACTGGCTATTTAAACATTATGCTTATTCCAAGACTATTTTAAAACCCCAACATATGAAATAATTCTACCCACAACTAAGTAGAACAATCTCAAATGTTTCACACTAAAACAGAGTTTTTAAAAACTTTCTAAATGACCAACAACTATTAAAATAATATGGTATCATATCAGAAGACTATTAGTATTGTATATAATACCAAGTATTATAGGTGCTTGAATTCCTTGGATATTGTTCTGCCATACACATGTGCTGATTAACATAGTAGTTGCAGGCCGCCTGGGGGCTCAGTCAGTTAATCTGTTGTCTTCAGCTTAGGTCATGCTCCCAGGGTCCTGGGATGGAGCCCCGTGTCAGGCTCCCTGCTCACCTGGGAATCTGCTGCTTCCTCTCCCTCTGCCCTTCCTCCCACTCACTCTCCACCTCCCCCCGACACAAACACACCCTGCAAATTTAAAAAAAAATCTTAAATAAACAAAGTATAGTAGTTGTATACAGACCCCTATGCCTAGCTGCTATAACATTCTGTCCCTTTTGGGATATCTTTGCAATTCTCTTTATTTCTATCTTTTTCAAAATTGAAATGAATGAAAGATGTTCACATTGTATGCCTTGTATTTTAAAACTGGGAAATACCTGCCCACACAGCACACCCAGGTACCAGAATATCACTACCACCAGGAGGGACTTGCAGCCCTTTTGAGCACAGCTCCTGTTCCTCTTCCCCTCTTTGCACTCAATCCTTCCTCCCCTGTGGCTATCTGCCTTCCAGCTTGGGCTCTCAATTACTCTTTGTTTCCCCGGGTTTCCCCAGTGGATGCCTCCTCTCCCTCCCCTGACCCCAACTGCACCATTATGATCCCAAGAGAGGAGAGAAGGCAGAGGCCCTAGCCTGTCAAAATCAGCCTCCAACTGGCATTTCCCCTTTATCTGGTTATGAGAAACAAAAGTCTATATCCTATCCACCTTGAGTTACACTGTTTGCTTCAGCCTCAGGAAAAAGGGAAGTTGGGTATGTAACTCGTTGGTCCCCTCCTACTGGACTATTAATTCCTTTAGTAAGAGTTTATTTCTAAGATGATCTGATCCTTATAACCACCATGCCAAGCCAGCGCCTGTATCGGCCCTGTGACTTCACAGAAGCGTACCCTCACCCTTTGGACCTCTCCAAGTGCCCTTGACCAGTCCCTCCTTGTGCCTGGGAAACTACTAGCAGAGCACTTGTAACATTTTATATTCTCATCAGTTCATGTAAAACCTGCTCTGTTCACCCTAATTCTGAACATGGGAGGCAGGTGGGACAATGCATAAGAAAAATTCTTCTGTCAGCTGGTCAGGCACACATTACCTATTTTTATAGTTCCTGTACTCCAACTTATGCAAACATACATCCTTTAAAAACATCAATTTTTTGTCCCTCTATTTCTCCCAGTGAGACCATTCCTTTGTGCAGCTACTGTGTATAAGGCACTATGCTAGAAACAGTCATCTGCGAACGATCTTTACCTGCTGCTCCTCACCTGGCTTTGTCTAGTCTTGGGGAGGATGAAGGACTAGAGCATGGGGATGGGGTCCAGTGGCAGCAGCTGTCTGAATGGGCGAGTGCCGGGGAGAAACATGCCCCTCAAAACCTGGTGTTTTCAAGTCCGTAAGTTTCCATCTGCTCTATCATTTGTACTCATTTCTAATCAGAGAATTATTCTTTCATTCAAAAAAAGCACTTGGATTTTAAAGTTTAAAAAAGTTTAAGAAGCTATTTTACTGGAGTTCCTGACTAGCTCAGAGGAGCATGCCACTCTTGATCTCGGGGTCATGAGTTTGAGCCCCACGTTTGCTGTAGAGAATACTTAAATACATAAATAAATATATATACATATATATTTTTTAAAGCCATTTTACTGAGGAAACCTCATGCTTTCAATAACAGTGGACCAACCAGTTACCAAGCAAAGGTAGCATTTGAATACACAGATTGCATCACTTTACTAGGAATTTATTTTCATGGTTATTGTAACATTGAAACCCCTTTTTATCACAAGATATTTCTGACAGTTTAGCAAATGAGTATTTCTATTGTAAGACAAATCCTTATCATGTTTTCTGATTTCCCTTGTAGACTTTCCCAAACTGCTTTGCATATGTTGGGTTAATTGGCATCCATGGGTATTTTTCAAGGATTAGATTTTAGGTAATTTATTTCCCTTCTTTCTGAACTTCTAAATTAGGTGAGTTCGCAACCATCTTCCATTGTGGCCTGATTTGTGGCTTATATAAATCAATCATCTACTTTTTCTTAACAATGGGACAGGCAGTAGGAGAGCTGGATTAAGATCTTCCTCTCGTCCTGAACCATCTCACACAAGACCGTTGTTACTCTTCCCTTGTTGCCACCAACAATCCAGCACTGAGAAGACTAAAAATTCTTCTTTTTTTAAAGATTTTATTCTTAAGTAATCTCCACACCCAATGGGGGGCTCGAACTCACAACCCCGAGATCAAGAGTTACATGTTCCACAAACTGAGCCAGCCAGGCTCCCCAGGCTAAAACTTTTAAAAAACCTCTGCAGCCCCAGATGAACTGGTATGCCAATCAAGGTATTCACTATAATCTAAGTGTAACAATAGTCAAGTTGTGGGAAAAACAATCCAAGAGGGAAGGTGGGTTTTTTTGTTTTGAATTTTGCCTATTTAGATTTCATTACATTTAAAACATAAATATGTTAAACTACAATCATTCAACAATGTCTCTAAGCACATCCTGGATGTGTTAGAGACACTGTCATTATAATTAGGAAGACTATTTTCTTTTTGCTAATTTTTTGAAAGACACTTTAAATATAATCCTTTATAAGGCACTATTTCATAGCAGGTGTTTTATACAGGTTATCTTATTTAAATGTCTAAAGAATTGTAAATAAGACATCAATGAAAGTTTAGTACATTAATATTGACATTAGGTTATATATCCATATATTAGTTCGTTTGGATTTAACAATTATCACTTGTAGAACATTGACCAAGTTTTCCAAAAAGCTTTCCTTTTAAAGAATAGAAAAATTGTTACAGTCAGATGGTATAGCACAGATGGTAATATCTTCCCATCATTAAGTTGAGAAGTGATCTTGTAAATATGCGTTAATATGTATCAGGATCTGGATTTAAGATAGCTTTTTTCTTATGGATTTTGATTATGTGCAAAGCTAAATAGAAATTCATGGTTCTGAATAATGTGAAACATGAACATAATCACTAGAATTATTTAAAATATGTACATAGGGCATGTTCAAGGCTCAGATCAGGATCCTTTTCAGGGAAAATGGGAAGCTTATGTGGTAGATATGGCAACTGTATAAATACTAAGCACAGGATTATGGTGATGATAATTTAAAAATAAACATTAGCAAAGGAAAATTCTTATTGCTTAAATTAAGGTTTTAAAAACACTTCTGATCTTCCTCCTTTAATGAACATTCTTCCTCGTGCCTAAATTTACTGGGGAAAAGGAATAGGGGAAAATAACTTGGATTTTATTAGAAATTACCAAATTCACTTAATCTTCACCCCTTGTTAGGCAGAGAATAAATCCCGTTGTAACACTTAGAAGAAGAAAATGAAATTTGTAGCATGTTCATTTCTTTAAATAATCACTCTTACTCTGTTCTTACTACATTAGCTCTGTTCAACAAGCATGGAATTCAGTTCTTGTATTCACCATGCAGCTTTTTCTTCCCACGAGGAACACGGCCCAGAGAAATTGGCGACTTGATATTCAACCGATCCCTTTCAGCCTCCTCTTCCTCATTGTATCGCTCATCCTCTTCTTCGTCTTCCACATCACTGCTTTGAGGACTAGAGACCTGAGACCCTGAAGGAGAAGGTGGAACTGAGGAAGGCCTGGGGTATTTAAATCCTTCTGTCTGCAAAGACAAAAATAAGTCACAAACATTATAATGATGTAAACACTTTGCATGTTCATTTGATACAAAACATAGCTGGATATTTTTTTGTGGTCTGTTCATGAGCTCTTATTATCTTTGGTTCCTTTTGACTGTGGTACCACCAAGCTCAAGAGAGATTCTTTAAATAAATAGCTTTCTTTTCTTATGCACTGAAATGTGCCAGGTGCCGTATGTGTGTATGTATGTTATGTATATAATCTTATTTAATCCTTGTAACAACACCAATAAATGTGTTTTTCCCATTTATAGAGGAAAATTAAAGGTTAGAGAGGTCAGATGTCTTGCCCAAGGTCATGCAGGATGTAAGTGATAGAGCAAAGATTTGGACCAGGGTTGTGATCATTCCATAGCTTTTAATATCAACTGTCATGTTACACCACTGAAACTGTCAATCCCCATGCCACTTTGCAGATTTGCTCAACAAAATTACAGAACATGGGTATCCTGGACATACCATGGACAGCCACCACTAGAAAGAATCCTGAAGCCAGGCCACTTAGTTGACCCTGAAAATTCCACCAGTTACTTTTATTTCCATACATGAGCAAAAAGTCACTAGGTTTTAATCAAATTGCCTGTCCACTTAAGATTCATGGTGATAACTCATTTGATCAATGAGTGCTAAGCACAACTGTGGGTCAGGAACCATATGCCAATGATTCTTGCCCTTTGAGAGAGCACGTGTTTGACTGGGGAGAACAACTGTATAAAATAGTTACAGCACTTACCACTCTGTATTTCAACTCCTTGTGTTCATTATTATCATGTCATACAATCATTTTAAGTTTCAGAGATTGGCCCCAAAAGCAATAAAAAAAAAAGGGGGAAACTGATTTGTTCACGTAGGACCTGGCTCTGAGTAGGAGCTCAGTACTTATTAATTGAATCAGCTGAATAAATGAATGCATATAGCTGAATTATCATCAAGTTGAGTGACTGCCTCTAAGCAAGCTAAGCAATTAATCCTGTTAAAATCCTGAACATGAAAGTTGGAATTTGTATTTTGAAGGGTTTTCAAAACCCTGTCATCTTCTGCATGAGCAAATTTTATTTACCTTGGGCTAACTTTTGAGATTTGTTTCCCTTGACACTTGATAGAGATAGAATTTAAGTTGTGTTATTAAGCAAAATTGATTATGGTAAAAGGGACTCCTGACTGGCAAGTTGCATCTGAACTCAGAGATTTATAAATACTGGATGAGGATCTACAGCTTTTGGGAATCCCTGAATTGGATGACTCTTATACTTATACATATTCCTTGTGGAGGCTATGGATGCTGATCTGTGATCTACATGAGATCTTGGCTCCTGTGGGACATGAAACTACTAAGCTAAGATAAATCTCATACCTAATGATAAAGGTCTTATCTTTTTGCTCTGAAGCTTTCGCCTGGTGCAAGGGGGGACAGAGAAGTGTGGCTTTTGGACCGCTGTGCGGACTGCTATAGGGACTGATTCCACTGAAGAGAAATGTCCGATGCTGTCCTACTTCAAGCCGTGTTTCCTATCTTATATCCTTTTAGGTGAATGTGATGACAAATAGCCTATGCTCATCTCATGAATATGTCTGAGAGAGCTTCAGAAGAAGACTTCCTGCCGGACACTGCTGACTGGTACATAAATACTTATCTAGTCCAATCCCTCCTGTGGTTCCTGAATTCATTTGCCAGGTACTCACCTGATATTTAAATATTTCCATGGATAGCGAATTCACCTGCTGTTAAAGCAGGCCAGTTCATTTCTCAATAATTCTCAAAAGAATATGTATCTAACACAGTCGTTTCAAGTACTAAGGCAGGGAGAGTTTTCATGTGGAAGTGCTTCTCCAGTGACATGAATTAGCTGACCATCAGCTCAGCCTCTAAATAAGGCTAACTTGGAATCAAGGCCTTTGACTTGGTCTGATTTGTCAGTTTCTCTATTCCTTGCTTTAAGGCGACATTATGAAAAAGTATAAAAACTTCCGTCCTTAACTAGTTCTAAATAAAAAGGTATTGGTAGGACTTACTTACCATGCATAAGAAATTGAGCTTTCAAAATAAATACACAATACATAAAATAGTTACCGTGGGTGGTGATGTAGGCTCCATATGGAATTTATCTGGAAAAGCTCTGCTTAGTGTCAGGTACCTGGCATGCTGATAATACTATGATAGAAAAACCAAGTCAAGGTTAAAAAAATTATCTCAAGAACCAAGTTATATAAAATCTTATTCTCCTAGTTATAAAACATATTTTTAAAGTAGCAGAACATATTCACTTTATATTTAAGAATCAGAAAAAAACCCTGATAGTTTACAGTTTTATGATTTTCCAGAGAATAAGTAAAAGAAGTATTACAAAAATTTGAAGAGAAAAGGTATACTGGCCTTACTTAAAACTGAATTGAGTGCTAAGGGGACTGAAAACATTGGCTTCATTCTACAGAGAAGCAATATGACACGGGGAAGAGGTGGGGCCTGAATAATCACAAACTGGACCACAAACTTGAGGCCTTAGAGAAGAAACACAACTTCTGGGGCCTTTGGGTGGCCCAGTCAGTGGGGCGTCTGCCTTTGGCTCAGGTCATGATCCCGGAGTCCCCAAGTGGAGTCCCACATTGGGCTCCCTTCTCAGCGGGATATCTGCTTCTCCCTGTGCCCCTCCCCTTGCTCGTGTTATTTCTCTCTTTCTCTCTCAAATAAACAAATAAAATCTAAAAAAAAAGAAAGAAAGAAATATAACTTCTAAGAGCCTTATCATTTTGCTTTCATTGTAAAATGTAGACAGTACAATGAATCACCCGGGGTTGTGATGAGCACTGGCATTAGTGTGTGTGGGGACTCGGCAAATGGCAGCATCTATCATTGTCAAGGAGAGCTTAGTGGCATCTAAGCAGATACATGATGTGAAGGCACAGTCAATTTATTTTTTATTAAATCATCCAGTCCTAAGATATATGACATCTGGGTATTTACAAACTTATTGTATAATTGAAAGGAGGTATTTCCTGTACTTGTCATTTGAAAACAATATTATTCCCACTCCCACCATGCTTAAGGAATATGGTCACATTATTGCTTAGGGTCAAACAAAATAAAAAAGGTTCTTTAGATGTTTTCCTCATATTCATGAAACAATACCTGAAATGCATCAAGTTAAGCACTGACAAATGATGAGTAATATCGCAGCTAGGTCTGATAGACTTGCTGTTATAGGCTCAAACTAAATATGAAGATTTGGGTTTAGGACTTTGCCAGCTCATTTTAGGTAAAAAAAAAAAGTACATGAAAACATCGCTTGAGAGTTTAACGATTATGTTACAGAGTTGACTTTGCAGATGATGACTAGAATCTATATTTTTATAGTCCAGTGAGATATTCCTTTTTTTTTTTTTTTAAGTAAGCTCCACACCCAGCACAAATCCCAGTGCAGGGCTTGAACTCATGACCCCAAGATCAAGACCTAAGATGAGATCAACAGCCGGGTGCCCAACCAACTGAGCCACCCAAGGGCCCCAATCTAGAGGGGTTTTTAAAGCGGTTCTCTTGATCCCAAACTTAACTTACTCTGCCCAAGTATCTCCAGTCCAGAAGATCAGAGAGCCTCTCAGTTCGGTTTCTCTGAATAATTCTTTGGCGGCGTGACTGTTTGCAAAATCCATAGAGAAACTGAGTCAGCTGATTGCAGGAATCATCTGGAGAGCGGAACCTCCTGTCAACAATGTAAATACCTGAGGAGCACAAAAACCAAAGCCCGGGTAAACATAGGGCTAACCTTAGAATGTTTCTTCTCCCATTCCTTAGGTTCTATCACAGACCACCACACACATTACCCACTCCCTGACTCCCCTACTGCCTCCGTTTGAACTTTTCCCTTCCAAGGCTGTATTTCTTCTGTGATCTCCTTCTAAGGGTTTACAGCTGTCACCAACAGACAGGTAACACAATGAATCTTGCTAAAAAATTGGGCAGTAGAGGGAACACCCTGGATCAATAATTCTCCCTAGTACTGCTCACTAACCATAATCTCTGGGGTGAGAATTGGGGATCAGTGATTTTTAGGCTTCCCAGTTTTCCCACCATGCAACCCTGACTGAGAACCACAGCTCTAGGCTGAGGAAAGAGAACCGTGACAAGGAGACTGCAGAAGGCCAGGAAATTGGCAATGTGTAGGCAGGCAATGCATCCCATCTCACTTTTCTTGCTCTAGGCAACAGGGACACAGAGATGGTGGTACGCCAATTCCTCTGCCATCTTTAACAATTTCAAGTGAATTTTGCTAACTTGGCACGAACCTTTAAAATAATGATGCTGACCAGTCTACATGCTCTAAGACCATAGTTATTATAACATCAGTATACTTAATATTAATAGCATTTAATATTAATATTAATTAATATTAAATTAATATTAATAGCATTTTTATCTTTTCTATGAACCACATAATTAAATCTACTTTTAATTAAACAAGATGTATACATATTACTTTAATCATCAGGATAGCTCTAGAGTTAGGCTCCCTAAAGACCCTGTGCTTTCTTTGTTAGAGGTTATTTCTCCCTGCATCGGGTGAATGATGAAAAACCTCACCGTAAGCAGTAGGATCAGCCACGTGCTCCTGCATGAAACAGCCAAAGCCGGAAAGGTTGGTTGTCACACTGGGGATACCCATCACAGTGCATTCAGCTGCCAGGGGAAATAAGACAAACGCTTGGCTTCGGACCAGCTCCTATGTCCTCTTATGCACAGAGAGGGGGAGAAGTCCAAGTCTGCCTAGTAATATCGATGTTTATTTTGTATCAGGCACAGTACTAAGCTCTTTACAGGTACTAATTCATTTAGTCTCAACAGCCACGTGAAGTGAGACTGCCATTAGCTCCATCTTACAGATGAAGAAACTGAGGCACAGAGAGGTTAAATAATTTGCCCAATGTCACACAGCCAGGGAATGGGGTAGAGTTGGGATTTGAGCAGGTACCTGGCTCCAGGGCTCCTGTTTGGAACTGCTATTCTACCCTGCCTCTCTCATTCCAGCTGGTTTTGTTTTTTGCTCCATTCTAAGCTGTGTCCAACTATGTGGTGAGTTTGTGGGTTTTGGACATGAGCAACTCCTCTCATCATATTAATCTCCCTTGCCACAAATCTCTCCACTTCCCCAAGTGTCCATTATACCCATATCCTCCCTAGTCTTCTCTCCTCTTCTAGTCAAAATCTGTTTTTCATAAAATAGTGGATATGTTTCTTTTAAGAAGTATTACCTCTCGTGAGGATGTCTGCATTTTTAAGAAGGAATTATATTTGATTATGGAATTAAACTTGGTTGGCTAGTGGGGATGGGTTGAAAAAAAGATTTCCCCACTAATCAAGAAGTAATGCAGTTTAGACAGTGGCCTTTTCTTCTGCCCTGTAAGTATTGCCTCATGGCTTATCTCTAGAGACATATGGTTTCCTAATTTCTGGAGGGAATGGTGGAGGAGAAAATGGGACAGGGATTCTTTACCCATATGAGAATCTGATGAAAATCTGGAATTCATCCTCAGAAAAATCCTTATGCATATATGTATAAAGAATTTTGCCGACAATTTCACAGAATTTTGCAGAACCTTATTTTTATTAAATACTCATTAACAGACATGTAATGAAATACCAGGTACCCATAACCTCTGCAAATGTTCATTGAATGAATTTAATGGAGTATTTATATTCATTGGATTTTCTCAAAACACAGACTTAAATGAATACTTTCTGGAGTGTGTTAAACTTAGTATCAAATAAAAAGTTATTCTAAAAAAATTAGAATTATCTAATATGCTAACACCAAACTTATTTCACCAGAGGTCTTGTTATTTCTGTAACTACAGGTTAGATGAGGAGTGGCCAACTTCCTTCAGTTCATTCAAAACAGAGTGACTCATTCTCAAACATTTTTTTCCATCTGCTTATCTTTTATAACACTTTTGCTGGTCTTTATCTTAAAACACTAGATGTATCTCCTCTATCACTTTGGCTTAAGCTTATCTTTGTCCTATACAATGACATTTGGTGGAAAGTCTGCTGTAAGTTATAGAACATTCTCTTTACCCAACATAAATGATTTCCCACATCCTTAAGTCACTCAGGCTTTGGTTTTGTGCTTCTCTATTTTCAAAACTTCCTCGATAATAAATCATGTTACTTACTAGAAATAGTAGGAACACAAGTCAATAACAAAATCTTACATTCATCCATGAAATATGCATTTTATATATCTGAAAACATAGGTCCTCATTATAAAAAATTTAAGATAATGTGAGGGTATTTCATAAGTAAGAAGACACCATCATTATAAAAGTGACAACTGATACCCATAACAATTTTTAGACCTACAAAAGAAATAGTTGGAAGAGTTAGATCAATAGCTTTTCTGTGTCATGTTTCAAGAGGAGATAATATTTTATCTATTTTCCCCAGAAGTGTTAATATTTTTACAGCTGCTGGCAAACTATTCTTGGTGGAATGTAGAACAGGATCTTATGTCAAAAGATGCAGTGATTTCATGTTGCTTTTTATGTACCATCCTACTTATATAGAATTTTAAATTCTATATTAAAATTCTGGGATCAGAATACAAAGATTAGAAAAATTCTTCCTCTTCATATTTCAACCATGATCTCCCTAACCTTGACTACAGTTACCGCTTGGTTGGGCAATCCATCCCATCTCGCTTTTCTCGCTGCTAGGCAACAGGGACACAGAGATGGTGATACACAAATTCTTCTGCCGTCTTAAACAATTTCAAGTGAATTTTGCTAACTTGGCACAAACCTTTAAAATAATGATGCTCACCAGTCTATGTATTCTAAGACCATAGTTACTATAACATCAGTATACTTAATATTAATAACATTTTTATCTTTTCTATGAATCACATAATTAAATCTACATTTAATTTATTAATTATGCATAGAAATGTTTTCTGAACCTTTTCTTTTAAAATTATAAGATTTTTTTTTTTTATTCATTTGACACAGAGAGAGAGATTACAAGTAAGCAGAGAGGCAGGCAGAGAGAGAGGAGAGAGGAGGAAGCAGGCTCCCTGCTGAGCAGAGAGCCCGATGTGGGCCTCGATCCCAGGACCCTGGGATCATGACCTGAGCCGAAGGCAGCGGCTTTAACCCACTGAGCCACCCAGGCGCCCCTCTTTTAAAATTATAAATGGAATTATATTTAAATAAAAAGGAAAATCTCAGATTACTAATATGAGATGGAAAGGTCAGTATTATATTCTTTCCACTGGCAATTATTTAAAGTATTTGTTTCATTTCAGTCCAAATACAAATTGATTCCTCTTGATATCAGTGACAAACATGCTCATAGGGGACAAAAAGAAAAATAGTGCATCTGGCAATCTACCACTGGGGAGAAAAAAAAAGGCAGATGAATAGGTGGAGGGTTTGAATGGAATGATGTCAGGGTCATAACACCTACCACTGAATTGACATTTATACTATTTGTTTCTTTAACTATGTAACTGTCATACCTATTAAAAATGAAATACATCCATTAATTAAAAAAACATTCTGAAATAAGTTTTAGAGAATACTGTTGCTGGACCATTGCTTCTCATCTTAAACCCACCTGTACTCAATTTCCCCTTTATATGAATACTTGGGACTGGTAGAGATAACTCAATAATATGCACTCTGTATAATGCATTTTTTTCTTTGTAATACAGTATATTATTATAATTTAACTTTAGTAGAAATTACATATCAGCTTTGAATATTATATCCATGTGTATAAAATAATAGATTAATAAGATTTAAAATATTCCACAACCTATACATGCCACATACCTGGAGTATAGCCCCATGGTTCATAGTATGATGGAAATACTCCGAGATGACAACCTCTGACAAACTCTTCATAATCCATGGGTAATAAGGGGCTGGTGGAGGATAGAAACTCTGGGTGCAAAATCACCTAAAAAAGGAAAATTCTAATGAGAAAAAAAAGAAAAGAAAGCAAAAATTCTCCTATAATTCTGTATTTTTGAGATGTAGAATCCTTGTGTTACATTCAAGGAGAGAGAAAGGAGAAAAAAAGAAAAAGAGGTAAGTCCTAGTGCTTTTCTCACTCTCTCCATTTAGTGTAGTAACGACCCTGTGGACTAACTTCCTCTCAGGTTCCAAGGCCTAGATTGGAGGAAAGGGAGTTAATATGACCATTTTTGTTCTCATGCTAAGCTACATCCCTCAACCCAGATTGTACTGACAATAAAGGGGTTTTTTTTAAGATTTTATTTTTTAAGTAATTTCTACACCCAACGTGGAGCTCAAATTCACAACCCTGAGATCAAGAGTCACATGCTTTCGGGGCACCTGGGTGGCTCAGTTGGTTAACTTTGGCTCAGGTCATGATTCCAGGGTCCTGGGATAGGGCCTCGCATCAGGCTGCCTGCTCAGGAGGGAGTCTGCTTCTCCCTCTGCCTGCCACTACCCCTACTTATGCACATGCTCTCCCTCTGTGTCAAATAAATAAATAAATCTGAAAAAAAAAAGTCACATACTGTACCAATGGAGCCAATCAGTCATCCGAACAAAAAAAGGTTTATTTTGTTTCCTAATGGCTAACTGGTGTCTTATTTCTCAATTTGCTCCTACTTGGAGCAGGAAAGAGGGGAGCTTTGTAATAGGTTGCCCTGCATTACGCCAGACACAAGTTAGCCCAGGAAAATGGAACTAAGGGACAGAGATGTACTAGGAATCTCATCTAGATTAAATCAGACTAGAAACCTTCACCCAAGTCACCATCCTTTCTCACCCGAAGGTAATCACCTCCTAACCTATCTCCCTGCCTCTATTCTGCCATGGTCTCTACTCAGTACAACTAGAGTAAACATTCAAAAGTGCCAGGAACTCCCCTGCTCAAAATCCTTCAGTGGCTTCCCATTTCGCTCAGAGTAAAAGCCAAAGTATTTACCATGGCCTTTAAGCAATGGTGTTCTGGTACATGTTTAAGAATAAAAAACCAAAATATAAGTATATATTTGTACTTAAGTTTACTATACATTTTATTGGTATAAAGTATAGCATACAATTTTCAAATAGTAAAAAATGTATATACAAAAACCTGCAAACAGATGTTTGTATCAACTTTGTCCATAATTGATAAAACTTGGGAGCAATCAAAATATACTTCAATAGGTGAGTGGATAAACTGTCCAGACAATGGAACATTATTCAATGCTAAGAAGAAATGACATATCAAGCCATGAAAAGACATGGAAAAAATTAAATATACGTTACTAAGCGAAAAAAGCCAATCTGAAAGGCCACATACTGTGTGATTCCAACTATACAACATTCTGGAAAAGTCGGAAGTATGGAGACAGAAAAAAGATCAGTGCTAGGATGAGGGCAGAGATGAATAGGCAGAGCACAGAAGAATTTTAGGGTAGTGAAACTGTTTTGTATGATTTTGTAATGATGGATACATGTCATTATACATTTACCAAAAGTCACAGAAGGTAAAGCACCAAGAGTGTAACTTAATGTAAACTATGAATCTTGGTGGATAATAATGTGTCAACGTAGGTTCCTCACTTGTAACAGATATAAGATCCTGGTATAATATGTGGACAGTGGGAGAGGCTGGGGGGGGCAGGGGATTGTAGGAACTCTCTGTACGTGCTGCTCACCTTCGCTGTGAACCGAAAACTTCTCTAAAGAATGACGTCTATGGAAATATATGCAATACACTCCTTATTATAAATTCTAGGGCGCCTGGGTGGCTCAGTGGGTTAAAGCCTCTGCCTTCGGCTCAGGTCATGATCCCAGGATCCTGGGATCGAGGCCCGCATCGGGCTGTCTGCTCTGCAGGGAGCCTGCTTCCTCCTCTCTCTCTGCCTGCCTCTCTGCCTGCTTGTGATCTCTCTCTCTGTCAAATAAATAAATAAAATCTTTAAAAAAAAAAATAAAATAAATTCTAGACGGTTAAATGCTCCCAAATGCTTTTGTTGACTTTTGCTAAAATCTTGTATTCAGAACCATCTTATGGTTTCAGCTGAGGACTGAACGTAGTTATAACGTGAATGTTGATCCATTCAGAGATACACATCCGAACTTCATAGGTTTTTCAGTGACATAAGTGACTTCTTTCCTGAGTTGGATATTAGCTTTTGAATATGGGAAAAATACATCCTCATATTTTTGTGCCACTCACAATTTTGTGTAATGACTCTAGACACAACACTTTTAAGTTTAATCTGCATTGTTTATATTTCTCCACCACCTTCCTATTCATCAAGCCATGATGTGTAAGGGTCACCTATTTTCACTCTCTAGATACTCCTGCTATGGTCATTTTCAAGTTACCAATGTGATGTCACTGAACTGGAGATGGGAAAGGCAGAAGCACACCACAACAGAATATTCCCACCATGTGGGTATAATAGCCACACATTACTTTAAGTGCACAGATCATCATAAAATGTAGTATTAACGATTAGGAGAGTTTTGAGCATTACTTTTTATTTTAATATAATTGATTTATATTTTTCAGTTGATACAATTTAATTTTTAAAAACAGCTATTTTTAAAACTGGCTCACAGAATTTATGAGCTCTCCTGCGCTGGTATGAGCCAGTACTGAGACTACACTGCCTGTAATGTTATGCGAAGACAGAGACAAGAGAGAGAATGACTATCATTGGAAAGCTGTGACTAGAACAACTCCTTAACTGGTCACCTGAATTTCTCCTACTTATTGAAGTTTTTCTTGAACCATTATTAGGAAATTTGTCAGCCTCTCCCCATAATTAAGTAGTTATTAAAAATAAATAAAATCTGATTTAAAAGCATCGCATATACTATGTATATATGTAGTATAATATAAATATAGTGTTTATATTGTACACATATAAATAATATATGTCATATACGAAATATATATGATATATATTATATATACTGTATATATTATATGCCATAATATATAACATAATATATAGTATATAGCATATGCCATATAATATATAATATACCTATATAAATATATATTATTTATATTATATATACATAACATATATAATATAAAAAAAGGAATAAGTGTATATTCTTCCAAAGAAATTACTTAGAAGAAAAACCCTATTTTGTATATATAACAATGATAACAGTTGTATGATACTTTATATATTATAATGTTCTCATATATTATTTCATTTAATCCTAGCAACACTGTGACATTCTCTTTAATTTTAGAAATAAGTTATAAACTTTATAAGTAAATTATGTACATTAGTTACATGTCAGGAGATCCACAAATGGGACTTAGGTTAAACTTAAGCGGTAAAATGGTGTAATATCCTAAACTAGTACCTAAAAATGATAGTTCACTCAATCACAAGAATCACAAATCCCAAAGTAAAAATAGATAAAATATTTTCCTCCATAAAATACAATTTGAGTTCCTGTCATGTGTGAAGTACTGCACGAGGAAAAGAGACAAAGGCACAGATCTTGTGTCCAGACAATCATCAGATCAGCAGCCCACTACATCCCTGGCAGATATCAGCAAACAGGGATTCAAAACTCATTGTGCCTACTTTGGCATTTCCAAGCCTGGGAAAATTTGTACTCTCCAAAGCCCATTTTGGAACATGAGAATATCATGGCTCATTCGTTTTGTTTCCAGCCAAACAGAACGACAGCATAACTAAAATATGAAAGCAGTTGCTCTGGGCCCTGAATGGCCGGTGACAGAAGCCCAGTGGGGAGGAAAGGGTGTTAGAGGTCAGCCCAAGGTTACCAGGAGGATTAAATGAGATCCTGTATACAAAAGCCCCCAGGAAAGCATCTGGCTCACAGCAGACCCTGGATCAGTAGGGAAAAAACAAATAAAAACCTAAACGTTGTCTAACCACATTTATCCTCTGAGGGAATTAAGATCCCTGGGAGTTAATTTGCTTTCACAGAGTGCTGGCACAGGGTCAGGACCTGGAGTCTGCACTGTAGGTTTTTCTCACTACACCCACTGCCAAGGCAGGACTGGTGATAAATTCAACTTTGAAACAATCTGCAATGTTCCCTAAATCAAGTGGTCACATTCATATAAAGCGCTTGTCAATCTAAGTTAAGAACTACTCGATAAAGTTCTGTAAATATGCAGGTGATCAAATGAGTCAGTGTTAAGCTTTTAAAGGATATTATTCATAAATAAAATACATAATTCTGAATTGACCAAACTTATCTCAGTGCTTGGAGCATATATTGTTGTGAAGGAGCTATTCTTTAATTTCTTGCGTTTGTGTTTGCTTTATGATAATAACCAGGGAAAGTCTCAAACTATTCATGAGTTTATCTATATAAACATAATTTGTGTGAGACAAACTCCCTTCTCCGTTCACTCTACAGAAGCCATGTGCTTTTGTATCTCTGTGTCTTCTTATCTACTGCTGCCGGCTCTCTGCATGATGAACTGTTATGTGCACAATAAATTCCTCTCATCAGACAAGATCTAGCTAACCTGTTTCCAATTCTCCAGGCAGAGAGAAATCCTCCATTTTCTACTCTCATCAAACTCTGTTTACACCGCTCTTCTAAAAGTTACTGAGTACCCATCACTTGCTAAGTACTGGGCTAAGTACAGATAAAAGCTGACATTTATCATGCACTCACCATGTGCCATGGACTGCACTAACTGCAGCATCTATTACTTTTTTATTTTAAGATTTTACTTATTTATTTGACAGAGAGAGATCACAATTAGGCTGAGAAGCAGGCAGAGAGAGAGGAGGATGCAGGCTCCCTGCTGAGCATGGAGCTCAATGCAGGCCTCAATCCCAGGACCCTGAGATGATGACCTGAGCCAAAGGCAGAGGCTTTAACCTACTGAGCCACCCAGGCACCCGCATCTATTACTTATTTAAGCCTCACAACAGTTCCGTGAGTGTGGGCCTATCTTACCACCATTTTACAGATGAGAAGACTGAGGTAGATTAAGTAAATCTGCAAATTGATTAAGTGGCGGAGATATAAAGGCAAACAAGGGATCTTGATTGACAGCCCCAACTGCTTCCCATCTTGAGCAACTGGAGCAGCTGCTCTAGTCTGTAGACTTAGCAGGATGGGTTCTAGTGCCAGCTCATTTCTGCACAACCAGTGACTCTTTTAATGGATAACTTCTGTATGGAAAATACCTACTCTGACTAGTAGGAATCTGTATTAAAGTTGTTGCATATAATTGCTCATAGAATAAGGTACCTGTCCGCCTATTAACCTGAAACTGGTAGGTGAATGAAACATGAAAGTAAGATACAAAGGAAAGGTTTAGATACAGGGAAATGATATATGTAGTAATGCTAATATATTTAAAATAAGTCACAGTGAACCACAACACCCCCCCACAAATACAGAGGCATCTTTTGTATTAAGAAAGGAAGTGTTAGAAAATGATTTGGAATCTGTCTTAGCTATGGATTGATCAGACTGTTGAAAACTCATTTTTTTTTTGGTGCACACAGGAGTGCACATGCTTCTGTGTGTGTGTGTGTGTGTGTGTGTGTTTCCTTCCCCTAGTTGACCAGCCATGTTAGTGGTCTGCTTTTTCCCTTTATGAGTCACTACACAGTGCTGCTAGGTATGTATATTTTTCATGTATTTGTTAATTTTTATAAATTCTAGTTTTTGTTAATGACATTTGACTCTCTGTTAAAAAAAAAAAAGGTTGAAAGGTATTTAGAACTGGGCTGCTGTCTGTGGGTGTCTTCCTTCCTCATCCTTCCTTCCCCCTCTTTCCACCATGTAGACTATCCCTCCCTGCCTGCTTTTGCTTTCAATCTCTATCCTGCACAGGCATTTTTACCAATAAGTGTTTTCACGTCTAATCCTCTCTTGGTGTCTGCTTCTCAGAGAAGGAATACTGAGAAAATGTATATGAGACATGATCGCCGCCTCAAAGAAGTCTCACTGGAGCAAAGGACATACATATTTAAAAAAAAACAAATAACTTGGTGTGATGATTTCTGTATTTGTAGTAGATATAAAGTATCTTGAGAATGCAGATAAGAAAACGATTGCTCTGTCTGGAGTAGATGAATGCACGTTAAGGACAAACACAAGGAGGGGATGACTTCTAGGTTGGATCCCAAAGGAGCTATTAGAATGTCTGAGATAAGGGCAGTTCAGAAAGAGAGAATAACATTAGCAAAGACACAGAGGGATGGAGTGTTTAACATACTTAGGAAATAATGTACTTGTCCATTCCTGAGAAATGGCTTCACTGTTACTGTATTTTAAAACACACACATACACACAGAGATCAGCAAAGCATACTTTGTTTAGAGCTCCTAATTTCAGGAGACCTTCCAAACTCAGTCCTCCCGAGAGTAATGGAAGCATGAACCACAGTCATGGCTCCATGTCTCCTGTTCCGTTTATATTTATTGTACATATCATGTGCCAGGCACCTGACAGAGCCTTAGAGGAAGAGCCACAGATTTAAATATAAGCATGACAACGTTCTGTAAAACAGAAAGCTACAGGAACATAATACGCTTTCTTTCCATTACTATTTCCTCTCCAAGAGAAAAAAAAATTGAAAACTAGTCTAAACTACCTGAAAATGAGATCAAATTACTGCTGATACACCCTGAAGGGAGGTAAATTTCTGAAGATCTAATCGTGCTGAAAAATGTAAAGGAATCTTTGAAAAGATTGGCAAAAGCTTGTGACAACTTGATCTTGAATACTGGTGAATGGGATTGAGTAGAGACAAGCAACTATCTGTTTACATGTTTACCACTGTGTCCCACACCTAGCACTGCCTGAGCATAGTACCCCCTCAGTACACACCAGAGAGACTAAGCTCCACAGGAGCAGAAACCAGGTCTTATTCACATAACTCACACTGTGCTTAATCATTTAGAAACTCAAGCATCAAAAGAATGAATTGGTCTATAGAAAATTCCATAAAAATATTGTTAGCCATATTCTCTGAAACTGGAAGCTTCTCAAATTATCCCTTCAAAGTTGAACTTTATCAGGAAGAAACAGACAATTCACTGTCATCTCAGAGATTCACTAAAATAATTCTTAGAATATGTTTGTATCATTAAAAATTAGGCAATTTTCCTATTTTTACTGACAATATTGTACAATGTTACAAATGATACTGAAATAGTCATTATATTTTAATTACCCAAGACAGGAAATATAATTATTTTTTTTTAGAAATACCACTTGAAATAGTTCTGAAAGGTGTCAAAACAAATACAGGAGACTTCTAATAGACTCTGAAAAGTATATTCTATGTCATTTTGAAGTGTCTTATGTAAACAATTAGTTCTACCTTGACTCTGTCTGTCCGGCTGTTGAAAAGTCCAATCCGTCTAATGGTGCTGAGGATGGGATCAGTGGAGTCATCAATCATGTTGTGAGTAGTCACTGGAGGCAAAGACTGTCGCTGAAGTCATAGAGGAAAGAAAATGTCAATTGTGGGAAGAATTAATGAGTGTGACTAATTTCAGCAATAGGTCATTGACAACATGTCATCCGACATGCCTTTTATGCCTTCCATCTTTTGGAGACACTAATGATGATGACTAAGTTTTGTGCAGGTTTCAGAGGAGGATAAAGGCTTGAAGAACTTCCTTCAGATATTACAAACACACGATACTTCTGTTTCTCACCTGCAGCCACTACGTGAAAGGCCTAGACTTCTTGACCACTCTTAAGACCTATTTGAAATGAAGGTTTCCTGAAGTTGTGACTCAAGATGAACTCCTCTCCTGGATCCTTCTAGCAGGGCTGCCCTCTTATGGTATCTGATGCCTCACTGCATGCCTAATTTCCATTTTTGCAAAGAGTCCTCTCAACTGAGAAACATTCACCGTTTCTCGATCATGACTCAAAGTGCTATGCTTTTCAAAAATTTCAGGGACAATTTTGTTGTCGTTGCAATATGCAGTTTTTCAAATGGACATATGGGTTCCAAAGGAATTTTTTAAGTGGATACAAGATAAGTTCCATGAAATTTTTTAAAAGAGCCCTGAAAAGCACTCATAAGAGAAAATAAGCAAAATTGTCTTTTAGGTAAATGCATAAGAAAGACTTTTCTAGCTTCTGGGTTTATACATTTCCCAAACTAGCCCATTCCAATAAATTAAAATATTGATCTAAATTGATTTTTAACAGTCTTGGGATTGTTGGGCACTCTTTTATTACCTGAGTTGAAAAGATGGCTCTTTTCATAATTGTTACATCATCTCGATCCAAAATATTGTCCATGTCAGGAATTTCTCCTCTGTGGGCAAAACAGTGTTAATAATAAAAATAAAACTAACTGGCACTAATTCAATGCCTCCTATGAGTCAGACAGTGTTCTAAGCACTTGAAAAATAATTACAAAGCAAACATGGTTTCCTGACGATGCTCATAGACAAATTCCTAGAGCATGAAGAAGTTTGATAAAAGAACAATTTTGATAGCAAAAAAGAAAGTTAAAATTCATTTTTATTTTTTTAACTGTAACTTCTTTTTTTTTTTTTTTTTTTTTTTTTTTTTTTTAAAGATTTTATTTATTTCACAGAGGGAGAGAGATCACAAGGAGGCAGAGAGGCAGTCAGAGAGAGGGGGGGAAGCAGGCTCCCTGCTGAGCAGAGAGCCCGACGCGGGCCTCGATCCCAGGACCCTGAGATCATGACCTGAGCCGAAAGCAGAGGCTTTAACCCACTGAGCCACCCAGGCGCCCTGTAACTTCTTTTTTTTAAAAGATTTTATTTATTTATTTGATAGAGAGAGAGATAGCAAGAGCAGGATCACAAGCAGGGGGAGTGGGAGAGAGAGAAGCAGGCAGTACCCTGGGATCATGACCTGAGCCAAAGGCCAACGCTTAAGGACTGAGCCACCCAGGTGTCCCTTAAAACCCATTTTTAAAGCATTAATGTTGACCATTAGGAGGACACTTTCATTATATTTTGCTTACCCTGGAGTATGTTCATAAGTGGCCATAACTGTCCATCTATAATTTGATAATTTTACTGGTGAGAGGAAATGATGCATGTCTGCCACTATCAGTCAGGAGACAACACAGCTTTCTCTTCATATTCTAATAAAATCCATATACTTTATATATATTCTTCTATAATATATTTTGATTTGATTTAATTATTTATATTTTATTTTCTACATTTATGTATTTCATTTACTTTATTATGTATTTAAATGTTTATTATTCATTAAGTAAATATAAGTTACTTAACATTACCTAATGTTAACAAATATTTTAACTTAATATTTAAGTAAATATATATATATTTAATATATAAAGTCAATATATATTTTGACTTAAAAATCTCACAAAATCTCCCTAAGTTTCATATTGACATATTAACCCTTAATGAGCAAGCCATTGAATTAGAACCTATTTACATATGTGACTATGTTCTCATTTGTACAACCTGTTTATAAGTATTCGTCAGATGAAGGATAAAACAAAACGCATTCCCATGATGTAATATTTATTCAAGGGCTACTAATTCCTTTGTATTTGGAACAAAAGGAATACATGATAGTGTATAAGTTGTTAATTTGAATAATGAAGCTCTAAAACGTTTGAAGTGTTAAGTACTCCCAGCACCTACCTTAACAATGCATCATAGAGTTTCTTCCCAAATTTTTCCTTCACAGAATGTGCAATGTCCCTGTATGAATTGGAAGATTTATAATTTAAACCGTGTCGCAATTTAAAATCTTTGTTTGCCATGGCCATGCTAATGTTTTGTCAGCGTATCCTTTGGAATTACAGGTCTCTTTTGTGGAACCTCTTCTGTTTTTCCTAGTTGCCAATTTAGCTTGAGTTCAAACCTCCAGAACTATCCTGAGCAGCCCACAGACCTTAACATTTTTTTTTTGCTTGTTGATATTCAGGCGAGGGTGAAGGGTAGGGTGGGGCAGTGGATGGAAGTATAGATGTAACAAGATGGCAAATTCATTGGTGATCGTTGAATCTGGGCTATGGGCATAGAGGGGGTCATTAGACTAAGTCTCTTTGCTTTGGCATTCATTTTTAAATTTTCATAATAAAATTAAAAATAAATTCAACCCATCGTTAAAGATTTCTAGAGAGGTTTTATCCTTCCATGGTGGCTCATTCCAAAGATTTATAGTAACACAGTTTGATAGGCACTACATAATCTGACATAGTAGCCTATGAGAAGAGAACCAAGTAGCACTCGAGCTGTAATCATCTCTTTTTTTTAAGATTTTTTATTTATTCGTTTGTGAGAGAGAGAGAGAGAGAGCAGGAACGGGGGGGAGGATCAGAGGGAGAGGGAGAAGCAAGCTCCCTGCTGAGCAGTGAGCCCAGGAGGGAGGGTTGATCCCAGAATTCCAGGATCATGACCTGAGCCAAAGGCAGAAGCTTAATTGACTGAGCCACTCAGGTATCCTTTTTGTTATAATAATCTTAAAGAAAGAACAGTTTAAGGACATATATTAGAAATTACACATGTTTAAAAAAATCTGTTGACACTTATTGCTTGAGAACATTCACAAGACATGAGATTACCATAGCTGTTTCCGCACTGCCTGGCCTTTCAGCGTTTCCACGTTGAAATTATTTGTCTTGGCAGGCATGATGAAAAACACCACCACTGTGACATCACTTTTATGCATCTAGTGGGGGATTAGGAAACACAACAAGTCAACTACCAAAGGTAAAAGGAAACATCAACAGATGGACCTTAAACTTAAAAAAATAGCGTTTTAAATTATTTTTAAATAAAAATAATACTTATTTATGATTCACAGAGAAATTAAATCCACCTTCTTGAAGCTTTACTCAGAAATATTAATTTCAATCTGTCTTTCAGTCATGATCTGTTGATTAACAATTTGAAAATTCAGACATAAAATATTTTCCTTAAGCAAGTAAAATGCATAGCAATTGCTCGTGATATCACAGTGCTTTTCTGGGTTTTAAAAAATAAAGTCACATGAATATGAGTTAATGTTACAAGGCCAAAATTAGTTCTTTAAAATTTCAGATTGGAAAATTCATGGGGATTTGGTTTTGTTTCATTCTATTTTTTCTAGTTTATTCACAATGATTTGCACAAATAGATTACTTACACTTTTCCTTTAAATGTCTTGTCATAATGCTGCATTTTGTTTTTCTAGCCCTAAAGTATAGGAAAAAAACATGTGCTCAGCCCCTCTGGTGTGGCAGGCTGTGCTGGATGCTATAAATGCTTAATTTAACCCCAGCCTCATAATAACCATGCACAATAGATATCACTTTCTTCATTTTACTAACTGAAAGAGTGGCATGAGTGTTTCAATTGTCTGAGCTTCTATAACAGATTATTGAGAAAACGAGGATTCAAACTGGGGTGTTTTATTCTATTCTCTGTTTTCTTTTCCTCTTCCCTAGCACATCTCAGATGGAAATGACATGTCCAAACAGCTGTGAGAATGGAAGCATAAACTCACTTAAAATGGTGCACATATGAATGCTCATGTATTCTGGAAACGACTATCTCCTGTGTGGGCACCCATACTTAGTGGCCCCCTCAAAGGTCTGACAGTCTATTAAAATAATCTACGGAAGTCAGAGAATAGGAAACTCACTCCAGAGTAGCCAGCGTGTTATGAAAGAATAAATGTACTATATGAAAAAGAATGCTTTCTTTTAATTTCTTCAAGTATTGTAATGATCTTTGATATCTAGAATAGCAATTGGCCTTTTCTTCATACTTAAAGATAAAGCGACTATTTAATAAATGTATAGAAAATTGATTAATAGTGTGCCTAAACATGTGTCTGATATAGCTTTGAGTCTATCTATAAAGCTTGTTGAATAGATACATACCAGGAAATATTATGGAATAAGATTATTCCAGCCTATTCTAGAATTATCTATGTGGTCTTCAGTCTTATTTTACAGGTTGGGTTTTTATTAATGTATTATTTCCTTATTAAGTGGTATCAGTAAATCTCTCTGCATACTTGGAAAGATGTCTGCTCTAAGGCAAAAATAAACCTATGTCCAAGGAAAAAAAATTAACTGTAGAACAGTACAAGCTCAGGAAATTTTAGGATGTCTTGGTATCTCAGTAAGATTGAAATTCTATACTGGTCTCCTATAGCTTACTGTTATTTATTCTATATTTTTACATGATAGGATTAGAATATAAGCCAATAATTTTAATCACTAACTGTCACATGTTACCATTTTGTATAGCTGCCTCTATTAGCACAGGTTTTATTGCTGGCTTAATTGGGAATCTATCTTAAGTCCCACCTTCCTGAACAAAAACTGACTGATTCCACATGGAAGTGGGAACCTCCTTTCCCCTCCTTGTTTCCATAAGGTGGGTCATCTCCTGGTTTCATAGTTCAAGACTCTTAATCGCAGGGAGGAGGTGTGGCTGGTGAGCAGTGAGGGGACTAGCATTTGTGTGCATCTTCCCTGTTGTACAGAGAGCAACTGCCTGGTTGCCAGCTGTGTGGTACAGGTGCCTCTGAAGGCCTTCTTTGGTTGGGGGAGCACAGCAATGCGATGAGCTAGCTAGGTCTAAGAGCAAGGTGCAGTATCAGGAAGCCTCTGGGTGCCATATACCAAGCCGCATCTTCCATTACAGTCTCTATAGATTTTAAAAAAGGTGAATCTTGTTCTCCATTTGCTTGATTTCCTCATATTTATCTCTCAACTGGTTAGCTCTTGGGACAGGGGAAGGAATGTTATAACGTCATCTTAAAACAGAACACAATAAGCTCATGGATCTCTTTAAAAAAATACCTGATAACATAGACAGATACACAAGTGAACAACATGGCAGTCCCAATATGTAAATTGAAAGGCTGCAGCTATTTTTAGAATAAGGTTGTCAT
The DNA here is from genome assembly GCA_002007465.1 of Ailurus styani. NCBI lineage: Eukaryota > Metazoa > Chordata > Mammalia > Carnivora > Ailuridae > Ailurus > Ailurus styani. The sequence goes on from LNAC01000210.1 coordinate 256,257, forward strand.
TTTAAGCATTCACAACCATGTATCTGTTAGAAACTTCTTAAGAAGCCAGAAAGTTCTTTACTTCCCACAGAAGGAAGTCCTCCTATAAAAGTATCTCACAGTGTTCCATAGCATTCTTACCCTCAGCAGAAAATTTAGCCTGGATAAGGCTTCTAGGAAGATGTCAGCTCCTTTGTTTGAAAACTCGTATCTCCCAGCAATGAAAAGGAACAAAGTCTTTTCAAGATCGAAGTCCAGATGACTAAAACAAAACCAAAACAGTTTCAAATGAAATAAGGCAACAGCAACAAAATGTACAAATGAATTCTGTTAAAGTTCAAGGGGGCTGGGAAAGATAAACATTTACTCTAACGATTTTGTTTTCTCTATACCATAGGTCTTTTTGTTTTTTTTATTTTTTAAAGATTTTATTTATTTATTTCACAGAGGGAGAGAGATCACAAGGAGGCAGAGAGGCAGGCAGAGAGAGAGAGGGGGGAAGCAGGCTCCCCACTGAGCAGGGAGCCCAATGCGGGCCTCGATCCCAGGACCCTGAGATCATGACCTGAGCCGAAAGCAGAGGCTTTAACCCACTGAGCCACCCAGGCGCCCTACCATAGGTCTTTTTAAATAAAGAAGAGCATACCCATAAAAATGACCTCGGACAAAATCTTGGATCCTGGCCTTGTACATGGCATGCAGATTTTGAAACTCATGCACTGCTGAAAATTTCTTAACATTTAAGCCATTTGGAGTAACTACATCTGGAAAAGCAAAAATAAATCATCACAAAAATCTTCTTTTGAGAGAGGGTACAGTTGTAGCAAAATAGTGTGCTTAAATATATTGAATTTAAAAATTAATTAATTAATTAAATTAGATGTCCCTTAACATTTCTGGTTTCTATCACAGAAGTGAAAATTCATAAAACATCACAATAAATCATTGAAATAGGAAATTAGGGGTGTGTGACCAAAATAACATTAACTAGTACAACAAAACATCTAAATAAAAGCACAAATAATGAGTATTATAGTTTTCATTTATTGATGGCTTACTATTGCTCTAAATGCTCAAAATGCTTTAAAATGTAACTTGTTTAATCCTTGCAAGAAGCAATGGAGTAGGTGTTCTTATCTGGATTTTCAGAGCCAGAAATAGTCCCAGAGTTGTTAAGGAATCTGTCGGAGAACACAAATACCAGTAGGAGTAAAATGCATGCAGTCTGGCTCCACATGTTGTGTCTCTAGCCATGGTGTACAAGAAACTACCTCCTAGCATCTTGTTTGGCCAAGTGTGTGGGAAATGTTCTATTTGGAAAATTGGAAAGGCAGTCCTTTATTTCTAATTTCCAGAAGACTTTATTCAAACAGGAAGACATTTTTGGTTTTCCAGAATAATTAGCCTGTGACAAGAAAGATAGAGACTCCTCAGGGTACAAGAAGGGAACTATCTAGTGACCTGAATACATGGGTTACTGCAAAAACAAATGAAATTTAAAAAAGAAGCTGTCAAAAAAATGTAACACATGGCAATGGACATTTTTGCAATGGAGATTTGAGCTAGAATTGCAAGTGTGCCATCATTTTGAAAGATATTTTAGTTAACAAACTATCTTTTGAAACGGTTCCACAAAATCAACTCAGGCTTCCTGGTCTTTTCTCATAAAAACAATGACAAACTGCCGGTTCTTCTGATTTTTTACTAAGTAACCGGGCAAATTCTATACTCCATAGCAGAGTCAATTTTAGGTTGCCAAGCTTTCTAGTGAAAGCCCTCATGTGAATAATTCCTACAGTGTGATCAGGATAGTAGACAATCCCCTCTTACAATGTATTTCCCTTTCCATAACATTATATAGTGCTTACTTTGTTCTAAACTCTAGTGTATTTGATAAATATTAATTTAGTTTTTATAAAACTGTATAAAGCAATTTATTTGCTACCCCATTTTACAAGTGAAAAAGAAACTGACCTTTGGAGAGGTTAAGTTATTTGCCCAAGATCAAGTAACTACAAAGTAACAGAGGTAGGATTTAAAACCAAGGCATCCTGGGGGTACCTGGATGGCTCAGTTGGCTAAGCTTTGGACTCTCGACTTTAGCTTGGGTCTCGAACTCAGGGTCACGAGATCCGAGCATGGTGTCGGACTCCATGCTCAGCTCAGAGTCGGCTGGACAGTCTCTCCCTCCCTCTGCTGCTCCCCTACCCCATGTACTCTCTCTCTCTCTCAAATAAATAAACAAATCTTTAAAGTAAATTAAAATAAAACTAAGGCAGCCTGGCTCTGAGCTCCATACCTTTATCCACTGTAACAGTCAGCTGTCTTGTCCAAAAATATTTAGAAGCCAAGAATGCATATTAATATTACTTTATTATGACTTTAATTCCTCTGGAATTTTTCCAATGTTTCACAAACGAAGCCATATTTGGCTGCAGAAGGAAGGATAAGATTGTATAGACATTCCATAGGATAGCAGCCTCAAGAGAAAGTTTTATTTTAGACTAGGGGAGAAAAAACAAAGCTTTTTTGTAAGCACAGAAAAGGATACTGTAGACAAGAAACAAGAAAAGAGCATATTGATGAAGTAAACTTCTGTAAGGGGCATGACAGTGAGAATCCAAGTGAACCCTAGAGAATACTTGGAAAGACAAAAGAACATATACTTTTTATGTTGCCATTATATAAATTTCTTGGATTCTTCCTCTTTTTTAAAATTATCTAGCACCTTGAAATACCTCCTCCGGACATCCAACTAGTATCTGGAGGAAAGACAACTAGAGACAGGAACACAGGGATTAAAGAAAGAGGATATATTCATTAGAACTGTTTGGGAGCAAATAACAGACCCAGTGTTAACACTGGGTAACTAGGTACTAACACTGGCTTATCTATAATAATGAGGACTTTATTCGTGGGATGCTAGAGTGTCTCATGGCAAAGGTTTAGCTGGCCTTCAGGAATTAGTTTAAACCATTAGTTTAAATCACTGTGGAGAATCTACAGCCCTCTCAGTCTGTTTTTGTTTTTCATTGTACTTCATTGTAGTTTAGCCTCTTTTTTAAAAGATTTTATTTATTTATTTGACAGAGAGAGAGAAAGATCACTAGTAGGCAGAGAGGCAGGCAGAGAGAAAGGAGGAAGCGGGCTCCCTGCTGAGCAGAGAGCCCGATGTGGGACTCGATCCCAGGACCCTGAGATCATGACCTGAGCGGAGGGCAGAGGCTTAACCCACTGAGCCACCTAGGCACCTTTTTTTTTTTATTTTAAAAAGGTTTTATTTATTTATTTATTTATTTATTTATTTATTTGAGAGAGTGTGTGTGTAAGTGTGTGTGTGTGCACGCACATATGCGTGAACAGGGGAGGGGCAGGGAAAGAGGGAGAGAAAGAATTTCAAGCAGACTCCCCGCTGAGCAGGGAGCCCCACTGGGAGATTTCATAACCCTGAGATCATGCCCTGAGCTGAAATCAAGAGTAGGCAACTTAACTGACTGAGCCACCCAGGCGCCGCTAGTTTAGCCTTCTTCACATCCCATGCAACATAAAAAAAAAATGAACACTGCCAACAGCCACCAAGCTAACGCACCTATCCTTCAAGAGTGCCTCTCTGCAGACTCATCTGTTTAGACTCCCTCCCATGGGAGTATTCTTATTGGCTGGTTTATGCTGGTTATTTACCTCTGGACCAATCAGCTGTGGCTGGGTGATAGGGTCCTGTTTTATGAACAAGACTCTTGGCACTGCAACCTCGGCAAGGGTCTGGGGATAGTTCCCAGAAAAGCTTTCAAGGTCTTGGGAGGGGTAAAACAATAGGTTTCTACTAAACAGGACCAATGAGGCAATGTCATAAGATGTAGGACTGGGATAGTCTCACACAAATTTCCGATATTTTCTGAACTTTCTTTTCCTTAAAATAGAAAAGTTAACTTGCTTACACACACCAGGTCACTGTGACAACCCTACGGTGTAGGCCCGTTTCTCGGATAGCCCATTTTTTCAACAAGCACAGATTGAATACTACTATGTTCTGGATACAGCTTAGAGTTGGTGTTACTACAGAACTACTGACAATGACAATTAAAATATGTGTAAAGATTTGGGTGGTAATAGTGAATGCAACTTTTCCTCTATTATTTTATGCTTTTTTTGTTTCAAACAAGAGGTTTAGACTCTAATGTCAGTCAGGATTGAAAGGCAGTTGACAAACTCAGAGATAATTACCAGGCTTCCTCTTCAGCATATGTTCAGCTTCTATTGCTGTTATTTCGGATACTGTGGTGAACACATGAGCACAATGGACAGAGGCCCGCTCCATGCAATACCGGTGGTAAATCTGCCTTTCCCCAGCCTCCTTGTCTATGTTAAACTGTAGAGTTTACAAAGAAAGAGAGAAAGAGAGGAAAGAAAGAAAGAATGAAAGAAAGAAAGAAAGAAAGAAAGAAAGAAAGAAAGAAAGAAAGAAAGAAAGAAAGAAAGGAGGGAGGGAGGGAGGGAAGGAAGGAAGGAAGGGACGGAGAAAGAAAAAGAAAGGGAGAGAAAAAGAAAAGAAAGAAAAAGCAAAAACACATATACATTTGATACACATTTTCTCATACAATTGACCCTTGACCAACATGGGATTGGGCACCAACCTTCTGTGTAGTCAGAAATCTGCAATTAACTTTTGACTCCCCCAACCCTTAACTACTAATAGCCTACTGTTGACCAGAAGCCTTACCAATGACAAAAAAACAGTTGATTAACACATATTTTGTATGTTATGTGTATTATATACTGTATTTTTATAATAAAGTAAGCTAGAGAAGAGAAAATGCTAGTAAGAAAATCATAAGGAAGAGAAAACACTTTTCCAGTACTTTACAATATTTATCGAAAAAAATCCATGTCTAAGTGGACCCACACAGTTCAAACTGGTGTTGTTCAAGGATCCACTGTACTGATCCTTCTACACAAGCAAAACAAAATCATATATTATTCATATTGTTTTTCCTCAACGCTGTGTAAAGTCTTAGGACCACAAAAAAGTAATGATAACTTTTTATTAAACCTGTTACTAAAATGCACAGCTACTCATGCTTTAAAAAGTATTGTTCAGGGGTGCCTGGGCGTCTCACTTGGTCAAGCATCTGCCTTTGGCTTGGGCCATGATCCCAGGGTCCAGGGATCGAGTCCCACATCGGGGGGGGGGGTCCTTGCTCAGTGGGGAGCCTGCTTCTCCCTTTGCCTGCTGCTCCCCTTGCTTGTACTCTTGCTCTCTCTGTCACCCGCTCTCTCTCTTTGGCAGATAAATAAATAAGATCTTAAAAAAGAAAAGTATTGTTCACTTCATTTCTGCTTCTCAATTGCGATTTAATCCTCTAACTACATATTTCTACTTTGCTATAATTACTAGAATTCATAATTTTTTGGTATTTTAATTACATTTACTCACCTTACATCTTATAAATACTGAACTGATTCATTTCCCCATAGTCCTTAATCATATTTTCCCCATAAACAAAGAAACGAAACTGACATTAAGCTCAATATTGAAAATGAGGATAATTATGATCACCCCTAGTTCACTGAAAAGATATCCGACAAAGAGAGGAGACAAATGCTTTTCCAGGGTTGTATAACTCTCACAACTATATAATTTCAAGGGGATGCACAGTTACTTTAATTGGATGGTATGTTAGATTGTGCAACCATCCATTATTCTGGGTATCTTAACTAAAAACTAACATGTCAAGCACCAAACAATTAATTAAATAGTTGGCAACAGTTGTGGGCTTTTGCCATTTTGCTTAGATGCTGAACGTTGTTATGTCTCACATAGCTGTAGATGAAACTAGCAGTGTTTGAGAGAGAAAAGCATATAAAGTTTTTGGCATTACATTAGCAGGGCGTTTTCCATAAAAAAAGATTATTAGAAGCTCAACGCTATGCATTGGGCTCTTTCTAAGCATGTGTCATATTTAATCCTCATAAACCACTGAGGCTTGTATTTTGTCTTCAATTCATGGAGGGAAAATTGAAGCTTGCAGAGGGTTAGGACACCTGCCCAAGATCACATTCCCATTAATTGTCTTAGAGAACCCTGAGATGATCCCAAATCAGTCTGACTCTGAGCTCGTGCACTCTCCTGCTTTTATATCCTTCAGACTCCAGCTCGAGCAAGAAGTCAGTACCAATAATTGCTGAGCTATATAGAAGAAAATACTGAAAAATACTCATTAGCTGATTCTAAAGATTACAACAAAGAAAGTCCTAGAGCATTCTTTCTTGACTGTAATATTTGTAATGTTTCTCTGGAAATGTTTGAAACAGGGCTCTATATGGCATCCTTGGATCAGCTGATGTTTTCCTAAAAGCTCTATTTGGCTGGTCTCATTCCTTCAACCAAATCTCTCATCCAACCAACATTTGCTGAATAATTTATTGTTTCTGTGGCCTTCAAAGAGCTTATAAATTAGTGAGAAAACAGGTTAAAATTAGGCAGAAATGAGTAAGTGCCTGAGGAAGGCGTAGGATCAGAGTGGGACTGATTCACTCTGGCTGAGAATAGAGAAACATATCTCATACCATGCAGTTGTTCATATTGTCAGCATCACCTCCAGAGTGTAAGATTGTCAAGGGAAGGACCACGACTTATTAATCTTTGTACCTCCAAACTGATTGGATGAATAAAATGGCATTCGGACTGGGGCATGAAAGTTTAATTTGGGGAAAGGTTATTTGGATTGAAAAATTAGCTGCCCCAAGGAACATGTATATTAAGTCACATAGCATGTGCAGGAAATTGCATCTGATGTGACAACAGCATTGGGTATAGGATGTAGGAGACATAACAAGATGACAGACAAGGCCAGAAAGTTAGCCTAGGACATATCAGGTCCTGGTTATTTTGACAATGGATCTTACTTTCCTACATTTTCATGTATCTCATTACTTTTTGAGGAATTCAGGAAAATGTGTACAAAAGAACGAAAAATGAGGCAAAGAATAAAATAAAGCACAATCCAGTGACAGAGGAGGATTACCCTATGACCAAGTTGACGAGCTCAAAACTTGGTCAGATAAAAGAGTTAAAATCCATCAAGCGATTGTCTATGGGTTCTTTCACAGTTTTTTCATCCCTTACATTTCCACCCAGGAAAACCTGATGCCATCAAAGAAAGAGAGGCCAAAGCATAAGAAAATCAGTGACCTTTTTTTTGGTCATTATGTAGTTATTTAGCCATTATAGTACATAGTCGTTACGTAGCCATTATAGTTCAGGGGAAAATCAATCAATAGCTGGACCCATAGAATGAATTTGGAAATATCTTCTTGGAGGGGTGCCTGGGTGGCTCAGGCAGTCAAGGGTCTAACTGTTGGTTTTGGCCCAGGTCAGGATCTCGGCGTTGTGGGATTGAGCCCTGTGTGGAGCCCCATGTGGAGCCCTGCTTTGAGCTCCTCATTAGGCTCCTCGCTCAGTAGGGACCTGACTTCCCCTCTGCCCCTTTCCCTGTTCACACTCTCTCTCTCCCTCTCCAATAAATAAATAAATAAATAAAATCTTTTTTTAAAAGATTTTATTTATTTATTTGACAGAGAGAGTGACAGTGAGAGGGGGAACACAAGCAGGGGGAGTGGGAGAGGGAGAAGCAGGCTTTCTGCTGAGCAGGGAGCCCGACACGGGGCTCCATCCCAGGACCCTGGGATCATGACCTGAGCCGAAGGCAGACGCTTAATAACGGAGCTACCCAGGCACCCCAATAAATAAAATCTTTAAAAAATATCCTCTTGGAGAGTCTCAGAAGATTCATACGCTGGTTGAAAATGATTGAAATGTTATTCTGGTTAACAAATTAAACCAAACACTTAAACCAACATCAAAGTCCTGTGAATTGGCTATTCACAAAACATGTTTTCAGTTGACAATTAGTATTTGGGTAAAATAGTTCTACTCTTTCTGTTTTTATCAAGTCAGTTACTTTCATTCTTGTTCCTATTCTTCCATGTTTATTTGCCTGAGCCCAAGTGTACTGCAACTGATTCTGGGTCTTGCATCAAAGACTAAATTATGACTCATTTCTTCTGTTGAACTTTTAAAAGCTTTTAACTTGTTAAAAGCATATAACTTGTTATTATACAACATCCAGATTCTAAACCTACTATGAGTATGGGGTTTGGGAGGATCTGCTGTAGAAAATGATCATGGGAAACTTTTCTTTGAAAAATGATTGAGTTTCACTCAAAATCTAGTTCCTAACTACTTGTGATCTACTAGTCACTCCACTGGGCAGGATATTTTACTAGAAAGATGAGCTGGGGCTGACTAAGCTCACATATTTCAACCACCGCAGAGCTTTAAGCTGGGGAGATACATTGTGAAGATAGTACTGTATAAATATTTGAGGATAGTATGATATAAATACTGACCTTTTATTCAAAGGATAAAATTGTAATATGTAACTATACACTACAATCATTTGTTACTTAAAAACAACTAATAAGGGGCGCCTGGGTGGCTCAGTGGGTTAAGCCACTGCCTTCGGCTCAGGTCATGATCCTAGGGTCCTGGGATTCCCAGCTCAGCTGGGAGCCTGCTTCTCCCTCTCCCTCTGCTTGCTGCTCTGTCTACTTGTGCTCTCTCTGTATCTCTCTGTCAAATAAACAAATAAAATCTTTTTTAAAAAAGACTAATAATATCTGATGAATTTTATTAGTTGTTTTTATTCATTGTTACTATTGTATCCTGAAGTAAAACATTTGATGTGCCTCTCCAATATTTTCTCTTTCACAAAAATCAAAGTCTGCTCTTTTCTGGGAAACAAGGTTGCTGAGCCTATCACAGATCACTGGTTTGCCCTTATTAGTCTACCATTATCATATACTATTAGGAAATTTCCCTGATTTGATTTCTGAATTCCTCAGTGACTTTATTTTAAATGTACATCTTATGATTACAATTTGACCTTTAGGTTAGGCTGGCCTTTTTATAGGAAAGCTCTCTTTAGGACCCCACACTGCTTTGAAAATGTAGAAGTTTGTCAGAAAGAACTTTCCTGCACTCAAAGGGTCTTCAGGATAGTAGGATAGCTCTTTCCACCATTATTATCTAAGTGTTCATGCATTACAAACACACACACACACACACACACACTCATACACAAACACACACACACATTCTGTTTCAGAATCTTAGAACTTTTTTAAACTGGAAAAGTCTTTAGAAATCAACTTTCCAACTTCCTAATTTTCCTGACAGTAAATGAAACCCTCAAGGGCTAAGCTGATTTGATTATCAGTATAGATACCAGATCTGTAAAACCCTTTCTGGTACTCAAATACTTTGTGGATATTACAGACAAGATTATATAAAATGTATATATACATATATATGTTTTAAAGATTTTGTTTATTTATTTGTCAGAGAGAGCGAGAGAGAGCACAAGCAGTCAGAGAGGCAGGCAGAGGCAGAGAGAGAAGCAGGCTCCCCACTGAGCAAGGAGCCCTATGCAGGACTCCATCCCAGAACCCTAGGATCATGACCTGAGCCGAAGGCAGCTGCTTCACTGACTGAGCCACCCAGGCGTCCCATAAAAGATATATTTTTATTAATCTGATTTAACTGTCAGCAAATAAAAGAAAAAGTCAAAACTGAATGATTTTGGTCATAGAGCTGGGCAGTCTTCTAAGACAAGGAAACTCAACTGTTTGGTCACCAAGAACCCACATCCCTGCTTTAAATAGCTGTCTTACTTGACCCTACACCAACTCTACCTATACCTCGCAGAGTTACAGGAGAAATCTGACCATGTTTTCACTTGAAGGAGAGAGGGAGCCCCACAGGGCAAGTTGTATGCCTAGAAGGCTTGGTCTGTAGCTGCCACTCAGGGCGGTGTGCGGACCCAGCCTCCTCACGGTGTTTCCTCAGCTTCAAGATACACAGGAGTGCAACCCCCTTCCACCCACCATGCCTCTTCAGATCTTGGATCTATTGCTCTAAAGTAGACAGGCATCTGGCCTGTCACCGCTACGCTCTACTGCGCTCTGACAAAGTTAAACTGCAACAACTCTCTGTCACCTCAGGGGAGGCTTTGTCATGAATATTGATTAGTTGAAAGGGCATTTCTGCCACCTGGCTGGCAGATGAAATGAAAAGATCAATACTTCTCATCCTTCAGCTTCAAGGATCAGAAAAGAAAGGTGGTGGGAGTAGGGGGGAAGAGGGAGGACTCTACCTTATCAAGATGGTTGTAGAAATCAATGTTTGCTGCACAGAGATACCTCCCAAGCAGTGTGGCGTGAGTGGTAAATATTGTAGCGATGGGAAGTTTCCGAGCTCGAGAAAGGATCAGTCCGGTTCCTGCCTGCCATTCATGGAATTGGGCAATGACATGTTTGCCATCTGCGTGATCTGTCACCTACATCAGAAAAGAAGCATTTAGAACAGTTGTCAGTAAAGCTTGATCTTGATCATGGCCCATAGCTGAAGGAAAGTTGTTGTTCGTGTCGGTAAATTTTAGCAAAATCTAAAGAGAGGTAAGCATGAAGTGTGCAGATTTAGAAAGCAGAATTGTTTTATAGGATTTAGCTGCCTGTTCATGAAGCCCATATATTTGTATGGTATAATCCTCTCTTTCAGGAATGGATCACACGTACTTTTGTATCCACAGAGGGGTCTCATAGAACAAATGCACAGTAGGCACTCCATAAATATTCATCAAATGGATGAATGAATAATAGCAATAATATCCTTGAAGATATCACAGAGCAGCTGAATCAATAGGGACTACCCACTTACAAGTTTCTTTTGAAATAAACAACACATGACTTCATGTTTTAAGTCACTCTTATTTGGATCTTCTGTAATTGAACCCAAAACCACTTCAACTAGCATATTATTTTAAGAATATGGAACTGGGCAGAAAGAGGTGAATAAATTGCTTGGAAGCAAATCCTAATTTAGTCAAACACTGAGAACCCAGATTTAATCCCAGTCTAGCTCTAAAACTAGGCAGGGCGTCAGTTTCCTTGCCTTAAAGTTACCTTGTTTCACCCTTCCAGATTTAATAGTTACATTCCACTCCTCCATGACAGCCTGTTTCCTCAATGGGGGAATAGCAATGATCATACAAAAACACGTGCATTCAAGGAGCCTGAGCAAGGCTGGGAAATCCAGAGTTCATCCAAGAAGGCAGTTCTCACACTTAGAGGACATCAGTGTCACCTGGAATGCTGGTCAAGTAGAGACATCTGGGTCCCACTGCCAGGTAATCTAATTCTGGGCTGGGGGCAAGAGTTTGCATGTCTTATAAGTTTGCAGGCGTTGCTACTGCTGGTGGTCCGTGGAAATGCTCTTTGAGAACCACTGACTTAGGCTAGGGCCTTTGTTTTAAAGTACTTGTTCTTCAAAAACTACATCGTGGTAATTAACAAGTGCACAGAGCAGTGGCAGCCAAGAGGTGACTGCAGAAACGGCTTGCCCAGGAGACTTGGACTGTTAATGTCTTTATCTACCCTTTGAATCAAAGAAAATTTCTGTTTCTGTAACAGCTTTACTTTGGAGAACACTGGGGCCTTCACTTTCTTGCTTCTCTCCTCTCTAGGTCTGTTTAACAGAAAGGAAGAGAGCGCGTGCACAGGGACACACACACACACACACACACACACACACACACACACACACACACACACACACACAGGCTGGCCTCAGCTTTGGGGGCCCTAGCTCAAGGAGGCAGTTTGCAGAGGAAGAGCTGGTTCCACCAACTGTTGCTAAAACAAGATTGCTTAATGTCAATCGTCCAGATCTCTTCAGCACCCTTGCTCTGTTCTTCTAATGCCGTTGACAACACAAAGCAATGGAACTGCCCCTCTACCTTTCCCTTCACTTCAAGTCAGCTTTTTGTGGCTATTGGAGTAAGACTTCACCCATAAGTAAGGCTGGTCAAGGGAGTGTGCTGCCAACAGTTCTGTGATTTGTCCTCAGACTATACCCCCACTTTGCAACGAATGCTCTTCCCTCACTGTCCAATGTTTAAGTTAGGCATGATCATTTTGAGGTAATGCAAGGAATGCCCAGAAATCCTCCTTGGAGAACTTAAGAGAGTGCAGGTTTGGTTCATTTCACAAGGATTGATGTCTAATGCTCTTGGGGTCTTTTAGGGCTTGAGGGGTTTGGTGTTTTGGGAGGGGTATTTCACTGCTACAGATCCTTAGCAACTGCTGAGATCACTTCGGCCCTTAGAAAATGATGAAAATTCACAGACCTGTACCCCTTGGGCAAAGAATAAAAATAAAATAAAAAAAAAATGATGAAAATATCTAAAAGCCACTGCAGTTGCCCAAGTACTCATGCATAAGCAAAACCAAATAGTTCAAGCTATTTCCCATAAGTCTAGAATTTGGGTCTATAGTGCATGTTTTTTGTTTGTATATATATATTTCCACCTATGTACCAGGCAATATAATTGGTTGTTTTATACACATCATTCTATTTAAATCTGACACGAGGTATATATTAATAAGCATGATATTAACCTGTTCCAAGAGCTAGGATTTACAGAAAGACTGAACATTTTCTCAGATTCTTTTGAAATGTATCAGGACAATCCTGATGGCATCATCTCCTTTAGCATAATCTAAAAGCCATGGGGTCATTGCTGAGCACAGAGCACAATTATGCCCCTCCTCCGTTGTATGACTATACAATAAACTATACCTCTTTTAAGAACCAGGCGGTTAAAGATCCGAATATTAGCATATCGTTGGCTTCTCGGTCATGGTAAGGGATGCCGACACTGCAGGCTTCCCAGAGGTCACCCTTCCACCTGTCCAGGTTCCAAGCCGAATAGCCTATGTCAAATAGCACCACATAAGGGCTCCCTTCTATCAGCCATCTTCCAAAGTGAACCTGCCATGTAAAGAACACAGAGCTTTGCAGTAATACCAGGCAATGCAAAGGAAAAAACAGTGTTTGTGCTTAGAGTATATAAATTTTATTTAGAACTCAACAGCAGACTATGCAAGCTATATAGGAAACTGTAATGGTAGCACAAAACATCTGCCTTTTGAGCTTGAACGTGGAATGGGCTTGCATCCAATCATCTAAACCTCCAAGTTCTTATCCTTCATTAAATTCAGTCATTTAAAAATGAAGTATCTAGATTATGTAACCTCTGTCCTTTTTAAAAAATATTTTTATTTATTTGAGAGAGAGAGAGCATGAGAGAGTGAAAAAGAGAGCACAAGCTTGGGGTGGGGGGAGGGAAAGGGTAGAGGGACCAGGAGAAGCAGGCTCCTGGCTGAGCAGGGAGCCCAATGCAGGACTTGATCCCAGGACCCTGGGATCATGACATGAGCCAAAGGCGAACCCTTAGCCTACTGAGCCACCCAGGTGCCCCAGTCTTTGTCCTTCTGTTTCTTATTCTCCTCCTGTGATCTAGAGTTCATGGTTTTAGGACTTAATATCATGATCTATGTTTTTATGATAGAGTTGTAAGATGAACTGCTCTGAATCTTTGATTTGTAGTTGGATATAATGTCTACAGTGTCACTTATTTTACTTTATGTAACAGGACTATATTTCATACTAGAAAAATTTGTTTCTATAAACAAATGTATATGATTTCTCTCATTCCTCCTATCAGAAAAAAAAAAGTGACACAAAGTGTTTCCCAACATGTGTGCTGCCAGGTGTCTTAACTAAATATATTGCCCAAGTTACTTTATCTCTTTAATCTAGCAGCTCAAAGTCTAATCCTGTTACATTCTTCAAATTGAATTCTTTCATTCCTGTTTTATCTTGTACAAGTTCTAATGTATTAGCTATATTATTTTTTCCCAATTGTAATTATATAATCACTTGTATATCCAAGTTTTAACTTTCTATTGGCTTCTATTTTTCACAGTAATTTACTCATTCTTTTGTCTTGACTTTTATTTTAGGTTTATTCTCCAATTACATGGTATGCAACTCCATAAATCATTTCAAACCTTTCTTGGGAGTTGGCAAAAGCTCAGAGCTTCTCACAGGTATCCAGGCCTCTCTAGTAAACTGAACGTGTCCACATTGTTTAGTTATTGACCTAGTGACTCTACCCAAGGCTGAATTTGGGGAGCTTGAAAGCCCATTTTTGGTCATCATTCTCTTCCACAGGACTCAGAAATGCTGGTGATCTCTCTCCCATCTAGCCTTGGACAACTCTGAAAGACCCCATTGTCTGTTGGTTGCTTCCATTGTAATTAGTAAGTATCATGGCACTCTTCCCTTTCCAGACTGAATTTTCCTTTTCAATTGTTTTCTCTTTTGGACGTTCATTGATTTATGTATTCATTCAATGAATAGTTACTGACTGCCTAATACATGCCGTATGATACAGTGAGCTGAGATCATAGAGAAGTGTTGACACTGGAGAATGTAAGCTAGCTTTTTTTGACTTCCAATGAGTTCTTGGCTGTGACATGGAAATATCCTTACATCTGAAATCCACTTAGAACTTTGAGACCAGTCAGATTATGCTTTTCATCTCCCTCTTCTTTCATGAGAGCTTCAAATGCAAGCCTCTTCCAAAGTCTCACTCTTTCATTCCAGTAGTATAACATGCACCCCTCTCTTACTTCCTAGGTTCTCTATGCTATACTCACTATGATAGATTTCCCTGGGCCCTCTGTGGCCTCAAGTTCCCTTCATTTAAATCTTCTGCATCTTAGCCTTTGCATAGACCTTGTAGACACTGCTACTCACATGGACATCTCAATGAAGGTTTCTCATTTTTTCACCCCCAGAAACTATATTCCTGGGGTGAGTATGAAGAAAGTTTGACTCTTTTAAGATCACACTGAAACTTATTTGTGTATAAAGACATCTTTGAAATTTACGTTGTCCAAATATACTACCTTTCCTTGTCCTATTAATCATCTGGCTACTTTCCACCTTTTTCTGGGCAACTTCAAAATCCAACAATTAACCTCATAGTTTTCTGACTTTATTGACTTCAAAGAACTTCCTGTCCATGTCATTCCAGCTACACAAGCTCATGGCTACATTGTTATCCTTGTCAAAATCCAAACAGTTCCTTCTCTGAAATATTCAGTCTGAGCATTCTGTTACTTGACTACAATATTTTATCTCCACTTCTCTCGCTCTGTTTCTCCCAGCACTTATATTTCATTTTTTCTTGTCAAGACGTCCAGTTTCTGGAACACTCCATTTTTTCCTACATCATCACCTCCTTTCTGGTTTGCTTCCTTTCCTATCTATTTCAAATGCAACTGTCCACCAATTCAACCATTAATTCAGTCAGTCACATAATCATAGTTAATTATCCTTTTTTTTTATAGAAAAATCTTATTGCCACAACTTCTGTACCCTTTTCCTCACCATTCACTCATTCCTCAACCCACTGCAATCTGATTTCACCCTCTTCTCCCTTGAGGCTTTATTTAGCAAGATTATAATGAATGACCTGAATATTGCTAAACCCAACCGACATTGGTTAAATCTTTCATTGACTTAAGCCCTCCTTCATACTTGAAACTCTCTCTTCCCTTGTTTTGACCTATTTCTATTGTGATGGCAACAGATTAGGCTGCAAACCTAGTGGCTTAAAACAATACAGATTTATAATTTTTCAGGTTTGGGAGTCAGTAATCTGAAATGGGTCTTTGGGGTTAAAATCAACATGTTGGCAGAGTTGCAGTCCATCTGTGGGCTCTAGGGGAATCTCGTCCAGGTCTAGAGGTTACCTGCATTCCTTGGCTTGTGACCTCTTCCTCCATCTTCAAAGTTCATCAGGCCAACCTCTGCTTCCAATGACACATCATTCTGATTTTAACTCTACTGCATCTCTTTTATAAAGACCCCTGTGATTACATTGAACCCACCTAGATAACCCAGGAGAGTCTCCCCACCTCATGATCAAATCTACAAAGTCCTTTTGTTATATAAGCTAACATAGTCACAGGTTCTGAGGATTAGAATTTGCATACTCTTGGTTCTATATCACTAGCTGTGTTTGTATTTGTGTAACCTCTGAGTTTTTGGTTGTTGTTGTTTTTTTTTTTAATGTAGATGTTCTAACATGTTGACATTCCCAAAGGCCTGGCTCAAAACATTTGCTCTTAGTCTATTAACTTCCACTGAATACTGTTATCAATACCCATAATGTCAACTACAAATCAAATGCAAATGACTTTCCCCAAAACATCTCTATCCTCTGCCTTCTGCTGAGCTCCAAACCTATTATTCTATTAGACGTTTACCAATGGTTTTTTACAAGGTGCCTCAAATGTAACCTATTTACAGTCAAATTCAGCATCTTTCTCACAAGCCTGCTCCTTTCCCCTAGGTAGATAGTCTTTTCTTGTGAGTTCATGTAAATGGTGGTCTGTTTTTCCATAAGAGTTTACTAGTCCTGCTGAGTGAAGTTTCAATCAGGGTCTCTTACCTGGCAGCCATGTTTATTCATTGTGTCCATTGCTCTTCTAACAGCATCATTTATAGGTTCACACTGCTCCACCTGAGTCTTCATATTATGCTCAAAATATGGGCCAATCAGAAAGTAATTGTCTCCCCATTCGTCAGCTGTGGTTTTGGCCTTTGTCTGAATCACAGTATAGATACCGCCAACTGTTAAATAGAAAAGGTTCTGCTTATCATTCAGGTTAGGATTTCATTATATGTGATGAAGCCATGGAAACAAGTTCTCATTTTTAAGTTAGCATTTAGGATTTATCAAGCACAAGGGTTTCTTTAACTTTCTAGAAGAAATTTTTTAAAGGATACTAACAAATAGTTACTATTTGGTTCAATTCATGTATTTCATAGAGCAGGTTGGCAGCAGCCGAGAAATACAAATATTTCAAGGAAATCTAGAAATGATCAGAAGAAAGCAGAACTTGGCCTAAAGCTCTATCTGCACTGAGGTGTCAAAATTGGTTCCAACAGTCATTGTCAAGACACATGCCCTCAGCAACTGTAGTTACGTTTTACTCCTCCTATACTGCTCCAGACGGGGCTAGGGTATGTCCAAATAACAGCCACTGCTGAAATGATAAATAAACCTTTCAGGGTGATGAGCCTCTTATCTTGGAAGGTACCCAACAATGTACATTTTGATAAGAGAAAAGAGGTGATAGATTTTGAGGAGGGATGCTTGGCCCAACCCTCGTGTCAAGTCCAGTGGTTCATATTCATATTTTCTTTTTTTAAAGATTTTATTTATTTATTTGAGAGAAAGAGATATCGAGAGCAAGAGAGAGGACAAGCGGGGAGAAGAGGGAGAAGCAGGCTGCCTGCCAAGCAGGGAGCCCAATGTGGGACTCGATTCTGAGACCCCGGAATCATGACCTGAGCCAAAGGCAGATGCTTAACTGACTGAGCCACTGAGGTGCCCTCACGTATACATTTTCATATGGTGTTTCATTTCTCCTCTGGCATTGCTGCCATGACTCTTAAAACACAGAGCCAAAAATTATGTACACCCTTGGATCCAGCACATCTACATCTAGAAAATTGTTCCGGGAAATAAGAAGAATGCCAAAAAATACATGTATTAGGATATTTATAGAAGCATTATAATGGTGAAAAACCGGGAACAACTAAATTGAACTAGTTAACTTAACCTGTCTAAGGCTCAATTAGCTCATCTGTTCAGTGGAGATAAAATATTACTTAGCTTGGGGGCAAAAGGCAGGTTGTAGTAGCAGTATCAAAGACTAGGTCTCAGTGAAATGGTAGTATTTGAGTAAGTACTTGAAAGGGTGAAGAAATTAGGCAAGCAGTTATCATGGAGAAGAACTTTTTAGGCAAAGAGAAGATTTAGAGTCAAGGCCCTGACTTGAGAGCACAGCAGGCAAGGGGAGAATGATAGGCATTCAAAAGGAAAGGTCTGAGATGCAGCAAATAGGCAGGAGGAATAGGGAAGCCTGAGCAGAAGACCTTCAGTAAACTTGGGCAGGATATTTTGTGCTGGCTCTAAGCGATCATCTTGTATCAGAATATGAAAGCAATCTGAATCAATTTCTTGAGTAGTACTCCATCCATGAGTGGTGGGTGAGGAAACACGCAAGAAATGTTCCATGAAATCCCACGGCCAACACAAATCCTGGTCCCAATCTTCAGCTCTACTTCCTAGAGTGATTTTATTACTTGTAGATTTTTTTAAAAGGCTCCTATTTTTACTTCAGTTTTTCATAAGTTATTTTAGTTCATCGGGATATAGGGTTTGGTAGCAATTGCATCTCTTAAATTGTTTCAGTAATTTAGACTTTTTATGATAAATCTTACCAATAGTCACAATCTATGGCCATCTGCAAATTTTTCTTTAAGCCTGAACCACTCAAAATATACTTCTGGTGAACTGCCTTTTAAGACATGAGACACACAATGCAAATGTTGGTACTGTTCTAGAAATACCAACAGGATTCATTAACTCATAAAAGGGTAGAACTAATAGAACTCCCAACTTGTAATTACTACATGCAGAAAATTTTCACATGAGCCTTCATGTCTAAGAAAAGACTTTGTGGTTGCAGAAAATTTAAAGAAACAAATCTGCCACTTGAACAAAGAACAATAAGGACATTCAATCACAACTCAGAAGGCAGGTAATGAGAATAGCATGGGACACATGAAGATGATCTGTAAATCCTGCACATAGAGACTTCCAAGAAAGGACCAGGACAGACATGATTCAATTACCCAATCAACAATGAATCTGAGGCTACAGTATCAAATATGCCTAAATATTTCTCCAAATTCCAGAAAATGGTATGAACTATCAAAACCATTTGTTGAGGAAAACAGATTTAGATAAACAATTTACAAGAACAACTAAAAATTTTTTTCTTCAAAGTGTATGAGTCACATCTTAGCACCATATTTAAATATATAAAGCTTTATTCACACTCACTATAGTAAAGGCAAAATTTTCAAATGATTTCTTCTATAGACTTATTTCCTTCACCTTCATCTTATAAAAAGGTTATAGTATTGGGTTCCGATGGCACACATTTATTTTTGCTTTATTCACATTTCTATTCTTAAAACTCTCTTTTATTTGCAACTATGTATCTTTCCCAGGGATCTTAGGACATCCTTGTTTGTTATGTGTTTCAAATTCAAATACACTAGGGCAAATGCAAACACATTTTTATTTGCTAAAGGACAAAAAGGAGAAGAGAAATTCTTTACTCAAAAAAAACAAAAACAAAAACAAAAACAAAACCAATGATTAGATGTGGGAATTGAAATGC
Organism: Ailurus styani; assembly: GCA_002007465.1. Lineage (NCBI taxonomy): Eukaryota > Metazoa > Chordata > Mammalia > Carnivora > Ailuridae > Ailurus > Ailurus styani. Next base: position 275,469 of record LNAC01000210.1, read on the forward strand.
AAAATTAAATATTGTTAGTTAATTTGCTACTTCTTTTTCCCATTGGAAGCCTTCAACCTTGATAGAAATAGTCACCAAGTAGCCTTAAAGTGTTCATAAATACTATGGATATGCTCTTTCAGTGTATCAGGAATAAAAACATAAAATTAAAAAAAATAGTCCTATATTGGTTGAGACCTAATGGTAAATGAATCATTCCCCCCAGACTACTTCATGTACAGTCTCTCCATGGGGAGGTCATCTTACCACTATTTCATATGCTCAAGCTCCATTATAGCTTCTCTCCATACTCCCCATATTTGTATTTCCCTCAGCTTTTACTTTGTCTAGATACCATATTTACCCAAAACTCCTCTCCTGGCATGATAATTATAGGTGAGTGTGATGGCATAGAAATAGGGTCATTCCTAATTTCAAATTGGGACTATAAGCCAGAGGTTCCCCAACACATATTTTTTAATGATTTATTGTTTTACCAGTGTAGGTCATTGAATTTGGACTTACCCTTCACTTTCAAACATGCACTTTGTATTTTATTGATCTATATTTTCCTGAAACAACATGGGAGCTATCATTCGTGTGAGGGCAAAGTATCAGGCCTTTCATAAGAAAGAAAAGATGAGGTCCCATGGCATACACCATGGAGATAGCTAAACCCCCAAGTTTTCATATAGAAACACTGTTGGTATTGCTAAAATCGGTTTTCCAAAGCAGTATGGAACACCAGCCAAAATAAAGTGTGTACACACACATACATATATTGTATATTATTTTGCTTCATATATATTATATATAATAAAGATTACAGTTGACCCTTGAACAATGGGGTGGTTAGGGGTGCCAACCCCCATGTAGTCAAAAATCTAAATAAAGCTTTTGAGTCCCCAAAACTTCACTACTAGTAGCCTGTTGACTTGAAACCTTACTGATAACATAAACAATTAACATATATTTGTATGCTATATGTATTTTATACTGTCTTCTTACAATAAAACAAGCTAGGAAAAGAAAACGTTATTTTAAAAAAATCATAAGGTAGAGAAAATACATTTACAGTACAGTATAAGTGGACCCATGCACTTCAAAATTGTGTTGTTCAAGGATCAACTATTTATATATAAACTGGGAGAATCTTCACCACTTTTAAAAATGCTTAAAAGTTACAGAATTGGGAAGTTATATGACTTCGGTATACAGAGCTGCTAATCTGGCCCTTCAGTCTCAAGATACAGCTGCAGAATGGGGTAGTCATTCTACAGTTAGACCTCATTCTCTGAGGCAGCAAACCTCATAGGAAAGAGGAAATGTTACTGATGACCATGGTCAACAAATGATGTGTCCAGAGCTTTGCTGGGTCTGTGGCTTCAAAATCAAGCATCTGCAGTCTTGGGCAGTGGGAGATGATATGCTTGGAGCAAGCCAGTAGCCCCTCCCCACCCTGATTGTACCACGATGGTAACTGCAAATGTTCTCGACAGGAGGGGCTCAGACAGGGTCATCTGGATGAGAAGGAAGTGAGGACACCGGGGCTCACCTTGAAGCTGGGGATGTGCCCGGCATGGTTTTTGGGTGGGTTATGTTTCATGTGGTGAGGCTCAGGATGTCATTGACATGGCCACCGCATATCCATGCCAGGCAAAGGAACCTCACCCCTCCGTTCTGTAACCCTGATCCATATCTTTTTTCCCCCCTCTCTGCTTTTGTTTTTAAAAACAGAATCATGGAATTGCTCAAAGTAAAAGGCAGTATGAAAATGAATGACCCAACTTCCTCCTTTGATGAATACATTTTATGAAGAAATAATAATAAGCTAACACTTACAGAGTGTTTGCTAAATCTAGGCCCTGTTCTAAGTGATCTGCAGTTGGTATTTCTTTTAGATTTCACACCACCATTATAGATAGGTGCTATTATCATCTTTATTTTAAATCCCTGTTCTAAGTGATCTGCAGTTGGTATTTCTTTTAGATTTCACACCACCATTATAGATAGGTGCTATTATCATCTTTATTTTAAATCCCTGTTCTAAGTGATCTGCAGTTGGTATTTCTTTTAGATTTCACACCACCATTATAGATAGGTGCTATTATCATCTTTATTTTAAATCCCTGTTCTAAGTGATCTGCAGTTGGTATTTCTTTTAGATTTCACACCACCATTATAGATAGGTGCTATTATCATCTTTATTTTAAATAGGCAAACTGAGGCATAAAGGCTATGAGACTGATCCAACATCACACAGGTAATAATGGAGTTGGGATTCTAGTCCAGGAAATCTGACTTGAGAGTCCACAGGCTGTAGACAGCAAGACTGTAAGTAACTGTCTGGAGCAACATACTGATGGACTTTTAAAAGTGGTGGGTGGGAGGGACAAAGGAAGAAAACAATCAGTATCACAGAAAAATCAATATCTTAGGTCTTGGGGAAGGTGGCATCTTTTCTATTCTGCCCTAGAGAAAATCCATTTGAGAAACAATACTTAGCAGAAATAGCTTTTTCATTCTGGCTCTTGGCACTTCCAGTTAACGAAAAGGAGTCCAGGGCTTAGGAAACTTGCAAGCAGTGGTTCCCACATCAGTCATGGAGGGTTTTGGAAATCTGATGAAAGCATTCCATCCTTTTCTCCGAAAGAGGACTTACACATACCATTTTCAGATACAATTTTAAAGGTTTACAAACTCCTCGAAGCTCACTTTTATCAAGGTCCCACCTTCAGAACCTCAGAAGAGCAGACTCACAATTATAATCAGTTTCTACGACACCATTCTGACTATAGTTTTCAGCGTTTTTCCATATGCTGTTCACACCATGTAACCCAGACCTATGGTATCTGGTTTGAGAAGGGAGAAATTACAAGTATTATATGTTTGCTGGCTTTGGGCTAAAATGAGTTGTTTTTAATTATTATTATTATTATTATTGTTATAATTATTATTATTGGTTGTTTTTTTTTTTTTTTTTTTTAGAGAGAGAGAGAGAGAGCACACTAGAGCATACATGGTGACGGGAGGGACAGAGGGAGCAGGAGAGAGAGAATCCCAAGCTGATTCCAGGCCAGGTGCTCAGCCTGACTCAGGGCTCGATCTCACTACCCTGAGATCATGACCTGAGCTGAAATCAAGAATTGGATGCTTGACTGACTGAGCCACCCAAGCACCCTGTTTTTAGTAAATTTTTAAAGAGAAGCATTCATTTAGCGACTACATTTCAAAATTGTTCACGTGTATTAAATTAGCAATCATTATTTGTGATAATATTCATTAAAGTCTTCTTAATAATCTCAGATATCCTCAACACAATAATTGGTCCATAGTCTACCATGATTTGGGCAGGTCTGTGGAGAAGAAATCATTGTAGTCAGGCGCAAACAAAGGAAAAAGTGAACCTTTTTTTTTCTAACACTTGGGCAAAACTCTCCATCCTAGGCCTGGCATGGTCTCTAACTTGTTTCTTACTTTCCTGCTATCCTGTCACCCAACTAGTAACAGTGTTTTTCAGAAACACACCTGACCACTTAGCACTTCCCACTATTTAGAACTTCCCATCATTAACCATGAACTTCACAAACGCCCCCTTGCCGGTCCCCCCATCTGCTCTCACCCCTTCACTCCTTTCCCCTCTCTGAGCTTCCCTCAGATCTTCGAACAGAACACACTCTCTCACCTCTGCATGTTGGCACATAGCGCTCCCTCACAAAGAACACTGTCCCCTCCTTAGCCCTGCTCCTTCATCCTTACCCAGTGGCTAGTCATCCCCCAGGTGTCAGCTCAACTGTCTCTTCCCTACAGAGGTGTTTTTCCCTAACACTGAGTTAGGTAGAAACCTCCCCTTCCTAGCCCCCAACGTATAGTCTTTTTTTTTTTATTTGATTAATCAACATACAGTGTATTATTAGTTTCAGAGGTAGAGTTTAGTGATTCATCAGTTCCATACAACACCCAGTGTTCGACATCACGTGCCCTCCTTAATGTCCATCACCCAGTTACCTCATCCCCCCACTCTCCTCTCCTCCACCAACGCTCAGTTTGTTGCCTATGGTTAAGAGTCTCTTATGGGTTCTCAGTGTATATCTTAGAGTCCCCCATTCTCTTATTCTTATGGTCATCACATTTGACTGTAATTGCGTATTCGACGTCTAGCAAGTTTGTAAATTCTCAAAGACTGGAGATCAATTCCGTATTGTTAAGCTCCATCTTCATTTCCCTGTGCCTGACACCTAACAAACACCTGATGAATTTTTACTGAATAATAAATGAATAGCAATAATAAATGGATAAATGAATAATAGCAATAAATGCCAAGGGTAATATGAGCAAGTAGAAAGTGTGATTTTGAAGTCTGAGAATTAATATCCAGTAATTTAACTGTGACTCTCTCATTTGTTCTATTTTACACATATCTATTTTACACTGTCAAAATTCTAGCAGAAAGGGTTTATTTTTTTTCCTGTCAGAAAGCTTTTGTGTTCTTGGATAAGAATAGATTTCCTTGCTTGCCACAAAACATCATAAGATAGCTGTATCATGACATTAATTTCATTCATGAACAAACTTGATATTCAGATAGTTTAAAGAATGTTTTTTCAAAGTCTTAGAAATTTATGGCCTTTGATCACAAGTCCTGTGTTCTTTCATCTATAGGGCATTTCCTTAGGTACTGATTTTAATTTTTTATTCTGTGTGGTAGTAAAAAAGAGAAGTGACCTTGAAGAAGACCTAAATGCTAGTCCCAAACCTTCCATTTGCTTGATCATTTAATGCCTTGGGCATCCGTTTCATCTTCGAAATAGAGGAGTTGGATTCTAAGATGCCTCCTATCACTGCCATGAACTTCAGGGAAGTAAAAGTTCAAAGTAAATTTAAAAAAAATCAACTATATATATAGAGTCAATGTATTGTCAGGGATGAACACAATTAATAGTCCATTTATATAAAACTTTCTAAAATATCTAAAATATTTTAAGTATTAAAATAAAGACATGTTGGAGATGATTTTCAGCTGGGTAAAACTTTGTGGTTCTCTTACACACACACACACACACACACACACACACACACACACACACACACACACACATTCCTTTCCCTTGTAGGGGAAATGAAAGAAAATAGGTTTCAAAGGCAGTGAGGGCTGAAAACAAAATGTATTCATTCCTTCATTTCCATAAAAAAATCCATTGAGCATTTTCTGTGCACCAGTCGCTGTTTTAGGCCCTGAGAGCAGCCTGCACAACACCAGGGTGTAAGCTCCATGGGTAACAGTGCTCACCAGTGTGTTCCTAGCAGCTGGGGACAATGCTCCATTAATGTTTGCTAAATGGAGAGAAAAGGAGGAAAGATGGAAGGAGAAGGACTCTGTTCAGGTGCTGGAACTCACACTGGGGTCTTCTAAACTTATTCCCGGTGCTAAGGAATCCCCCCAGTTTTTCCACTGACAAGTTATATCCTTGAGTTCCTGCCTACTCTGTAGAGAAAACCTTTCAAGTCATAGTCTGGGATCTATGAACAATAAAGACAACCCTGTTCCCAGGAACTTTGGGCATATTTAAACACCCTAGGAAAAAGCACATTAGGAACAGCTCTTCATAAATCACTTTTCCATAATAAGGTTTCTGCTCTCTTTGTTTCCACCTCAATAAACTACAAAGTAGCAGACTGCTTTGTTCTCTCACATTCCTTCCTGCGTTTCTACTTAAGCAGGATTGCTTTTCGCTTTTGATTTCAAGATTTTATGAATTTAATTAAAAAAGATTTTATTAATTTTGTGAATGTATACATGTGAGAACTCTAAACACTTAGCATAAGGTGAAAATTAGAACAGATGCCAAATATAATTCCTCTAAGTATGAAATACTTTCATTCTTCTTAATAGGAGCTCGGCGTAATGCCTTCTTAGCAGCTACTAAAACTAACTCCAAGCTAGTTGTGAATTATTAACAATATTATTAAGTATTTCATATAATCTTTGACAGTGCGCGACATTAACGTTTGTCATTGGTCCCAATCGCCTATGGTTCTCCTTAAAATAAAATACATGGTTATGCTTTTTTGTTGAGAGAGATTATAAAACCAAAAAAAGGAAATATTAGCTTTCTATCCCTGTTTTATTCCCTCCAACACACAGCCACATGTAAGTTATAGTTGCCTGTTGAAACAGACAAGGTTAAATGCAACCGAAACTTACATTAAGTTTGGATACTTTCCTCACTCCCTGTCAATTCATTCTCACTAGAGTCACCAGTGAAATCTTAATCTACATTCTTCAGCAATCTGGCAGAGTCACCTTCCAGGGCAGTACAAACCTTTATTGGTTACTTCCCAAGCGACTTCAAAAAGCAGTAAATCCTCCACAGGAAGTTCTTCAACTTCCCACTGAGGAAGCCCACTCAGGGATGTCACAGATAGAGATCGGCCTCGGAGCATTCTTTTTCCAGTCCTCTGAAATTTTTCCGAATCCTTTTTTCAATACACTGCAATCCCAGGAGCTGTGTGCTGGGAGCTGTGCAGGTTCAGGGTGAAAGATCTCAGGCTTGGGGAACTTCTCATAGGTATAAAGCAGCCAAATGAAATCTCACGTGCTTCCCAGAGAACTCTCAGTTTAAGGAGGAATTCTCAGCTCCTCTTTACAGTCTTTCTGGGCAGGTCCAGGGAGGACGGTATCTCCAATTGACCTGAGCAACTCAATCACACATAAAATCCTCAGGTTCCGGGCTTAGGCAAGCACCCCTTCAGATGGTGGAATGCTCATAGGCTGAGCATGACACAAATCTAGACCTTTAGCCCTTGTCCTTTTGACCAAACTCCTAGACTCATACAGTCATCAGTGTTTATTTCATCATTTCCAGAGTGACCCAAGATTAGCAATTCCCCTTATTAAGTCTGCAGACCACTTTAGATTACATGAAGAATTCCCTGGGGCCATTTCTATGCTTTAAATCCCTTTAGATTTCCTAAGTATGCTTTTGATTCCTGTTTCTAGAGCATTAAAAAAATTATTCCTAGTTACTGTAGTCTACATTTATAATCTAGATTTTAATGGCAGGCATAGATCTTTGTCCCCTTCCTCTTAATTACCTTTCTTAAAATTTTCCCTATGAAAACATATAAATTCCAGTGTGCATTTTGGTACAACATACAAGGAATGCAATTTTGACTGACCAATGGTAATTTTTTTAAAAAAAACTGCTTTCAAAAGTTTAATCAGATCACCTGATGATTGTTTTACTCACTCCCACTCTCATTACTCTGACTTTATGAAATTCCTGGTCCTCAATTCTCATTTGGGGTTTTTGCCTCAAGTACCAGCATTCTCAACAACACATCATCTCCTAACGACCCTTCAAAGTAGACTTATGTAACACTTTTGATCCTATAATTCCCAACAGAAGGACACCCTTTACCATTCTTTTCAATAGTGAATGCCGTTTTCAAAATTGCTCCGTTCAGTCAAGAACAGGGAAATAAATGGAATCATATGAGATCTGTCCACAGGATATATCTTCATATATATGTTATGTGAGTGACTCCTCTTCTTTCCTCTCTGCGTGTGTGTGTGTGTGTGTGTGTGTGTGAGAGAGAGAGAGAGAGAGAGAGAGAGAGAGAGAGAGAGGCAGAAAGAGAGAGGAGAGAAAAAGGCAATAATTTCTGCAATAAGATTTGGAGAAGAATCAGAAAAACTTCTTTGCTTTCCATATTCCTGAATCTTCTCCTTTAAGATTTGTGCTAAAAACACAAATTGATGAGCTAGGAGTAAAACAAGAACAGGCGCTCAGACAGAAAGGCAGGTGAAGTTTCTCCAAGATGGGACAAGCACCCTCCAAAGTCCTAATCACTAATTTCACACTCACACTAACATATTATCATTCAATGAAAATGAGGTAAGAGGACAACTAGGGAAAAATGAAGACTTGTATTTGGGTTCATTGGTGTAAGTATTCCAGCAGAGGTCACTAGATACATTCAGAAAAGTGCACATTTGCTTTAATAGTGTGTGATCTTCATGTAAGTCTTTAGGATACTGAAGGCTTGATTAGCCTGCACCTGCATATCCAGGAAGGGTCAGTTAATGTATTTATGGAACACCTACTATGTGCTGCTACTCTGAAAATGGAAAGTATTTTAATAAACAGTGAACAAGTGCTTGCCTTCATGTGGACAAGTAAACATTCATCATGTAAACAGATAAACAGTATTATTTCAGGTGCTGCTGTTTCCAAAGAAGAAAAACTGTGAAATGATAGTACCATTCAGTGGAATGAGTGTCTCAGCTGGGATTGCTGGGAAGATCATTCCAAGAAAATGATACTTGAATTGAGACACAAAGGATGAGTAAGAGGCAACCCTGAAGTTCTGCAGGAAAAGGGAGCCCTAGCACCTTGTTGGTGGGAATGCAAACCAGTGTAGCCACAATGGAAACAGTATTGAGGTTCTCCAAAAATTAAAAGTAATACTACAGTGTGATCCAGCAATTCTGCTTCTGGGTATTTATCTGAAGGAACTGAAAGCACTAACTCAAAAAGACATCCGCACTCCTGTGTTCATTGCGGCATTCTTTGCAACAGCCAAGACTAAAGATGTATTTGCAGGATTTGGATGTGCATCACATGAACATTTAACTTCTGGAAATGTAATTATATCTGCTAGACAAAGAGAAAATAGAAAGAACAAGAGAGAACATTTGAAACAACTTGCGAGAACCCATGTAATGAGGAGGGAGGATGCCCCAGATGAGGAGGAACTAGGAAATGACAGTTTCTGCATTTGGTCTTTCCATAGTCTGAGTATCTCACCGGCTGAATACGTCTGAGGTTTTTTGTTGTTGTTGTGTTGGGGATTTTTTGTTTTTGTTTTTTTAGATTTTATTTATTTGAGAGAGAGAGAGAGAGATCGAGTAGGAAGGAGGGGTAGCGGGAGAGAGAAAGAGAGAGAGAAGCAGACTCCCTGCTGAGCAGGGAACACAATGCAGGACTCCATGCCAGGACCCAGAGATCATGACCTGAACGGAAGGCAGTTGCTTAACAAACTGAGCCACCCAGGCACCCCAGTGGGAAATGAGTTTTCCCATTTGTACGATGGCTACAGATCTCAACCTCAGTGAAAATCTCTCCAATATACTCTATGCAAAAGATGGTAACAACTTGCACTAGAGTAATAGCAGCAAGATCTGAAAGAAGTGGGTAGAGAGATATGTGTAACAATTGGCACGACATGGAATTGATGGGGTGTGGAAAAGTAAGGGTAGTTTGGTACCTATCAAACAAGGCAGTTGGCCATGTAGTGTACTAAAATAAGAAATACGGGGGGAAGAATGGATTTATTTGAGAGATTAGATAGTGACTTCAATTTTATACATGGTGAGTTTGGAACACCAGCCAAATGCAGAAAGTTTGATATTTCTGCCTACTCAGAAGCTCAGATAAGAAGCCTGGGATGTGGCTGGTAACTAAAGCCAAGGGAGTAGTGAGATCTCAGGAAGAGGGAGTGCTGAATGGGTAGGGTAGACTGACCTGGAAGGATAAGGTAGATTGCTCCAGAAAGTTCAACTTTTATGGCAAAGAAAAGGATATGGTGCCCTAGGTTTTATGTGTAACAATAGTGCACAAAAGGTACATTATTTCTCAAAAAGGGAGATTTCACATAAAAATTTAGATCTCTTTTTTCTTGAAAATAAAATCTAAATCCTATTTTCCTACCTTTATGGCAACAACCTGCTGGAACTGGGTAAATCTGTCCTTTTAGCTGCCACTTTAGTCACCTTAGTTTCATGGGGCTATGTCACAACTCTAGAAATACAAGAATCTTGACTTTTATTTTTTTTTCTGTGTACATTTGCAGTTGGTGACCAGGAAGTGGCCAAAGAAGGAGAAAATAATTATCCTTAAATTAACATTGTGTCCAAATGGACAATCCCCAGGAGAGGAGCAAGATGGTGGAGGAATAGGAAACCTAAATTTCATCTGGTCCCAGGAATTCAGCTAGATAGTTATCAAACCATTCTGAACACCTACAATCTCAACAGGAGATTGAAGATAAGAATAGCAGCAATTCTATGAACAGAAAATGACCACTTTCTGGAAGGTAGGACCTGGGGAGAAGTGAATCAGAGGCGATATTTGGGAAGACAGACCATGGAGGGAGGTAGTTTCCATCAGCCACTTAACAAGTGAGAGAGGAGCAGAGCACAAAATCAGAACTTTTAGAAGTCTGTTCCACTGAAGGACATCACTCCAGAGACTAAGTGGGGGGTGGAGCCCTCCCTGGGTCAGTGTGATCTCAGGACTCTTGGGGTCACAAAAAGACCAGGGGTTCTGAGTGTGGCAGAGCTCCCAGGTTTCAGAGCGTGGAAGCTGGCTGCAGAGACAGAACTGAGCAGTGGACTCTCAGCTCCAGTTTACCTTAAACCACAATCCGAGGCAGAGTCAGGCCACTGTTCTTTGATCAGGGACCCCACAAGTGGCAGATCCAGGGAGATTCCCCCCTTCCTTCACTGGGAGGAGCCAGGCAGGAGTGCACTGCAGGAATCTGCTGGGTTTGGAGACTCCAAATGGGGCCATGCACCAGAGATAGAAATGCTCCGTCACAGGCCTGGTGAGCTCGGAGTGCAGCCGGAGACCAGGGAGACGGGAGCAATTGACTGCTTTTCTCTGAGGATGTACTGAGGAGTGGGGACCTGTGCTCTCGGCTCCTGTGGGCTGGAGATTGGGAGGCCACCATTTTCATTCCCATCCTCCAAAGCTGTACAGAAAGCATTCAGGGAACAAAAGCTACCAATAGCGAACCTGAGCAGATTACTTAGCCTGGTCCCTGCCAAGGGCCATGCAATTCTGAAGCCTCTGGCAAAGACATTTGAGAATCACAGCAACAGGCCCCTCCCCCAGAAGATCAGCAAGAACATCCAGCCAAGACCAAGTTCACAGATCAATGAGAACTGCGGAACTCCAGACATAGGGGAATGTAGCACATAGAATTCAATGGCTTTTCCCCCATGATTCTTTAGTCTTTCAACGTTAATTTTTTTTAATTTTCATTACTTTTTTGAATTTTTCCTCTTTCCTATTTTAACTATTTTATCTTATCAATGCCTTTTTAAAAATCTTTTTTAACTTTCACTGTTATACTCACATTCTATCCCTTCATTGTATTTAAACTTATTTTTTGTATACATAGAGGTTTTTCTTTCTTTAAAATTTTGGGATACAGTTTCTTCTGGCAGACCAAAATATATCCTAAATCCAGCATATGGCTTTGTTCTAGTCTCTAGCCTGAACACATTCTCTCCTTCTTTTTTTTTTCTTTTTTCAACCAACTTCTTATCAATTCTTTTTTAAAAATATTTTTGAAGTTTCATCTTTACAGTCATATTCCAACCCTTCATTGATGTTTATCCTTATTTTTGTATATATGTAAGTTTTTCATTCTTTATAATTTTGGGAGGCATTTTCTTCTAACAGACCAAAATATACCCAAAATCAAGTGTGTGGCTCTGTTCTATTCACCAGCCTAATCATATATATATATATATATATTTTTTTTTTTTTTTCCTATCTTCTCCATCCAGTTTCAGGTCTCTTCTGATTTGGTTAATGTATATTTTTCTGGGGTCGTTGCTACCCTTTTAGTATTTTGTTCTCTCATTCATCTATTCTCCTATGGACAAAATGAAAAGGAGGAAAACCTCACCTCAAAAAACGAACAAGAGGATGTACTGACTGCTAGGGACCTAATCAATAGGGACATTAGTAAGATGTCAGAGATAGAGTTCAGAATGATGATTATAAAGATGCTAGCTGGGCTTGAAAAAGGCATAGAAGATACTAGAGAATCCATTTCTGGAGAAATAAAATCCCTTTCTGGATAAATAAAAGAACTAAAATCTAATCATGTTGAAATAAAAAAAAAGCTATTAATGAGGTCCAATAAAAAAATGGAGAGTCTTACTGCTAGGATAAATGAGGCAGATGAGAAAATTAGTGATATACAAGACCAATTAATGGAGAATAAGGAAGCTGAGAAAAAGAGAGGTAGACAACTACTGGATCACAAGGGGAGAATTCGAGAGATAAGTGATACCATAAGATGAAACAATATTTGGACAATTGGGATCCCAGAAGAATGAGAAAGAGAGAGGAGCATAAGGTGTATTGGAACAAATTATAACAGAGAATTTCCCTAATTTGGGGAAGGAAGGAAACAGGCATCAAAATCCAGGAGGCACAGAGAAACCCCCTCAAAATCAATAAAAATAGGTCAACACCCTATCATCTAATAGTAAAACTTACAAGTCTCAGAGACAAAGAGAAAATCCTGAAAGCAGCTCGGGACAAGAGGTCTGTAACCTACAATGGTAGAAATATTAGATTAGCAACAGACCTATCCACAGAGACCTGGCTGGACAGAAAGGACTGGCATGATATATTCAGAGCATTAACGAGAAAAATATACAACCAAGAATACTATATCCAGCTAGGCTGTCATTGAAAATAGAAGGAGACATTAAAAGCTTCCAGGACAAACAAAAACTAAAAGAATTTGCAAACACCAAACCAGCCTTACAGGAAATATTGAAAGAGGCCCTCTAAGCACAGAGAGAGCCTAAAAGTAACAGACCAGAAAGGAACAGAGATAATATACAGTAACAGTCACCTTACAGGCAATACAATGTCACTAAATTCATATCTTTCAAGAGTTACCCTGAATGGAAATGGGCTAAATGCCCCAATCAAAAGACACAGGGTGTCAGAATGGATAAAAAAACAAGACCCATCGATATGCTGTCCACGAGAAACTCATTTTAGACTCAAAGACACCTCCAGATGGAAAGTGAGGGGGTGAAAAACAGTTTACCATGCTAATTGACATCCAAAGAAAGCTGGGGTGGCAATCCTTATATCAGACAAATTAGATTTTAAGCCAAAGACTATAATTAGAGATGAGGAAGGACACTCTATCATACTTAAAGGGTCTGTCCAACAAAAAGATGTAACAATTTTAAATATCTATGCCCCTAACATGGGAGCAGCCGGTTATATAAACCAATTAATAACAAAATTAAAGAAATACATTAACCATAATAGAATAATAGTAGGGGACTTTAACACCCCCGCTTCACTGAAATGGACAGAAATCTGTCCAAAATCTTTGGGACACAGCAAAGGTTCTGAGAGGAAAGTATAGAGCAATACAAACCTTTCTCAAGAAACAAGAAAGCTCTCAAATACACAACCTAACCCTACACCTAAAGCAGCTGGAGTAAGAACAGCAAAGAAAGCCTAAACCCAACAGGAGAAGAGAAACAATAAAGATCAGAGCAGAAATCAATAAAATAGAAACCAAAAGAATAGTAGGACAGATCAACAAAAGTAGGAGCTGGTTCTTTGAAAGAATTAATAAGATTGATAAACCCCTAGCCAGACTTATCAAAAAGAAAAGAGAAAGGACCCAAATTAATAAAATCATGAATGAAAGAGGAGAGATCACAACGAACACCATAGAAATACAAACAATTATAAGAACATATTATGAGCAACTATACACCAGAAAATTTGACAATCTGGAAGAAACAGTTGCATTCCTAGAAATGTATAAAGTACCAAAACTGAACCAGGAAGAAATAGAAAACCTGAACAGACCCATAACCAGTAAGGAGATTCAAGCAGTCATCAAAAATCTCCCAAAAAACAAGAGCCCAGGACGAGATGGCTTCTCAGGGGAATTCTACCCAACATTTAAAGAAGAATTAATACCTATTCTCCTGAAACTGTTCCAAAAAAGAGAAATAGAAGGAAAACTTCCAAAGTCACTTTATGAGGCAAGCATTACTTTGATCCCCAAACCTGACAAAGACCCCATCAAAAATGAGAATTACAGACCAATATCCTTGATGAACATGGATGCAAAAATTCTCACCCAAATACTGGCCAATAGGATCCAACAATACATTAAAAGGATGATTCATCACAACCAAGTGGGATTTATTCCTGGGCTGCAAGGTTGGTTCAACATCCACAAATCAATCAATGTAATACAATACACTAATGAAAGAAAGAACAAGGACCATATGATATTCTCAATAGATGCTGAAAAAGCATTTGACGAAGTACAGCACCCTTTCTTGATCAAAACTCTTCACAGTGTAGGGATAGAGGGTACATACCTCAATATCATAAAAGCCATCTATGAAAAACCGACAGCGAATATCATTCTCAATGGGGAAAAACAGAGCTTTTCCCTTAAGATCAGGAACACGGCAAGGCTGTCCACTATCACCACTGCTATTCCACATAGTACTAGAAGTCCTAGCCTCAGGAATCAGACAACAACAAGAAATAAAAGGCATCCAAGTTGGCAAAGAAGAAGTCAAACTCTCACTCTTGGCAGATGATATGATACTTTATGTGGAAAACCCAAAAGACTCCACTCCAAAACTGCTAGAACTCATACAGGAATTTAGCAAAGTGTCAGGATATAAAATCAATGCACAGAAATCAGTTGCATTTCTATACACCAACAGCAAGACAGAAGAAAGAGAAATTAAGGAGTCGATCCTATTACAACTGCACCCAAAACCACAAGATACCTAGGAATAAACCTAACCAAAGAGGCAAAGAATCTGTACATAGAAAACTGTACAGTACTCATGAAAGAAATTGAGGAAGACACAAAGAAATGGAAAAAGATTCCATGCTCATGGATTGGAAGAACAAATATTGTGAAAATGTCTATGCTATCTAAAGCAAGCTACACATTTAATGCAAGCCCTATCAAAATACCATCAATTGGGACACCTGGGTGGCTCAGTGGGTAAAGCCTCTGCCTTTGGCTCAGGTTATGATCTCAGGGTCCTGGGATTGAGCCCCGCATCAGGCTCTGTGCTCACCAGGGAGCCTGCTTCCCCTTCTCCCTCTGCCTACCTCTCTGCCCACTTGTGATCTCCCTCTCTCTGTCAAGTAAGTAAATAAACTCTTAAACACACACACACAAAAACAAAATACCATCAACTTTTTTTCAAATAAATGGAACAAATAATCGTAAAATATACATGGAACCAGAAAAGACCCGAATAGCCAGAGGAATGATGAAAAGAAAACCAAAGTTGGCGGCATCACAATTTCAGACTTCAAACTCTATTACAAAGCTGTAATCATCAAGACAGTATGGTACTGGCACAAAAACAGACACATAGATCAACGGAACAGAACAGAGAGTCCTGAAATAGACCCTCGACTTTATGGTCAATGAATCTTTCACAAAGCAGGAAAGACTGTCCAATGGAAAAAAAAAAGGCTCTTCAACAAGTAGTGTTGGGAAAATTGGACAGCCACATGCAGAAGAATGAAACTGGATCATTTCCTTACAAAAGTAGACTGAAAATGGATGAAAGCCCTCAATGTGAGACAGGAATCCATCAAAATCCTTGGGGACAACACAGGCAGCAACCTCGTCAACTCAGCTATAGCAACTTCTTCCTAGAAACATCACCAAAGGCAAGGGAAGCAAGGACAAAATGAACTACTGGGACTTCATCAAGATCAAAAGCTTTTGCACAGCAAAGGAAATAGTCAACAAAACCAAAAGACAACTGACAGAATGGGAGAAGATATTTGCAAATGACATATCAGATAAAGGGCTAGTACCCAAAATCCATAAAGAACTTACCCAACTCAACACCCAAAGAACAAATAATCCAATCTAGAAATGGGCAGAAGACATGAACAGACATTTCTCCAAAGAAGACATCCAAATGGCCAACAGACACATGAAAAAATGCTCAACATCACTGGGCATTGGGGCAATACAAGTCAAAACCACAGTGAGATACCACCTTACACCAGTCAGAATGGGTAAAACTAACATGTCAGGAAATGACAGATGTTGATGAGGATATAGAGAAAGGGGAACCCTCCTACACTGTTGGTGGGAAGGCAAGCTGGGGCAGCCACTCTGGAAAACATTATGGAGGTTCCTCAAAAAGTTGAAAATAGAGCTACCCTATGACCCAGCAATTGCACTACTGGGTATTTATCCCAAAGATACAAATGTAGTGATCTGAAGGGGCACGTGCACCCCAGTATAGCAGCAATGTCTATAATAGCCAAACAGTGGAAAGAGCCTAGATGTCCATTAACACATGAATGGATAAAGAAGGTGTGGTATACACACACGAAGTAATATTATGCAGCCATCAAAAAGCCCCCCAAATCTTGCCATTTGCAACCATGTGGATGGAAATAGAGGGTATTATGTTAAGTGAAATAAGTCAATCAGAGAAAGACAATTTTCGTATGATCTCACTAATATGAGGAATTTCAGAAACAAGACAGAGGATCATAGGGGAAGGAAAGGAAAAATGAAGCAAGATGAAACCAGAGAGGGAGACAAGCCATAAGAGACTCTTAATCTCAGGAAACAATCTGAGGATTGTTGGGGGGGGGTGGTCTGAGGGATGGGGTGGCTGGGTGATGGACAATGGGGAGGGTATGTGTTATAGTGAGTGCTGTGAATTGTATAAGACTGATGAATCACAGACCTGTACCCCTGAAACAAATAAAACATTATATGTTAATATAAATAAATAAATAAACAAACAATCCCCACCCATCTTATTAAAGATAATGAGAAGGATTTTTGACGTGACTCTTATTTCAATGGCAGCATTAATGGAGTCCTACTCAAACACCCAGGACTTATTTTTGAAATAGACCTTTTGCTTTTGGGCCCTCTTTGTTTTTTTGGTTTTTGTTTTGTTTTTGTTTTTGTTTTTTACTCTTTTTTCACTGAATAGAGTATAAAAAGATGAAGTGATTCGAAGAGTAGCTTTAGCCCCTGTGAACAAAGAGGTGAAAGAATGAGATTTTGAGCTGGAGAGAAGGCAGGGATTTCTCTCTGGAAAGAGTCACTCTGAGAAGTTCAATCATATTTTGTGATGTTGTTGTCAATGTACACCCGTCCTCCATTTTCCCATTAAATTTTCAATAAAATCGACATGACAATTAAAAAAAATCAGTTAAAAATTGGAATCTAGAGGAAAGGTGTGTGAATTGAGAGCAAAACTGCCAAGAGCAGAAGCCAAATGCTCTGTTTACCAGAAGATTGTTAGAGAGCTAGCATAGTGAAATCATTAAAAATAAGGGCTTTGGAGTTGGGCTCATCTCAGTGAGAACTGGACTGTTTACTAGCCTGTAACACAGGGGTGATAATATTTACCTCGTGAAGATGCTGTGAGGTTTAAAGGAGAGAATATGTGCATGTCCCTCCTACAGTGTCTTCCAAATCCTGCTTCTCACACGGCAGAGATTGCAGTGTAGATGCATGAGGTTGATTAATGGCAGCCCAGTTAAAGCTAACCTGACTCCTGCCCTGATCTCAACTCAGAAGACCATTACCTGGCTGTCATTAGACTCCCTTTTCTCCAACCTCTACTTAGATGCAGGGACACTTATGTGGAGGTTAGAATACAAGTACAGGCTTACTTTTCTGATATTCTCCACCACATTCAGGATGTAAAATACTGCCAAATATTTTTACATAGTGATTTTATGTTAAACATGGGTCTATATACTATGCAGAATCTTATCAAACATATAGATATGTGTAAATGCCAAATATGACAAGGTTAAAAGTCAAATAATATATGTGGGGGTGTTAAACTATTTTCCTTCCAAAATGGTGTCATGAAAACAGTTGAGTTAGTAATATTTACTTGTTTTTCAAAATATAATGAAAGAAACTCTAAGAGTGGTAGGGCCATTGCACTTAATCAGTTTCTGTTGGGTTATCATGAAAGTTCATCAGATGTCTCCTTGAGATCATGTATTTTTCTGTTTAGCTCTATAAACCTCGTGAATCTCCATTTTTGTGTGCAGAAGGCATAAATGATTGTACTCAGTAAACACAAATCCTGGATGTGATTTTGTCAGAACAAAAGGAAAAGTCATAATAGTCCTAGACATCACCTAGACCTATTATAAACACAATTCTGTGGGAAAACCAGATTGTAAAATTTAAGATTAGATTATATTCACATTTAAAGTTTTTAAAAAGTCTTCTCTCTCATGAGACCAATTTAGAGTTATTTCTCAAGTGCTACACTTGGAAGAGAAATATTACTTTATGTAGTTGGCAATACCCCTTGCACTTTGACTAGAAAACAAGTTGTTCTTGTTAACACTGAAGTGATTCCCAAGGAATGCCATTAATAATATGAACAGTTTTTTTTTAAGGATTGATTTTATTTATTTACTCATTTATTTAATTTATTTTTATTTATTGAGAGAGAGTATGTGTGGAGTAGGGGAGGGTAGAGGAAGAAGGAGAGAGAATCTCAAGCAGTTTCCACACTGAATGTGGAGCCTAACTCGGGGCTGGATCCCATGACCCTGATATCATAACCTGAGCTGAAATCAAGAGTCTGATGCCCAACCAACTGAACCACCCAGGCATCCCATAATATGAACAAATCTTAAGCATTTCACTGAAGCATAATCTACACACCAAAAACAAATGATAATTCCATTATTAACTTCTAGTTTCTTCTTCACAAGGAATGCTGAAAGCCCTTAGCTAATTGTGGTTAAGAGAAAAGTCTTCTAATTATCATATGATCTCTCTGATATGAGGAACTTGAGGGGCAGGGTGGGGGGTCGTGGGGGGTAGGGAGGGAAAAATAATGAAACAAGATGGGATGGGAAAGGAGACAAACCATAAGAGACTCCTAATCTCACAAAACAAACTGAGGGTTACTGGGGGGTGGGAGGGTAGGGATAGGGTGGATGGATTATGGACATTGGGGAGGGTTTGTGCTTTGGTGAGTGCTGTAAAAGGTGTAAGCCTGACAATTCACAGACCTGTACCCCTGGGGCAAATGATAATTTAAAAAAGAGAGAGAGAAAACTCTTCTCATCATTTCTGCATCTTCTCTTGAGATGCCCAAGTTTTATTGATGCTTTCCTTAATGTTCTTGGTGATCTGTCTCATGATAACTCTCTAGTGGGGGGTCACTACATCTCAAGAGCCCATTTCTCTCTGCTGCCTCTATTGCCACCATGGTTCATTTATAACCTGTTAACTGCCTAAGCCTTCTTACTCCTCCTCCTAAGTAGGCTACCCTACATTAAGCTGGCTCTTCCTCCTGCCACAAACACACACAATCCATTTTCCATGTAACAGCTGAAGTGATCATTTTAATAGGAAACTAGGACTATGCTCCTCTTGTACTTTAAATGTCTCATCTATTTCTATTGTGCTAGGATAAATCCACCACCACCAAAACAACCACGCTCCCCTCAAAACTTTCACTCCACTAAAGCAAAAACAAAAGCATCAGTTCATTCAGATTCTGCTTGGAGTTCAAGTAATTTCATATTGGGAAGGACAGATACTGTTATCATGTTTTTTCACCCAGGAATATGAAGTATGTCTGTGTTCAGGCTTTCCATTAGCATATTTTATAACATAAAGCTATTTTATTATAATTTATAATAGTAATTTTATAATTTTTTATGTGAGATTTTACTTTTATTTTACTTTTCTTATTTAATTTATTTCTAGGTATTTTAAAGGTTTTATCATCAGTGTGATATAAGTGAAATAAGATTTTTTCACTTCCATTTTGAATTTTTCTGGTATAAAAGAAAAGCCATTGATGTTTATATAGTTATCTTGTTTCTGCCATCTTATTATATTGTCTCTCAGCACTGATAGGTTTTTTAATGGTGTTTCATTTTTTAGGTAGGCAATCATCTAAAAATAGTAATTCTTTCCCAGTATTTATAACCCATTTCCTTTTTGTTTGGTTCCAATAGCTAGAATATGCCAAACATTGCCAAATAACAATGACAAGCATCTATAATGTTTTCCTGACTTTAATGACATTACTCTTAGTATTTTAATACAATATTTTCTATCGACATCTGAAATACAGCCTTTCTCATGTTCAGTAAATTTTCTTAGTTTTGTCTTTTTTTTACTTTATTAATTCTACTTCTTTCCTTCCATTTGTTAATTTCAGATAGAGTTTTATTTTAAAGAATCTTCCGAGTTTTGTTTACCATTGGTCTCCCACATTAATCTGCAGGCAGATAGGAACCCGGTCTGTGTGTCGTGGTCACTTCTCTATCTCTGCACCTGGTGAATCACCTGACATAGGCATCCCGGAAATAGCTCCTGAAGTAATGGATGAATGAGAGTGTCTCCATAGTTTCCTAACGAAGTTGCTGCTAATTCCTTATTGCCCCAGGAACAGTTTCTTATGTAATTTTAATATGTGTGCTCTGGGATATCTGGGCAGCTGCTTGTGATTTTGCTCTTTTGGTGTTCAACATTCCTTGGCAAAAATGATGTTCTTTTGTTTTTAATCACTTGTTGAAGGAAGAGTAATTTCCTAGTTTGGTTCTGACATAGGAAAAAAAAAAGATTCTCCCATTGGGCAAAAGCCCAGTCATTTTTTGTAGATTGTTACTAGCTTAGAGTTTAGCAATGTCATGCCCCTGGATAATTCTAAACCAGTTTCAGCCAGGTTTGAAGGCAATAGATATCATTTCTGAGAGTCCTCCTTGACTCCTCCTCTTCTCCGTCTACATCCCCCTCCCCAGTGTTTGATAACATCAAACATTCCTAGAGAACTTGCATGTGTCAACCAGTGTGCTAGATGATTTGTCTTTTAAGTATTTTGTTTTCACAACAATCCTGGGTGGGAAGTACCAGTATGTTTGCCCATTTTACAGAAGTGAAAAGTCAAGGCTAAGGTTAATGAAATAGTTTAAAGTCATGGAGCCAACAAATGTCAGAGCCAGGATTCACATCAGGCAGCCCGGGTCTAGAATCACTCCTGACCACTGTAGCCTAACTGCGACTTGTTGCTTTGAGTGCTTTCAGTGTAGCCTTGCAAATATCTCCAGACTTCTCCCATTTCTCTACTCCATCACCAACCGGCGCTAAATTACAATCATCTCTTTTAGTGGTTTCCAGGATCCCACTCTTGCCACTTGAAAACTATAGTGCGTTTTGAAGCACTATACAAATCTAATCTATACTATACAAATCTAATCAAGTCATACACTCAAAACACCCAATTGCGTCCAAATTCTCTTAGGCTAAGTATTCAGATCCTAAACCTAGTTTCCAGGATTGTGAAGAATATAGTAAATGTGTACTTTTGCAGCAATTTCCCCCCCCCTTTTTTTTAATTCTCTCTCTCTCTTTTTTTTTTCCTCTGAGCCCCAACCACACTGGCTTTCTTTCAGTTGCTTGTTGGGCCATGACCCTCTCCACCTCATAGCCTTTGTACATGCTGTGCTCTCTTCCTGGAATGCTCTGCCTATCTTTCACCATCAGATCCAATGTAACTATCCCCGAGGGAAGTTTCTGTGGTTCCCAGAATAGGGCAGTTTCCTCAGTTAAAAGTTCTTGTGCGTATCCTGCAATTCCCTTCTTAATACTTAATGTAGTTTGTAATTATATGTAACTAGTTGTGTGATTATTTGATTCATATCTTTTCTCCCTCCAGGCTTCACGTGTGTTGCATTCCATTCTTTGTCACGGTGCCTGGTACATAAACACTCAATCAAAATTAATAACAAGATTCGTGAATGTGTATCTGTATCTGGAGGCACAGGCAGAACTCTTCATATTTAGGCACTTAAAACCAAGATTAGGCAAGTTTCAGTCGTTAAGCATGAGTAAATGTTGAAATGTCACAATTGCAAAGATACCGAGGGTTTCTTCTAGAGAAAAGACAGAAGATTTGGAAATGATTAAGTGAAGGATAAAAAGAGAAAAGGAAAGAACAATGTGGAGACACATCCACGGCTTTCTAACCCAGCCCTACCATGGAAGAAAGCTGAAAGCCCTTTTCAGGACCAGGAGCTCTTCCTTCCCAGAGCAAATCCCTCCTTCTGGAAATGGTGGATTTCTTTCCTGAGTCAAACGTCTCCATACATACTAACATCATGTCGGTCAGTTCTCAGGTTAAGGAATTGAGGAAAGGAGAGGAGAGATTCTTTATCTTTTATAAAATATATTTGTGTCAATGAATGTCTTTTTTTTTTTAGATTTTATTTATTTATTTGGGAGAGTAGGGGGGAGGGAGAGGCAGACTCCCTGCTGAGCAGGGAGCCCAGTGGGGTTGATCCAAGGACCCTGGGACCATGACCTGAACTTAAGGCAGACACCTAACTGACTGAGTCACCCAGGCGTCCCAATGAATATCTTTTTTAGACCGTTTGATGACTACACTATTCTTAAATCCAAAAACCCTGTAAGATCATAACTATTCAAATAGCCCAAATATTGTTAGCATTTTCTGCAGATTTTGGGTTGGACCACTACAACTCCCTCTAGCGACTATCTCTGTTGGAAGTTGGCCCCTGCCCCTGGCTCCTGTCTCCTCATCTGACACTCAGAACCAGGAATCCGATGCTGCAGTGACACTAGGCTGCGTCTCAAAGCCCCCACACTCCCTGAGACCTGCTTCTCTCCCTGTGCTGGTACTGTCCCTTCAGGCAGGCAGAGTCTGCGGGCTGCTCATTCCGCCCTTGGCCAACTCCTCTTTCATCCTCCAGGTGTCAGCACACCAACGTTTCCCTAGGCTCCACTTTCCTAGGTTACAGTAGGTAGTTGTCCTTAATGCTCTTTAATACCCTGGGCGTATTCTCTGGCTGTCATATTGCATTTTAGAACAGTTTTCCGTTTGCATCTGTTTCTTCACAACCAGCCTGTGGAAGGTGGAATTGTCTTGTTTTCATCTGTGATTGCTAGTCTTTAGCATAATATCTGGAGCATAATATTAAGTCTGGAGTTTTCGCTTGCTGCGTACTTTTAGGCAGTTTTATTTACTTATGATACTCATTTTTATATGATATTTCAAATGGTTTATAATAATGCATACAATAACAAGAAGAAAGCACAATTCTGATGCAGGGTTAAGAAAAGAATTAGGAGAGAGGGGAGAGAGCGAGGGAGAGAGAGCATGAGTGGTGTGAGGGGCAGAGGGAGAAGCAGACTCCCCACTGTGTAGGGAACCCGATGTGGGGCTCTATCCAGGGACTCTGGGATCATAACCTGAGCAGAAGGCAGTCAATTAACTGACAGAGCCACCGAGGCACCCTTGTTTCTATCTTTAAAAGGGTTTTACGTGTCAGGGGCACCTGAGTGGCTCAGTCAGTTAAGCAACTGACTCTTGGTTTTGACTCAGGTCATGATCTCCTGGTGGGGATTGTGGGATTGACCAGCGTAGGGGTCTTCCCCAAGCTAAGCACAGGGTTTGCTTGGCCCTCTGCCCCTCCCCCCACACCAATAGCTCATGTATGCATACTTTCTCTCAAATAAATAAATAAAATCTTTTAAAAAATAAAAATAAAAGGGCTTCATGTGTCTAAATATATTTTTTATTATTAAAATTCGAGTGACCTTACTATTTATTATATGGGTTGAGGCATGGAGGAAAGTTTTTAAGTGACATTTAATTTTAAAAATGAGACGTAAATAGGGACACCTGGATGGCTCAATCAGTTAAGTGCCCAACTCTTGATTTTGGCTCAGGTCATGGTCTCAGGATTTTGAGATTCAGCCCTGAGTCAGGCTCTGTGCTGGGTGCATAGCCTGCTTAAGATTATCTATCTCCTCTCTAAAATAAATAAAATAAAATAAAATAAGATGTAAATATATTAATGAGCTTACAACGTGTTTAAAATTAACATAGAGGGGTGCCTGGCTGGCTCAGTGGGTTAAAGCCTCTGCCTTCGGCTGGGGTCATGATCTCAGGGTCCTGGGATGGAGCCCTGCATCAGGCTCTCTGCTCAGCGGGGAGCCTGCTTCCTCCTCTCTCTCTGCCTGCCTCTCTGTCTACTTGTAATCTCTCTCTCTATCTGTCAAATAAACAAATAAAATCTTAAAAAAAATAAGTAAAAATAAAATTAACATAGAGGGGCACCTGGGTGGCTCAGTCATTAAGCGTCTGCCTCCGGCTCCGGTCACGATCCCAGTGTCCTGGGATCGAACCCCACATCGGGCTGCCTGGTCAGCGGGAAGCCTGCTTCTCCCTCTCCCACTCCCCCTGCTTGTGTTCCCTCTCTTGCTGTGTCTCTCTCTCTGTAAAATAAAGAAATAAAATCTTTTTTTAAAAATTGTAAAAATTAAAAAATAAAATTAACATTGGGAAAAAATGTTTTCTTATGGCTCTTTAAATGTACATAATATTTAAGTATAAAAGGTCTTTTAACCTAAAATACCTTCCGTTAATATGAAGTTGAACTAACTTTCATGAAAAGCCTGCTTGTGTCAGCATACTTCTCTCTCCCATCCCCCCGACACTGTTATTAGGGAAAGAAACAAAGTGTAATAAATTTTTAAATCTTAAGTTAAGCTCATGATGTCTCCTTGCCAAGTCCTTGGTTGATATATGTGTTATTTTTGTCTACTGTTAAAAATATCCTGTGCATTGTTCCTAGAATTACGTAGCTGATTAGAAGGGACCATTTAAGTCTCGGCATGAATTGAAAGCACCAGCTGTCTGGTGTCAGGTGGGAGTCACAATTTCCAGGCAGCCTTCTAGTTCCTCATTGCTAAGAGGACTTGCCCGGCAACCATGAGTGTTTTGTAATGTGAGGGGCAAATACCATGTCACTAGAGCAAACAAGAGATAACCTGAGAAGTGAGTTGTCATCACTGTCTGATTTTTTCCCCCTTTTAACCCTTCAAAATCTCAGGGTTTTCTCTATTTCTTAGAGTGTTGATTATATCCCAAACCAGATTCCAGAATGATCTTATCACCTATTATGTCTGTTCTTCTCTGAACCCTAGTAATACAATTTCTTGGTTGCTTTAAAAGAAGTTTAATTAAATCCATCTTCTAGGGATGTAAGAATTTGTTTTTCCTCCATATCAGCCAGTTAAATCTACTGGTTTTAACAATGTAAAGTCTGTTCTCTATTATCTGAGCAAGAAGTAGCACAGGGTATTTAAAAAGAATAGTGGTTCTTTCATCATCAGCTCCTATGGGTTCTAGAAATAAGGAAACACATGTCTCAATGTTAGATTCAGATTACCCTGAAAATGAGTGTATATTCAGAAACAACCTGTTCCATGGGCTTGAAAAGGGATACAGAATTTACTTCTTATAATAATGCTTATTATGTGTCATACAATGAAAATATTTTATATGGTATAACATTTAATAGAATCTCAAACTTTCTCAAGAGAAAACAACAAGATCTTGAGAAAGCTTTATGAAGTACGACTTCTGTAAACAATAGTAAATAGCTCTTACAATCTAATGACTTGATCGGCATGGGTTGTTTACTTTGTGATGTAGGTGAGAACATAAAAAAAATGTTACTAGAACATTTAGAATGTCTGCAAAAGACGCTTCATAAAATATTAAGTTCTTTTTTTATTTTTCCACATTTCAGAGGCTGAGAAAAAAAGTGAAACAAAAAGACAAAATTAGGGGTGCCTGGGTGTCTCAGTTAAGCATCTGACTTGATTTCAGCTCAGGTCATGATCTTAGGGTTGTGGATTGAGCCCCATGAGATCGAGCTAGGAGCCTGCTTAAGTTTCTCTCTCTCTCCACCCCCACTCCTCCACACGTACTTGTGCGTGCATGAGAGCTCTCTCTCCAAAAAGAAAAAAGACAAAATTAATTCATCAGGATTTCTGAAGATTTTAATGTTCTTGCTATTATTTTTTACATTGAAAGCAATGTTTTTTCCCTTTTTTTGATCATGACAGCTTTTTAAATTGAAAGCAATGTTTAACATTTTTTATTTTTAAAACTTTGATAAGCAGTACATTTGCCTGCTTCAAAAGCCATAAATTATAAATATAATGCCTGAAAATGCTCCTTTCCTCATGCCCAGCTTCTCATCACTCCCTCCCATCCATTAGCTCTAAAGATACATTGGCTTTTTCATAGTTTCTTAATGTACATACAATCAAAGATAAAATATGTTCTTTTTCTCCCTTCATTATTCTCTGGGTAATTCTTTTCACTTATCAATCCATCTTTCTGTATGGCTATGTGGAAAGCATGGTCGTTCTTTTACACAATGGAATAATATCGCACTGAGTGCATAGATACACTTCAACAGTCTTCTATTGATAGACACTTCATTGTTTACTGTCTTGTGCTATTATAAACAATGCCGCCTGGCTAGGCTAAAATATACATCATGTCATTCTTATGCTGATAATATGTAGAATTCATTCCCCAAAATGCAACTTCTGAATGAAAGGTATTTGCTTTTAAATTTTGATAATTTGCTCAATTGCCCACCATAAGGATTATATCAATTCATGATCCTTGCAGCAACATTTGAGTTCCATTTCTCCCACAGGCATGGGATTAGAGTGCACTACCAAATACTTGGATTTCTCCTATTAAGTGAAAAATTTATGTCAGTATACCTTTTTTTTTTAAGGATTTTACTTATTTTTTTGAGTGAGAGAGTGAGCATGAGTTGGGGGAGAGGAAGAGAGAGAGGCAGAAGCAGGGACCCTGATGAGGGGCTTGATCCCAGGACCCCGGGATCATAACCTGAGCCAAAGGCAGATGCTTAACCAGCTAAGCCACCCAGGCACCTCTGTCACTATACTTTCAGCCTGTGGTCCTTATGTAAGAAGTTGAGAATTTTTCAAATATTTCATAGTAATGTGCTTCCTTTTAAGTGAGATGTCTATTCATATCCCTTTGATTATTTTTCTATGGTATTTAAAAATTCAATTTCTAAGAAGTCCTTACAAGGAGATTCACCCTCTGCCTATATTCTGAGTTGATATTTTCCTTCCCATTTATTGTTGCCTTTTGACTTTGCTTATGTTGTTTTTCCAGGCAGGAAGTTTTTTTTTCTGTGGTTGAATTGAACCAGTCTTTTCTTTAATGACTCCAGATTTAGAGACTTAGAAATGTCCTTCCAAGTTCAAGGTAATAAAAGAACGTACCTTGTATTATTTTTTACAACTTACTTATTTTTTCTTTTTGTACTTAAAGTTTTGATTCATTTAAGAATTGTTCTGGTTTAGGGTGTGAGGCACGTTCAACATTTTTTTTTCAATCATGTTGTCGAGTTATTCATAATTCTTTCTACTCATCTCAGTCTTCTTTTCTGAATCATCCCCGTAAGGTGTCTTTCAGGCCATAAAGATTTACTGTTCAGAACTGTCATGGCACTGGGGATTTTACCACTCTATTGTTGTATTATGATAATAAATAAATCTGTGTAGGGTTTTAAAATTTATTTTTAAGTTTATTTATTAAGTAGTCTCTACACACGAGCTGGGGCTCGAACTCACAACCCTGAGATTAAGAGTCACATGCTTCTCTCTGAATAAGCCAGCCAGGCGTTCCAGGTTTATAATTTATAAAGTCATCTTCTACAAGTACTCTCATTTATATCTTTATTCACTACATTTTAAAGTAAAGAATCTGATATTCTGTCACAGGGGTTTGGAGAAGGCCCGTGACTCTGCAACTGTAATGTTTGGACACAGTCATAATTCCGTGTCTGGTACTCAACATACATCTGTAGTATTACTGCACTTCTAAAGGTTTGATTTTCCTGAAGACGTGGACTATGTCTTCTGACTTTCCACAGCAACTAGCAGAGTTATCTATACCAAACAAACAATAAACACCTGCTCGTTGGCTAATTTATTGTATTACGACTTCCCCTGTGTTAATTCTCTGCTTAATTTTGTTCCCATAGACCTGTTTGCTCTAAAACTAGATACAAGTTTCCTATTTTCCTTTGACCTCAAAGTTTTCTAAAGTAATGACTAATGTTTCTATGTGGGAGTTTCAATAACAGGGACCAAACTGAACCAGCTTCTAGAATGGAAAATGTAGTGGCTTTCCCTTCAGAAGGTCTTCATTTGACCTAAAAACTTTCACTAAGGCAGAGTCCAGATAAAACTGAAAGGATTTATTACGTAGTTACTGGGGGACAGTAATGCCAGGCAACAAAATGGGATCATGGAAAGGATTAGAAATTGCGTGTCAAGATTGGAAGATGTTTATTGTTGTTGTTGTTGTTTTACCTAGCACATATTCCCCCCTGTGGTAATATGGTAATCATAACTTAAATTTCTGCTGGGACCCACCCCTTCCACGTCTCTGTTAATGGGCTTTGGCTCTAGAAAAGCCAAGTCATTAGTCAATGAGAGCACTGCACCTCCCAGGCCCAGAAGATTGGTTCAGGGATGTGTATTTCATCAGTGAGATGCAGTAAATGCAATAAGATGCAATGAAATATTTTTCTGGAGTTTCTAGGAAAGCAGTAGGTATAGTTTTCTACTAGAGCTGAATACAAGAGGAGCTGAGGTTGGAGTTGGTGTAGACAATTCACCACAAAGCCTGCGAATCTAAATATACAGAAGAGACAAGAATTAATCAAAGAGAGAAAAGTTTGACAATCCCGGTGACATTTCTTATGTTGTTCCTCAACATAGTCTTGCTTAATGCCAGTTTTACTTCCAGGCTTTTCAGTGAGGTAGACCAGTAAATTCTCCCTCCTTTTTGTTTTGTTTTAGCCAGCTTGAAGAAATACTAACCAACAGATCCACAAAACTTGGCTGCAGTTAGACAAATCAGATTAGTACGTGGGTCTCATTTTCTCCTCTGTAAAAGAGCTTGGAATGAGGGTACTTCCCATGTTAAAATTATATGGGATAACATTTCATTTTTTGAGTTCACTGTGTCAGTCCCAAAACTGTTATATTTGCATTTAGGATATTGACCTATGGAATATCTGAATCCATGTATCAACTACTCAGGTGTTACTCTATTTCCAGAGAATGTTAACAGTTTCATTTTCCATGTTGTCTCAGAGAACAAAAATTAAGGCGCCCCACCTGAATATGTGAAGACTCAGTTTTTTTCTTGATTTTACAGCACCTTAGTGTATTTTTATTATTTGTGTGTATCTCAACTAGACAAAAGGTTATTTGCTAACAGGTACTTTGCCTATGGGTGATTGTTCACAGTCAAGTCTTACTGAGTGTATCACTAAGAATGAGCTTTGGCTAGCTGGGAGAGATAGCCAAAATAATAGTGGAAGGAGTGTGTGTCCTAATGTAAAAGCAATGAATAGCTAGTAGAACAGTTCCACCAAAACCACAGACCCAGACTTCTTCCAGCTCTTGGCTCTGCATCCCAGTTTTGCTTCTCTGCTCTTGGTCCATGATAGCTGATAAATTTGAGATTATGATCTTTCCATTCTCTCTGCATTAAAATGTCTTACTTCTCTGTATGATAGTAAGAATATATATATATTTTTTCTCCGCATCCTTATTTGGCAAAATTAAAAGTTGACAAACTTATCTTGAGATGCCTACCTCACTCAACACACGTACTCATTCCCCATCCCTGACAAAGTAAACTCTACCCCCAATGAGGGGCTGGAACTCACAACCCCAGATCAAGAGACACACGCTCCACTGACTGAGCCAGTCAGGAGCCCCATGAAGTTTAATAACTTTTAAACTGGTCCCTGAAGTCCAAGCTTGGAAGCTACTGGCTTATTGTAAATTTAGCATTCACATAGAAGCTGGAACAATGAATACCCTTTGTAGGAGTGCTGACAATACTGACTCCATCTTTGGCCTCCATCTTGTTCATGTTGGCTCAATGACCTCTCTTGGGACTACACATTCCAGGCCCCTTAGAGATCGATATATATACCTCAGAAATGCCCACCAAGTCCGGAATGGGGAGGCTTGTTTTGTCTCCTAGGAATCTGTCAGAGACAGCAAAGTCTTTCCTCTTCCTGAAGCACAGGTGGTGCCCTGAGATCTAACTAAAAGTTAGCTGTCAATTAGGTGACTGTGAACCCTTTGATCTCACTACAGTGCTCTTCTGTATATCCCTTACTTTATAAAGCCAGAGGACTAAGGTCTGGATTTTGTAGAGAATAGCTACGCAGCAGTTATGGTCCATTCTCTGTCTTAGCCCCCGTAAGTCAGTAACCTGAATAAAATTAAACTGGTTGGAGTCACTTACCGCATGTTCTGGCCTCAAAGTAACTTCTCAGTTTGGGGAATCCTTGGTCTCTCCCCCACCTTCTAAAACCTTCCTGCTTACATCTAGATGGGATCATTGTACCAAGATTGAGTCAATTTGGAAATGTGACTGAGAAAGGTGCTTGACACCTGTCTTCCTTTCCAGAATACAGAGTAATACCTTCATAACATAACATGCTGGAACACTAGATAAAGAATGATTTTGATATTTTATAAACCCTAAAGATATGAAAATGTAACAGTAACATTTACTGCAATGTAGTACACCGTGCTTGAAATCAGGGAGGGATTAAGAAGCTACAGTATCTGGGCCGAAACCCAACTCTGCTACTTATTAGCTGTGTGACCTCCGCAGACCTAGTTTCAGTTTCCTTACCTATACAAGGAGGATCCAAATAATTTAGAGCAGTGATTTTGCTCCTGGAGGAACATGGGGCATGTCTGCAGACATTTGTGCTTGACACAGCTAGGGGGAAGGGTATGTTACTAGTA
Source organism: Ailurus styani (assembly GCA_002007465.1). Taxonomy (NCBI): domain Eukaryota; kingdom Metazoa; phylum Chordata; class Mammalia; order Carnivora; family Ailuridae; genus Ailurus; species Ailurus styani. The sequence goes on from LNAC01000210.1 coordinate 305,967, forward strand.
TCTAACGGGCCCATGCTAGGGACGTGCTAAACATCATACGATGCACGGCGGTCCAGAATCATTCGTCCCCAAGTGCCAGTAGCGTCAAGATTGACAAACACTACCTCTTAAGACAGTTGGGGTGATTTAGATGAGCTAATAGTATATAAAGCCTTGTAAGAGTAAGCACTGTCTATGTTAGTTACTATTATGACTAAGTGTTGTGCTAGTTTTGTATTTCCTCATTTAATTTACACAACACTCATCGAAGAGGCTCCATTGTTATCACTGTTCCACAGGTAAGAAAATTGAAGCTTAGGAGGGGTAAGTGGGTAGCCTGCCCCAATTCAGTTAATCAGTGATCGAACCTGCACTGAAACCTAGGTTTATCTGACAATTCCCATACTTTCAACACTACTTACATTGACCTGTAAACATTATAGGTAAGTTGGAAACTCTTCATTAAAGGAAGTCTGTCGGGACGCCTGGGTGGCTCAGTTGGTTAAGCAGCTAGCTGCCTTCAGCTTGGGTCATGATCCCAGGGTTCTGGGATCGAGTTCCGCATCAGGCTCCTTGCTCTGCCGAGAGCCTGCTTCTCCCTCGGCCTCTGCCCGCTTGCGCTGACAAATAAATAAAATCTTTAAAAATAAATGAAGGGAGTCTGCCTTAAGTTCCCCTCTTAACTCCCACATTATGTGGTGTCCCAGTAACCTGGATCTGGATAATTCAGTCCTACTTTTATTTTTCTTCATTATCAAGAGGAACTAACTCCAACAGCATTAATTCCAATTGTAGAAAACCTGTTTTAGAGGTTCTTCCTTTTTGGGAATTAAAATGGACTTCCTTGTAAACGCCACCTGTTGTCTCTAGCTCCGTCTTCATTTGCAGCCTTAAAAATGAAAACCACAGAATTTTTAAGGGAGTGAAATGCTCTGTACATTAGAATGGTGGAAATACGTGACTATGCATTTGTTCAAAGCCATGGAATGTACATCTCCCAAGAGTGAACCCTGACGTAAACTGTGGACTTTGGATAATAATGTTGTTTCGTGGATTGTAACAAGTGTACCATCTGATAAATGACACTGAAACCATCAGGTGTGGGGGCAAGAGGCACATGGGGAATCACTGTACCTTCCTCTCAATTGTGCTGTAAACCTAAAATTGCTCTAAAAAAATTACGTCTTTAAAAATAAAAGGGAAATCCTATTTTCAGGAAAACAATAACAAGACCATGGCATATACTGTGACAAGGAAAGGTTGTACTGTTTGGAGGGACGAATACAGAACACGGAATGTAGATAGAATTTAGGGCATTCTATGGGGGGGGGGAGAATTATTTGAAATATTGACTAAAATCTTCCAGAAGTCACTAAAGAAGGAGTCCCAGAAATAGAAGCACACTACAGTAGTTGATTTTATTTGTTCAAGGGCTCATATTGCAAGCATTAAACCAAGCATGGGCTTTGATTCTGTGAGCCCAGAGTCACATATTTAGGAAGATAAAAGCAAACTGTGATCCATATATATGGATGAAAAACTAAAGGCTCACAGTTAATCACATTATAGTTTCAAATTTCTACAGCCTAGAAGCCAGGAGTCACAGATCTTTCAGATCTTTCTGGATGTCCCACAAGGTATCTGCACTTTTCTTGAGCTGGGCAACCTCATCATCCTTCAGCTTCTGGTTGATCACACTGGTTAAGCCCCGAGCGTTCAGGATACACGGAAGGCTCAGGAAGACTTCATTCTCAATGCCATACATCCCCTGACAGAACAAGAGAAACAATTAGATCAAGAAATGAAATCATAGCGGCACCTGGGTGGCTCAGATAACCGTCTGCCTTTGGCTCGGTTCATGATCCCAGGGTCCTGGGAACTTGTCCTACATCAGCCTCTCTGCTCAGAGAGGAGCCTGCTTCTCCCTGTGCCTGCTGTTCCCCCTGCTTGTGTTCTCTCTCTCCCATAAATAAATAAAAAATCTTAAAAAAAAAAAAAAAAGAAAGAAAATCATAGTAAGAATGATCAGTGATCCCATGTTTAAACAAGAAGACATGTAGGAAATATAAGCACAAACTCATTCTTTAATTTTCAACACGTATAGGCCCATATTTTCCAAATACTTACATTCTGAATTCAATTGTATACATAGAATATGCAAGTATACATTATGATAAACTAGAAATTTTTAAGAAAGTAGTAAGTTTTTTATTGACCTTATTGACACATCTCTCTCTGCTTAGATATACTTGAATAAAATTTAGTATCTAAGTCTTCAAATTAAATTGGATTCCAGTGTGTTTCTTAATGGGCTGCTTTTCATGAAATCCTAAAAATTTAAAAATTCTTTAGTTTAGGAGGGAATTTCATGTGGTAGCTGTCCAACAAGTCCAGAGCAAGTGGTTGGAAGCCACTCAAAGGCAAGATTTCTGCAACATCCAAGAGTTGCTAAAAAATATATACCAATATAATTTCCAAAACACTTTACCAGTTTCTATCAAGGAATTTATTCACAGGGTCAATTTAACCATAAAACTAACTGGATTATTTAATTAAACAAGTTACTTTAACATGTTTCTCAAACCTTTTTAAAAAAGTTTTTTTCTTTTTAGTAATCTCTACACCCAATGTGGGGCTCAAGTTCATGACCATGAGATCAAGAGTTGCATGTTCTTCTGTCTGAGCCAGCCAGGCGCCCCTATTTTCTAAACTTTTAATTTCAACATTTTTGTACACACACCAAAGTAGAGATAAAGAAACAAATTCCAAATATGCACTCCAAGACTGAGCAATTATCCAATTTTTGCCACACTTACTTTTTAAAATTGTTATATTTAAAATAAGAAAACCAAAAACGCCTCACACATTTTACCACCAAATACTTCTGTATCTTTCTCTTTTGCATGTTTCTTTTAATATACTGCATTTTCCCCTTATATTTTCACTCCTGCCATTGACTTATGAAAAATCAGTTACCTTATACAATGTTTTAACAATCTTAATTTCATTGAAAAAAATGAATTTCTACTTAAGTGTTTCATAGCTTTTTCTTTTAAAGATTTTATTTTATTTTATTTTTTTTTTTTTTAAAGATTTTATTTATTTATTTGACACAGAGAGAGAGCAGATCACAAGTAGGCAGAGAGAGAGAGAGGAGGAAGCAGGCTCTCCACTGAGCAGGGAGCCCGATGCGGGCCTCGATCCTAGGACCCTGAGATCATGACCTGAGCCGAAGGCAGAGGCTTTAACCCACTGAGCCACCCAGGCGCCCTAAAGATTTTATTATTTAAGAGAGTGTGCGCATGAGCAGGGAGACAGGGAGAGGGATAAGCAGACTCCCTGCTGAGTGGGGAGTCTGATCAGTGCTCGATCCCAGGACCCTGAGATCATAACCTGAGTTGAAGGCAGACACTTAACTGACTGAGCCACCCAAGGTGCACCTGTTTCATAGGTTTTAAATTGAACTAGATTTACTAAGGTATCAAGTACTGCATCAAAGACAATCTATAGATTAATACCCCAACTTGAAATAAAGCTATTATACTTATTCAAATAATATATATTTTGAAAATGTGTCAAAAAAGACTCAGTTAATATTTAATTTGCCACAGTATACAGGGAGAAAAGAAAGAAGTTTCCACAAAACTTTGAGATTCAGAAAAAAGTAGACTGAGACAATCTTTTCCTTCTTTAAATCTATTCACAGAATAGAATACTAGAAATTATATTTGTTAACAGTTTATCTTACCTTCACCATGGTTGACACTGGATGAATCCTGGATAGATTTTTCAACATGGATTCAATGAGATCAGCCACACTCAATCCAATAGCCCAGTTGGTATATCCTTTTAGTTTGATGACTTCATAGGCACTAAGGAAAGAAAAAATCATAAAAGAGATCACTGAAATCAGACTCAACAGTTATGGAAACAGGACTCTCTGGCTTTGACTTCTGCTCTCTCGCTAAACTGTGTAACCTTCAGTAAGCCTTTCTTATCTCAGTGTCCTCTTCTGTAAAATGAGAACAATGGCATCTATTTTATAAGTTTGTTAAATGAGTTAACATATATGTAAAACATTTACAACGGGAAACACTACCCAGTAGGCTCTGCATGAATGCTGTGATAAATTTAAATAGGTTATTGAGGGGCCCCTGGGTGGTATAGTAGGTTAAATGTTCAACTCTTGGTTTCAGCTCAGGTCATGATCTCAGGGTCTTGAGATCGAGCCTTGAATTGGGCTCTGAGCTCAACAAGAAGTCTGCTGGAGTTTCTCTCCCTCTGCTCCCACCCCCATGCTTACTCTCTCTCTCTCAAATGAATCTTAAAAAAACAAAATAGCTTATTATATGCATGCATATTTATTAAGTCACAGTGGTAAAAACATACTTTTTCCCAACCAATCTTCATATTCATAAACAGGAATATTTCCAATTATTAATGAAATCAGGAAACAATGAAAATAAAAGGATCATCACATTCTTTTTTCTTTCTTTCTTTTTTTTGAGTAAAGTGACAGAAGTTTATTAAGTGAAGATACAGAAAAAGCTCTCAAGAGTGAGAGGGGTCTCGACAGGGTTGGGACAGGTTGCCTATGAGAGCTGTTAGGGTTTATAGAAAGCTAACCAGGGAACTTAAATCCTTTTCACATTTCTATTGATAACACCTTCAATAGCTTTCTTCCTTTTTAGGGGCTATTCTTTGTTGGTCACAGGTGATTATCATAAAGACACCATGCCACACACCTAGAGCAGGGTGGACCTTCATGTTCTAAGGACAAAAATATACCTTGATTTTGAGGTCCCACTTACCACTGTCACCTAAAATATGATACCAACTAAGGTAACAGCAGAGTGAAGACAATACCTTGCCTGGCAATCTTCTGAACATAAATTCTATACCTGGAAACCCAGAAAGGCCCTGGTCCTTAAGAGATCACAGGAATAACCAAAATGAGAATTTAGGAGATTGGAATTTAATGCAATCACTGGCTTAAAGACCTTGACCAAATTATATTACCTGGGTGAGCCCTAGTTTTCTCATTTGTAAAATAAAAGGATTAAGTTAATAAAATGCTAAGGACCCTCTCACATTTTTAGACAATCTTTTCCTCCATGCACAGGTTAAATTCTGGAAAAAAAATCATTACATTTAAACTAAGCAAAAACAATTCCATGTTTGAGGAAGTCTTATAATAATTCTCTGCAAATAATAATAGCTGACATTTACTGAATGCTCACCGGCATTAGTCTGTGTTTTTACTCAATTTTTATAATTCTACTACCACATAACTTCAGAAGGAAAACAACTGAGATTCAACTTAAAAGTTAAATGCTTTTTGTTAAGTGCAAGTGTCATGATTTGAATTCAAGCCCTTATTCTTTATTCCACAATGACATCTTGTGGGCATGAAGGTCACAGGAGAGGTTGGTCAGTAAGTAAGAGTAAAGAAAAAGGAAAAAGAGGGAGATATCTTTAGTTGGGTGTGGAAAGGTAAATACAGCACAGCTTTAACACTTTTAGTAATCAATCAGCAAGTACTTATCTTAGGCAATTATGAGACTAATGGTGTCTAGGTTCTAGGCAAGTCAACCTTACTTATCAGTAAGAGGGAATTTGAAAGCCCTTCTCACTTGTTAATTCCAAGTTTTGCTCCTGTTCCCTATACAGTAGGATTTCTCCAGAAAAATGTTTGCTTTCCCCACTGGGACCTGCATGGTAGGTTTGACCAGTAAAGTTAGTCTTTTCTATTTCAGAAAAGAACAGCTGTAAGTTTACTCTCTCTCTCTCTCTCTAAATAAATAAATAAATAAATAAATAAGTAAATAAATAAAATTGATTTATTGAGAGAGGGTGAGAGAGAGAATGAGAGAGAGGCAGATGCAGACTCCCCACAGAGCAGGGAGCCCGATGTGGGGCTCGATCCCAGGACCCTGAGATCATGACCTGAGCCAAAGGCAGACACTTACCCCACTAAGCCACCCAGGGATCGCACATGTTTACTATATTAAGGGCTTACCTGAGCAGGCAGTCATGGAAATTGTTGACAATTTTATCTAGATAAAATTCATCACCTAAAGCCTCCTTCCCCTTACCTTTCCACCACCATCTTATGCACTTCCTTCCAATTTTCACTGTCATTGTCTGTTCCCATTTCTGGATTCAGTTCCTGAAGAGAAACACCTGCCACATTCACTCCACTCCACACAGCCACTGGAGAAAAAAGGATAAATATGTCATGTACTTCTGACACTATTTTAAAAAACCCTTTATTCTCTTAGTTCTGACTTCACCTCTGAGGCAAGTTACTGAGTACCTGCTAGAGCTGCTCCAAAGGCAAATGACCCAGTCTACTTCCCGCCAAAGGCCCACATGTGCCTTCAAACAGCCACACAGCTGACATTTTAACTTTCAACCATTTTGGTATAAAACAGAATCGCTGTGTCATACTTACAGAGTATATGAAATTCTTTGCCTCCTTCTAGGTTTGTGAAATCACAAGGGCTTCTAGTTCAGGACTATCTTAACCTTTTGATTTGAGAAATTTTTAACTTTACGCCTACTCATTTTTCTTATATAAAGCCCTTTCTTCTGGAGTGAAGTTAAAAAAAAAATTCTGGGGTAAGGCCCAAATATACCCCAGTTATCTCTTTTCACACCCTAAGTCCAGTCTACCTCTCAAAACAAACTCCATGTAATAACCACAGTGAATTTTTCTGGTCTTAAGAGCTATAAGATACAATCAGAATTGTTCACAAATGTTTTTACATAAAATTGTTTGGAACAGAAATATTAATTTATTTTTTAAAAATTTCTTTGAAGTTTTTTTTTTTTAGTAATCTCTATACCCAGCATGGGGCTTGAACTCATGACCACAAGATCAAGAGGCATATGCTCTTCCGACTGAGCCAGCCAGGTGTGCCACGAACAGAAATATTACCTTAAATGAAAAGAGAGACATTAACTTAAATAAATTGTGTTTTAACTGTTTCTTTTTAAGATTTTATTTATTTACGAGAGAAAGAGAGTGTGGGTGGGGGGGAATGGAAGGAGAAGCAGGCGCCCTGCTGAGCACAGAGCCTGACATGGGGATCCATCACATAACCCTGAGATCATGACCTGAGCCAAAATCAAGAGTTGGATGATTAATCAACAAGGCTACCCAGGCACCCCTTAACTGTTTCAAAACAAAGCATTATAAAAGAAATAGAAGTGTAATATAACTTTAATGTCGGTCTTTTACAATGATTAATTTATGTCCAACAATTCTATTTAAATTCCTAAAGAAAATATTTGAGATATTTACCAAATGGTCTCTTACTACTTAAATGATTGATAGTTATTAATGGTTTATTAAAAATCAGATTTAATTTACTTTCTATCTCTTTTTTTTAAATAGACCCCATGATCCAATATGGGACTTTAACTCAAAATCCTAAGATCAAGAGTCAGACGGATGCCCTACCAACTGAGCCAGCCAGATGCTCCAAAATCAGATTTCATCTAAAGCAAGATTTATTTTACACTAAAGAATAGTAAGTACTGGTTATGGAAAAGCTTTTGTTACCCAATTTATTCCCACTTCATTAAACATGATGGATATAATACCTATGTCCCCTGGAAAGACCTGGAAGCAGAGATATACAAGGAACATGAGCACACCTATGGCCAGATCTTCGTCTATAAACACCATTCCCCTCAGAAGGAAACAGGGGTCATTGGAAAAAGAGATGCTTCTAGGGCAGGGAAATGGGAAATATAACACCAATACGGCATACTCTATTGTCCCAGAGAGAGGGGCTCAAAAAATGATGGAACATGTCAAAAAATAACACAGGAGCCAGTTTGAAAAGCCTGTTACTTGCCAAATCTGGGACAATTTCTACATTACAAAGATGGTAAAAGAAAATTTGTGGAAAAAAATAAAAATGTGAGCGTACACTGATACAAATGAATACATAAATGAGGGAGAGAAAGCTTTCTTTTACAGGAGAATACAATAAATACAGAAGCAATGACTGAATATTATATCTGACAACTATCATAGTAATAATTTACTTTCATCAAGAAGTATCAATGGATACTGAACTTAGCAGGCAAAAAATTGATGAGGACTATATGCATAGTTACCTAGTCACTATCAAAGTATTCTCCCCCAAACCGCTTATTTGTAATGTGAAGTATGTGAAAACAATATAAAATTTAAAAAATTCAGAATGATAAGAATAATACCATAAGTACACATTAGAATATTATGTTTTTTTCCTTACCACTTGAATCACCATGTTCTCCCAAAATCCACCCATGGCAGCTGCTGGGATGAATGCCAAGTTTTTCAGCCATAAGATAGCGAAATCTAGCAGAATCCAGATTACACCCACTTCCAATCACACGGTGCTTGGGCAGTCCACTTAGTTTCCAGGTAACATATGTGAGAATATCCACTAAAATGTTTAGAAAATAATATGTGTGAGTAAATCAAAACTGATTTCAACTGCTATGTCAATTAGCAGGTGCTCTAGCTTCCTTACCCCCAACTTTTCCAGTCTTAGATGTAGCCGGAAAGACGTGAATACTTTGACTTTACATAGTTCAGAGATAATGGAGGTAAAGAGAACTGATGGTCACATAAGTTCCTTCTGACTGTAATGTTCCATGATGATAATGACTATCATCATAACCCAAAAGCCATGGGTTACAGAATTACTAAGGCATCCTACTATATACTTTCCTGGGCACAAGCTACTATTCAGTAAGCAACTGTGATAATACAGGGGATTTACATTTTATAGTATTTAATGAAAAGACCTCAATGACAGAGGCTTTATTCTGGTGTGCCACAGCCCTGAGACTTCAAAAAGTAAAACTTGCTGGTCTAGAATCATAGCACTTACAGGCTAAACCATGAAAAGGAGAAAATGTGCACACAAGGAAAGCAAGAGGTTAATCTTGCAGTCTCCACCTCCACACATATACAGATGCTGGTTAAGATATTTTAAGGTCATTTTGGACGGGGTATTATAAACTTCTTCCTTAGCAACTTTGATTCAGTGGGCGTGACTCCCTGGAGTTGAGACTTTGAAGCTATACCTGTAAAGTTATATAATGAGCTAATGATGTCTTTCTTAGGCCCAGGATGCAGCAAAATAAACTTCCTATATGCCAGCTATTTGTCACTCTAGTTCCAGGTCTATCTGCCACTACGTATTTATATATAACACTGAGCTACTTAGTAACCCCCAATCCAGGATTGCATAGAATAATACTAAAATAATCTGTCCTTGTTGGCTCCCAATTCTCAATATTCATAAATTATAAGGATCCCCCTGGTTCTGATTCACAATCTTTCTCTATGTGAAGTGTCAGAAACAATTGGTTTTACCACTTCATCAATGTATCTACTGTGCTCACTAATAAATAGTCTGTTTGGTGACAAATTATAGACAAAAGAAGTGTGAAATATAGAGTGAATTCTGACTATTTTGGTTAAATAATGCAATTCTTTCTAACCAGAAGTTTTAATGTTTATTCTGCAAATGCTGACTTAGCAAGAAAAGCAACATTTAAGTTATAACATTTGGCATTAGCATGTTATTTGTCCATTGATAGTCTATTTCTATCTTTAAAACTGGACTGATTAACCGTTTTAAACTATTTTCAAATTCAACGCCCCTAGAATACACTTTCCGGCCAACAGAAGACCAGAAATGCTACAATGTTTCTTACAAATTGAAGCCAAATTTAAATGTTTCATTACACACCCCAGGATAATCTTCCTAGAAAATTTAAAAACTTCTAGGCTCTACAACAAACTGATGAAACAAACAGTTGCAACTGTTTTATATATAACTTCTCACATTTTCAAACATTTGGCCCGGGACTCTGCCACTTGTTTTGCAAACACCACTCTTTTGCAGCCAATAACAGAAGACACAAGAATTGCTTCTGCTAGCAAATCCTAAAACGGAATCTTTAAAAGTCAAACAACAAAATAAAACAGACACCCAGAGCATTTAACTCCACAGGAGCGAACCTTAAGACAATTCTTGTTAATAAAATACCTGGGTTGGAGACCACAATTATGATACAATCAGGACTGTACTTGACTATCTGCGGAATAATGAATTTGAAGACATTAACATTCCTCTGCACCAGATTGAGCCGGCTCTCTCCCTCCTGCTGGCGGACTCCTGCAGTCACCACCACAATCTTAGAATTGGCAGTCACAGAGTAATCTTGAAGGAGAAGGGAGAAAAAAGGTACTTTAAATACAACTCCTATCAAAATATATCATTTATGATATGCTCCAGAAACCTAAACATCCATAAGCTTCTAGAACTTATAAAAGCATTACATACTATAAGAATTCCGTATGCAAGAATTTCGTATTGTAATGTTTTGAAGTATAACATTCTTCTCAAGAGAAATAGCTTCTTCCTTTTTGAGTTACATAGAAATAATCCAACCATAAACTAGCTCAGAGAATGGACCAAGAAAATAAAGAAGGCCCTAAATTATGTTTCTGGCTAAGAAATTCAAAATGCTATTGACTTTAGAATAACACTGCTAGTAATTTGATAAAACATAAACAGTGAGTCCAAAGTCCAGCAGGAACCCCTCCAACAAAAAAAGGGATTTAAGGACACTTCTAGGCTTGTAATGTTAATCCAATCTACGAAGGAGAAGGAAGGCACAGAAGTGTTTGTTCCTGGCCGGAAACTAATTTCTAATACTCAGTATTTTAAGGAAGCCTAATCACTTTTAGCAATTGAGTTTCTCTGGAGAATATTTTTTTCTCAAGGAAGTGTGTTACTTCCCAAATATAGATATTATGACCTAATGTGACCATCAGACACAATAGCTATGGATGAGTCACCTAATAAACTATTGCTAAGTGACTTTTGATAGTTATTCAGACCTTTTATCAATGGTACAGGGAGTACCTACTTTTTATAGGTTTGTTGTGAAAATGAGGTAAAATGTGACATTCAAAAATTTCATAGTACCCAGAATGCTAATAACTCAATAAACAGCAGCCAGTAGTAGTAGTGGTGGAAATTATTTTGAGGTCCACATTTCTATCTTTAAACATAGCCCTACTATGAAGGTAGTATCACCACATAAATGTGCTCATCCAGAACAGAGACAGCTAGAATATGAATTTTATTTCATTTCCTCAAAGTTTCTAAAATATTCCTGTTCTCAGATACAGGTAAGTAAGCATGATGACACAATTTCCTAAAATATTAAGTGTCAAATGTGTGGAAGTCATGTGGGAAGTTTATAGAGGTAACGCTTGCACTGGTCCTCAAGGATGAATTGGAGGGAGAAGGAAAGAAAAACTGCCGAACTAGATTCACCAAGATGTAAGACTAATTTTATATGAGAGCAAGGGCATCTATTATTAGATCACCTTTATCTGCCACAATTTTAGGAGTCTGAAGAAACAAGCTCCCATGCTGCAGATCCATCATTTCTCCTTTGAGTTTATCTTCCAAAACATCCACAAGGGCAAGTTCATCAGCCAGGGACTAGAAATACAAGAACAGAGGTTAGTACCCTAGGCCACTCTAGCACACCTCAACTCACAACCCAACAGAGACCCTTTATTTATTTAAACACAGGTCTTTAACTCGTGACTCTGAGATCAGGACCCAAGATGAGACCGAGTTGGGACTGAGCCACGCAGACGCCCCCCAAAACAGAGACCCTTTTTATTTATTTATTTAAAGATTTTATTTATTCATTTGTCAGAGAGAGAGAACACAAGCAGGCAGAGTGGCAGGCAGAGGCAGAGGGAGAAGCAGGCTCCCCACCGAGCAAGGAGCCTGACACTGGACTCGATCCCAGGACCCTGGGATCATGACCTGAGCTGAAGGCAGCTGCTTAACCAACTGAGCCACCCAGGAGTCCCCAGAGACCCTTTTTAAATGGCTAAGTACCAAGTGTTACAAACCTTGAGAATTTTACCATGGAGTTAGGTGTGCTCTTTAAACAACTGCATGAGAAAGTCTTGAATGAACTATTAATATTTAACACACTGATTTTTCTAAATTTCACCTTCTAGTACTCAACTAGGATTCAATGATCATGATACAAATCAGTTTAAGAGTATGTAGACTAAGATTCCTCATGAAACCAACAGTTCGATAGCAGTCTCAGGATATACAAGTCTTCCCACGAATGAGGGGTGGTGAAGACTCACCCAGACCCAGAATCCACCTTGGGCAGTGTCCATCTCTGAAATCACCTCCAGTTTGGAGGGTTTTTCAGAGGGTGGATCTGGTTTAAGCCATCAATAGTAGGATTTGAAGCCCTGTTTGAAGCCTAACTCCTCGGGTTGGGTTGAACCAACTTGCATGTCTTGATGGGGGAAAAGAAGGGGTATCCTATGGATGATGGGGTCCAGGACTAGCAGGTTCCCCTGTGATCAACTTCATTCTCTTGGCTCTCTTGTTTTCTACTGCAGTTGTCATCCTCTGCCACCATCCGAAAGAAAAATCTAAATCAACACATATACTATTTAATCGTCATCTAGCGCCTTAATTTTACACATTCTAGAAAATGTTTTATATGTAACATGTTTTATGTTGTATGTTTTCTATAGCCCTACATGAAGACTAGGAGAAAACAAAGCCTTGGGTTCTCCCTTTGTCAGTCATGTACAGTACTCTCTTTAGCAAGTATTTCAACTCTTCTTGTAAAAAATAGGGGAGGGTGTAGGTTGCAGTCTAGATGAATCCAAACAACCTCTCAGGTCTGAAATTCTGTTATCGTATGGAAACCCATAATTTGCAAAATTTATAAAAAGTAGTTATCCCACCTGAAACAAACAACAAAAACATGGAGGCAATTCTGACATCTGCTCCAACATTGATAGACCCTGAGGACATGATGCTATATGAGATAAACTGGTCATTAAAGGCCAAATATTGTATGATTCCATTTATATGAGGTCCTCAGAGTGATCCAGCTTCGTGGGAGAGGAAGTAGAATGGTTGTTTCCAGAGGCTATAGGAAGGGTATTTTTAAACACGTATAGAATTTCAGTTTTTCAAGGTAAAAATGAGTTCTGTAAATAGATGTTAATGGTGGTAGCAAGACACTGTGAATGCACTTAACACTTACAAATGATTAACATGTTAAATTTTATTTTATATATATTTTAACACAATTAAAATAAAAATAATACTATATCCATTAAAAAGAAAAGTAGTTGTCCCTCTCACTGAAATATCTCGAGTCCTTGCCTTTACTGATTTTAGGGCTATTAGCAAAATAATTCACTTACTAGGATATATCAGTACTGAAGCCCACTTAAAAATGAGGATACCTCTTCTAAGGATAGTGTGATCAGCTATACAGGAGGACTGTTGATGGAAAAAGGGTAGGTAATTGGGTTCAGAAGGCACTCTGGCTCAGTTGGTTAAGCAGCTGCCTTTTGCTCAGGTCATGATCCCAGAGTTCTGGGATTGAGTCCTATATCAGGCTCCTTGCTTGGTGGGGAGCCTGCTCCTCTCTCTGCCTGCCGCTCCCCCTGCTTGTGCTCACTCTGACAAATAAATAAAATCTAAAAAAAAAAAAAAAAAGGCACTTTAAAGGAGAAGGTAGAGGAGCCTAGGATGTAACAGGAGATATCTGGAAGGCACTGACCAGCAGAGGGAGAAGCCAGTAAGAAAACCTGACCTACTTAGTTTGCCACCCAAAGCAGATCCCGCTCCCTCTGGGAGCCAAGGAATGAACACTGCCCAGACCTCGAATCCCAGTGGCTTGCTAGTCTCAAGAAGTGAGTTGTAACAGGCTTACTGGTGAGTACTCTTACTTCCAAGAAACAGATTTACTTGCAAACTTCTGCAATGACCATTATGTGAGTTGGGGATTACTTAGCAACTATTTCCTCATTTCCACACATATCAAATACTGGCATTAACTTTCACAGGTTTTATTTAAGAACTTGGTACTTTTTAATGGTTTTGTTCCTCTGCAGCCTCTGACAGGATCACACCTTATTTATGTTTTTCAAACCCTCAATGAGCACATCGTAACTTAGTAACAGCCATCATGTTCTGTCAAGGTACCGGAGCACTAGGAATATCACTTTTATTTTAGTCACATAACATGTGTGCTGCTAAAGTCGGCAAGACAAAACAATTTCGGGCTTACGTGGAAAAGGATGTCACAGGATCTGAGATCCTGTCTTTTGTTTCAGCCAGTGGGTGTGAGGATTGCCTGACAAGTGCACCCTCAGCTGGCAAGGAAGGAAGAGATCCAACACTTGAAAAAAATAATTGTAGAACTGAATTTAGCTGCATCTGCACGACTGACTATCCTCCAAGTGTGGAGGCAGGCAACCCAGAAGATGTGTGACTAAGCGTCAGCACTGGCGTTTGACTGAAATAAATCACCTTCTGTATTCCTACGCAGGTTTCCCCCGCTATCCTAAAGTAGAATGTTCCTACCAAACCTTTTGCAAGCAGAAATGGCATAAAGCAGAAACAGTAATTACCATTAATTTATATGGGAAATTTTTCAGAATTCTCAGATCCCAATAACCTCTCTTAGGCTTTTCTTTTCTTTTTTTTTTATAGTATTATGTTTTTAATTTCAAATTCCACGTGTTCGTGTTCACTTCGGCAGCACATATACTAAAATCAAATTCTACATGTCCACTGCGGCTACCATAGGAAAGCAAATTAACTTTTTTAAAAAAAGATTTCATTTACTTATTTGACAGAGAGAGAGTACGGGGGAGCAGAGGGAGAGGGAGATGCCAGCTCCCCGGGAGCCAGACAGGGGACTCGATCCCAGGTCCCTGAGATCATGACCTGAGTGGAAGGCAGATGCTCAACTGACTGATCCACACAGGCGTCCTTCTCTCACAGGCTTTTCTGATACCTTAGGACACATCTTGCTAACAGATGCGCAAAATAAACTGAGGTAAAGCCCAAATGCTCTCACAGCTCAAAGCTCCTGCAGCTTCATACCGAGCTGAGCAGGTATGGTTACTTCCTGGGGAAGGAGTCTGGTGGGACCACTCACTGCTTGGGGTGTGCGCTGCCTCCATAACAAACTCTGGCCACTTTTCACTTTTTACCTTTTTGAGGTGAAAGGGAAAATCTTGGGATTTCTTTTGGTTAGCAAAAATAGCTACTAATGCGGGGGTGGGGGGTCTTCAGTAAAAGCAAAGTGGTGGAACACGGACTTTCAAAAAGCAGGGCATACCTAGATTGTAAAGCCTGCGGAACCACTTCCACTGTAAACGTATTTAAAATAGTCTGAAACAGCAAGGCTTAATTGCTGCTCTGTTTCTTAATCAGTAAGAACAAGGTCAGGCAGAAGGCAAGAACATCCATGTGTTTAACATACACCAAAAACATCTTTTAATCTGAAGCCCTCTGTGGACCAGAGGTGGCCCTATTTGCCTCCCGACCCTCGTAGCCGATAAATGACTACCACCGATGCCTTAGCATTTGATTGCTGCATTTTTATATTCAAATGTCTCATCTGCATGAAATTTTGTGGGGGGAAAAGGTGTTAACTTTTTCCAAATAATGAACTAAATGGACAAGGAAGCACCTTTTATTCAGTGATAAGCAGAATGCCACGTCTATCATATTACCAAACACTGGGCCTTTTCCTGGGCTTTCAGTCCAGTTTTGTTGTTGTTGTTATTGTTTTAAAGATTTTATTTATTTATTTGTCAGAGAGAGAGAGAGAGAGAGAGAGAGCACAAGCTGGCACAGTGGCAGGCAGGGGCAGAGAGAGAAGCAGGCTCCCTGCTGAGCAAGGAGCCCGATGTGGGGCTCGATCCCAGGACCCTGGGATCATGACCTGAGACAAAGGCAGCCGCTTAACCAACTGAGCCACCCAGGCATCCCTCAGTTTATTACTCGGTCAATTCTTGTATAAAGACCAAATGTTAATGACGTCCTACTTTTAAGCCAAGGCCCACAGAGCTAAAACGACTTCCCAGTGTAACTGCTGTTCCACTGCTCCAAAGAGACTCCTTAGGCTAGCTGACCTGAGTGAGGATGGAGACTCAAAGATAGCTGGACACAGAGGCCGAGGGCTGACGATAACCTCTCACAGCAGCTCCGCAAACCCTGACACGACAAGGTGGATACTCAGAGCCCCCTCTTGACAGCTAAAATGTGGAGCCTGCAATGGGTGGTAGGGCAGGAGTCACACGGGGCATAGAAGCCACAAGAAAGGAAAAGCTATGATCAAAATCTGGCAAAATGTGATTATTAGGAATAGCAGAAGCATTTATTTATGTAACACATGCTTATTACTAAATGCGCCAGACATTATTCTACTAATTAGGAACACAGCAATGAACAAATTCAGGGACGTTGCTTCCCTCATGGGACTAGGGAATGGGAATTACATGAACCATTTAAGATACTTCTGACAGCGGCAGTGCTACGAAGACCAAAAGGCAGGGTGATTGATATTAAAGTTCCTGGGAAGGAAGTTTACTTGGACAGTCAGCAAGTGCCTGCCTACAAAGCCGCGATATGAAAGAGGAAGAAGTCAACTCTGGTGGTCTAGGGTAGAACATTCCAGGTGAAAGAAAATGTAAGGAAAAGGGTTTTAAGGAGAAATGAGCTAGGTATTTTGGAGAAGGGGTGCAGATGGTAAACAGTAAGTCAGAGACAGTAAAGGCGCTGCTGGCACTGTGTGAATGGGGCCCCCTGGAGTTGTGCACCGCACCGCCTTGTGCTGGGACAGGCGGAGGCATCTGTTACATCTCAGATTTTGATGCACACATACGTGTGTGTCCTGTAAACTACTGGAAAGTTTACGTACAGGAGCTATAGTATTTATCGAAGTTTACTATGGTTTATCTGAAGGCAATGAGATTGGGGAGAGTGGGCAAGAGAAGCAAAAGGTAAGAGTTTCTGTAGTGATGGGACATTGAACTGGAGGCCTCAGTTACCTTCTAAGGCCTTAGTGTGGGCCTCCCCAACCTCCATCTCTTGATGCCCCAGCTTGGCTCACTTCCTGGGGAAAAAGCAATGTGCACTCCTTGTAAAGCATGCAGTCCACAGTGATGGACTCAAAGACCGGATCAGGAACTTACTAGCTCTAGCTCTGTGTCATCTTCAGCTAGTGGCTAAACCTTTCTAGTCTGTTTCTTTCCAACAGTAATACATAGACAGTACCCCAACCAGCTTCTGGGAAGGAGTAAATGGAGTAATATACAACCACCCAACAGAGTAGGGCACTGTATTTTCCTTCCTCTGTTAAACGAATAGGGTTTATAATCCCCAAATATTAATAACAATTTTGAAGCACTTTAATCTTCACCCATTAAAATAAGATTTAAACATTTTTAATTCATAAAATGGTCTTTGAGCAAGGCAGTCATTCCCTCACGGCATCTAAGTTGGAAGACTCCTACTGTGTTAGCAGCAGGGTCTGTTCTCAAGCACTTGAACTGGGCCAAAGTATTACATAACATGAGTACAGCCCCAAGTTTACTTACTGAAGGCAACTGTAAGTCACAATGAAAACCACAGAGGTACTCCTCATAGAATCATGAAAACTCAGATGGACTTTCCTGAAATGTCTGAATTTTCAGAGAAGCAAGAGAATAGTATCTTTAGCTAGCATTTCACTAACACCTTGATGTTTTTTAATTGCCTAAACACTAGTTTAGAATAAAAGGAAACCAGAGTCACCATAGTTCAGAATATAGCTCTACCAGGGCATGCTGCTGGCTCAGGGTAAACACTGATCTCAGGGTCAAGAGTTTGAGCCCCTCGTTGGGAGTAGAATTTACTTTAAAAAAAAAAATTAAAAAACAAAAAACAAAATACAGCTCTACCGCTTCAGCTGTGTGACTGTGGGCAGGCTGCTTAATCTCCTCACAGCTCAGCCACCTCAACTGAAAACAGGATATGAACACTTCCTATTCTGAGGTTGTTGTTTAAAATGAAGGGTTTTATTAAACACTTCCACCTGGTGTATGTTCAATAAATGTTTTGAAAGAAACGTAAGCTGGAAGATTTTTCATTTTCACTGGCTTGAACACTGAGCACTAAATTGTGATTACTTAAATTCCCTGTGATTTGAGAAGCAGCTATTATAAATAAGCACCTAGTCAAAACTAGCTAGAAAAAAATGTGAAAGAGTAAAATCTTCATTGATCTGTACTACATATTTTAGTTGGTTTCTTTGATAGCTTTTTCTCAGTGAACTTAAAATCTGTTCCTTGGGAATTTAAACTCTGCAAACAGAAACACACTTGGCAAGGCGTTATTCAGGCAGTCTTCCGATATGGCACAAAGGGACAGTGTCCTCTACTGAAGGCAAAGCAGCAATATTTTTTTAGCCGGGCAGGCTTCCTACATTTAAGGCAGCTTTCAAAAAGATCAAGGAATCAATTCAGTGAGGTAAATAATAAAGGACCTCTTTCCTCAGAAGTCCTTGGAGACTAAAAAAAGCAATGGCTTGACCTACATGGGGTGTATACAGAAGGCAAGCCAGAAGTCTGTGGAGGTATACAGGGAAAAAAGTCTCCAGGAATGGAAGGTGCTAACAGTATGACATCAGTGTTAAATCTCCCGATGCCGAGAACTGTGCTGATTATGTGAGAATTTATGTCCGATTAGGAAACGTACTCTGAAGGACTTAGAAAGTCATTTCTACAACCTCCCAGAACCCTTGTGCCGATTATTAATTATGGACGGTAAAGGGACTTCTGCAGTGGAGAAGTCCTGCACTCATCACTTCAACCCGGGGCGTCTTGGGCACTACCAGGAATAAAAAGTCAAACATCATGTGCCTCTGATGTGAGCCATCACCTAGTCGTAACCCCACCCCAACGTCTAACCTGAAACTAATGACAAGGAAACATCAGACCAAGAGTGAGTGACGTTCCACATAACTGACTCGCACTCTACAAAAATGTGAATGACGTAAGAGACAAAAAAAGCTGAGTAACAGCTCCAAATTAAAGAAGAATGAAAGAGATAGGACAAGTATATAAAAAATATGATTTTAGATTAGGGTGGAAAGAGATATAAGAAACTATAAAACAGGCTGGAAGAATTTTAACTCTAGGTACCATATATTAGATAATAGTATTGTATCAATGTTTACTTCCCTGAGTGTAGTAATTCTATTGTGGTCATAGAGGGAGAATGTTTTCAGTAAATACATGCTCATGTACTTAAAGGTGAAGTGTCATGATGTCTGTAACTTATTTAAAATTGTTCAAGAAACAGGGCATCTGGGTGGTTCAGTCAGTCAAATGTCTGCCTTTGGCTCCAGTAAGAATCTCAGAGTCCTGGGATGAGCCCTGCGTTGGGCTCCCTGCTCAGCAGTGAGTCTGCTTCTCCCTCTCCCCCTGCCCCCACTCCTACTCTCTCCTGTATGCGTGCACTCACTCTCTTTAATAAATAAATAAAATCTTGAATAAAATAAAATAGTTCAGGGAAAAAAAATCTTTCAAAGATACCATAAAATCCTGAAGTGCCTAAAGAGACTGTATACATGAACTGAAATTATCATGTCTGGTGTTCTTGAAATGTACCTTTCCCAGAATGCTGATGGCACACGCCATACCAACTTGTCCAACACCCACTACAGTGATCTTATTGTTTGGGACCACTGCCTCTTCTTCTGCAACTGGTGCAATCAATTTTTCCTTAAGAGTTGCCATTGTGCCCTGCAAGAAAAGAATCAAAACATTATACATACACCCACATATAAAACCCAAATGGGAATAATCCATAAAATGTTACTGTTACAATTCTGAATCACAGCACAGTTGAAAATGAGCCTAATGATATTCTCCAACACAAAATACATTTTAAAGAACCATGTAACCCACTTAATGGAGAATTTCATTAAAACAAAAACTTCCATGAAGCCATTAAAATTTGCGTTCTTCTCTTCAGCCTAGGATTCTGTGCTAGTATTTAACATGTTATAACAATTCTGTCTTGTGGCTCTTCATTTATTGGCTAAAAGAAACGAATATTTATATTTAGATTAGCCTACTTGTTTCCGTTCCCCTCATAAAGAACTTATATGTAACTATGCAAACTAAATTAGGGCTCTGTACTAACCCATATTTAAGCTCGGTCTAAAAGAATTAATAGCCAGTTATGGATATAGTTTCTACTACTAATGGTTATTAACACTCTTTGAAGATAAGGACCGGTTCTTCTACTTTATGTCTCACTGAAAACCGGTCACAGTGGACTGGACATATAAGGTATACTTCATAAATACAGTGACATGAAAATGGTGATGAACGTTGATGCATAATCTTCGGAAATATTACTCTAAATTCCACTCACTATACCTTGGAAGCTAACTGGAAGGTGGGCATGCACTTAATACATTTTCCTTTCAAGGAGTCACACTAGAAGAATATCAGCCTTTGAATCATTTCTTTCCAGCCATTTAAAAAAAAAGGGGGGGGGGGAGAAAACCTGTTGGAAAACATTCCAGATACTAGCACCAAATTCATCTGTGCCATCAGATAATCAGGTACATTTTTTAGATAACTAAAATGGCAAAAGTCACTTAAATTGTGAAAGAACCTTCACAATTCCATGGCAAATTAGTACACAAAACATACCACCTGCCTTCTTAATCGGAGAAGGTACAGGTCATAAGTAAGCCCTTTCTTCACCCATTATTATTTTAGTTTTCCCTTTACTTTTTATGTTAGACTGTGCCATCTGCAGCCACTGAAGCTATCTGAAACTGTACCCTGCTTTTCTAGTCTCTTTGTTTCTCATCTGCAGTGGACTAAGAAACGTAAGTTTACTAGTTTAGTGACTGTATATGTTAAGTAAGAGCTAGGAAGGCTCTGAATTGGAATAAAGTACTTGAATTTGGACAAAACTATGTAACAACTATTGTTCTACAGCTATCTTTCCACCAAAAAACACTGCCCTCCCCCCAACTGTAGGAGCTAAATGTAGAGATACTCTGGGGCGTCCATCTGCAGTTTTCTCACGAAGGCTAAAGAAAAAAGTCCGCAGCCTAGGGTTGCCTCCTCAAGCAGCCTGACTAAAAAAGTCCACACGTCCTGCATTCTGAGCAGAATCAGCAGACTGCACCTTCTCTTGCTGCATATTTTTTCCTCCTCGAAGCCTATTTTCGTTAGCTGGTTCAAGATCCCTACAGATAGAATCCAGTAAGCGGTGGGAAAAAAATCCAGAAATGGCTGCTATATACAGATTAGTCGTTGGGACAGACCTCCTAAAGTAATTCTGTTAACTTCAGAAACCCGTTAGAGGCTCAAGCCAGCACGTATTTCCTTTCAGATCTTGCTGGAGAAAAGTGCTTTAAAAATTTTTTCCCCTTAACAGGAGTTATAAAAAACTAGACGAAAATGTTTTCTATTATATATGCAGAACGGGTGCCGCGATCCGAGTGGTGGCTGCAGGGTAAAAGCCTGGAAAACAGGGTCAAAATCTGCGATTCTTGGTCCTTTCCATCCCCCTCGGGCCCAGGGCCGCCCCCGACGGGGGGAAGCGAGGGCGATCGCCCGCCTCCCTGCGGATGTAAATCATCAGAAATAAGCCACCGCACCAGGGCCTTAAGTTCAGGAACAAAGACCCTCTTTGCGGACTATCCCTTGATTTTCACCTTTTAAAAAGCCTGGTGTTGCCACCTAATTCCTCCACTAATCGCGTGCCCCCTCTCCCCGGGCCCTAATTGCAGCTGGCGTCGCTCGCCGCCCACAGGCCACCTTTCTCTGCCGGCTGAGCCGAGAGCCGCAGGTCACGAGGGACGGCAGCCACCCCAGATCTCCCAGGAGTAGGTCTCTAGGGAAAATTCCAGACCTCCTCCGCTCTCAACACCCAAGGCCGGCCCAGTAAACAAAGCACCCGAAGCACCAGGCAAAGAGGCCGGAGAAGAACGGGCCTGTATTTCCACGAAGGCCTGCATCCGTGGCCGGGAAACACTGGGGTGCAGGGCCGAACCCGCAGACGATCTTCCAACCGCATCCCGCAGAAGCAGGGGCGACGGTCCACTGCCCTGGTGGTAGATCCCAACACCCAGGCTCGCGATCCGCCAGCCCTCACGTGGTACTCGGTTCCCTCTCCCGCCCCCAGTTCCTCAGTTCCTCAGTTCCTCGAGCACGTGTCCGGAGCGGGCCAGCAGAAACGGGGCGGGGGGGGGGGGGGGGGGGCCGCCNCCCCGGTTTTAGCTGCAAATGCAACAAGTCTCTCCCCTGATCCAGCCCAGGCTGGAGGCGAGCTCTGACGAAGGGAGGACGAGGCCTAGGGCTCAGGGGCAGCCTCCACGCTGCGCCTCCGGGTCCCCAGCGGACGGCACGGCCTGCCGCCCCAAACCCCGGGGGTGAGTCAGGGCCGGAGTCCTGATGCTCGGGGCTAAAGGCCCCAGAAAGCAGAGGTCCCTCCTGATCCTTTCCCCAGTGCTGCTACGCACGAACTCCCCTGCACGTCCCACCCGGGGGCCCGCGAGCCCGGATTCGGGGACCCGGGCTGAAACCTACCGGAGAGAAGCGGCTGGGGGGACCGCGCGAAGAAGACAATGTTCGCTGCGTGCGTCTCCTCGGGCGCAGGATCTGCAAGGAGAGAGGAGGAGGCGGGGCCCACGCGCGCCGCAGCCTCTTAGCTTCCTCTATTGTGATTGGAAACCCGATCACCGCCTACCCCTCCCCTCGGCTCGCTCAATCCCCTTCAAGGACAAGGGCTCAAGTGAGCTCACGCTCTCTCCCTCCCCACCGGAGCAGGTCACCTTCCGATGGCAAGGGCGGTCTGCGCTCTGCACCCTCTCCTGGCTTACGGACTTCAACACAGAGGCCCCGTTATTTCTAAAACTTGCCCATCTTTGATTGTTCTGGACTCTCATGCTCTCTTTCGGATACATTTAGTCCAAATAGAAATAAATTTTATTTTGCATTCCAGGTCGACTTTAGAGGACAGCTTTTCTTAGCCAAGACGTGGGTGGCATGTTACCTTGGAATAGTACTGATGCTTCTGAATGTTTTGAAAAATAAAATTGAAGTTTCAATTTTCACCATCTTGCTTAAAAAGTTCATTTGGTACAACAGTGACTTCCCCCCACCCCCACCTTAATTCACCAAACACCCACTGATTTCCTGCTAGTTGTCTGACAAGTTCAATGAGGCCCAGTGCCTGCCTTTTGAAGTTCTCTACAAATCTGGATGCTCTCAAAAGCAGGTTTTGCCCTCAAGGAAAAATAATTGGGTAAGATGCATTCGGTTTCTCGATGGGTCTCTGAGCCAGACCGAGCTACCCTGAGGCTGAAACTCCCACCATTCATCCGTGTGTTTTTAATACCCAGCCCAGTGCCTTGTACAATAAGGTGTTGGTGAATGAATGATTAAGCAGTCGGAGGCATCCTGAAGATTCAGCTTCGCTTGTGTTGTCTGTTTGCTTCTTTTCATTAAAAAGCTTTCAGAAAGAGTAAACACCCTGGATGTGAAAGGAAGTTTTTTGTTTTTATGTAAATGGTGATTAATTCTATAATTGCTGCTTTCAGTTCATTTTTGTGCCTGGTGTTGAAGGTACAAAGCTGAATATATGCCCGGGGGTGCTCCCAGTTCAAAAGAAACAAGTTGGCAAATTCTTTTAATTAGAATACCGTGTTGTAGGTGGATACTCTCAAAAGCATTGCATTCATCTTGAACCCAAGTTGGAAGCACGACTCAACAATCACCCTAGCAAGACCTCTTTCTCACCTACTTTCCCAAACAACCGATGTGTCCTGTAGACTTCTAAGCATGTCCCTATTTTCTCCCGTTCTTTCCATCCCTGTTCCTGTGTATCTTTGGGTGGAGAGGAAGGGGGACAGAAAAAAAATAGGAAGAGCTCTCTTTTTTTCCTCTACTCTCATCTTCATTCCCTCCACAATCAGTTACTAATCTGACTGATCCAAGTGAGTTCTCCAGTATACAACTCTTAATACCAGGACAGTACAGAGTGCCAGTCTTAAATATTTTTGAGAATTGTATGCCTGGGCAACTTAATTTTGAAGTGCGAAGTGTGAAAGCCAATTTTATACGTGCAGTGATTCACACAATACATTCCCCTGATGGGGTCCAGGACATGCTACCCCAAAGAATGGCAACTTGACATACTGAATACCTTAAGCTGAAGAAGTCTGACATAACAGCAAAAGCAGGAAGGTCACTCTGACCTCCCTCCATCCTTGCCCTTCTTCCCAAAAGGCATAAGTCTCCTACGCAAAAGGTACCTTCCCTATGCCAGGAAGGAGACATTCTTATCACCAGAGACAGGGAATTTGGGCCAAGAAATCTGGTCTAACAACTCTGTTAAACTAACCTTTACCTTCCTAGTTACTTCTTCCCTATTTACTACCCCTAGCTCAAACCTCCTTGTCTTGTCAAATTCTTCACTAATGTATTATTTCTTTGTCTAAAAGGTATAAAAGCTTCCTGCTCTGGTTACTTCTTCTGGTCTTCATTTTTTTTGTGAAGGCTCCCATGTATGTGTAAAACATTTAGTGAAATTTGCATGCTTTTCTCCTGTTAATCTGTCTCTAATTTTTAGACCTAGCCGGGGATCCTAAGAAGGTTGAGGAAAAATCTTCCTTCCCTGTTCCCCATACCATTCCATTCCTTAAGAAATTGTTTGGAAGCTCTGTCGACTCACTGAAAAATAAGCAAAATTAGAATCCAAGAAAGGGGGAAGTTATGGCATGAAACATAGGCAGCATGGTATAATAAGAAATAGATTGGGTCTTCATCTGGTTCCCAGCACAGAACTCCTAAAATCCTTGTAATTTCCTAAGTGGTAGGAATATCTTCTCTTCATAACAAGCCCTTTCCAGCATTCCTGAGTTTATGCTCATAAGGTGATTTAGTGAGAGGTCCCTAGGTAGCCTCAGGATGGGGCTGATCTCCAAAAAGACCAGGTGATGGGAGAGATAGAACTTGCAGCTCACCCACCAACATCTGGGATAGAGATTGGAGACTAAAGCTCTAAAAAAACTCTTGAATAAGATTCGATTAGGTTCTGGGTTGGTAGACATGCTGAGAGGGCAGTGTACCCCAGTTTCTTTGGGACAAAAACTCCTGTGCTTTGGGTCCTTCCAGATACCACCCTATGGACCTCTTCATCTGGCTCTTCATCTGTATCCTTTACAATTTCCTTTATAATAAACTGATAATCGTGTCAGTGTTTCTCTGAGTTCTGTGAGCCACTCTATCAAAATTAATCCACTCCCAGGATAGGGTCATGGGAACCTCTGATTTATAGTCAGTCTGTCAGAAGCGAGGTTGACAGCCTTGGACTTGTGATTGGCATCTGAAGTAGGCGGGGGAGGGCAGTCCTGTGAGACTGAGCCCTTAACCTGAGGGATCTGATGATGCTGTTTCTAGGTAGACAGCGTCGGGAATGAGTTACATTTGCGGGCCACCTGGTCAGGGTCTGTTGAGAACTGGAGAAGTGCCTGGTGCTGTGGATAACAGAGTCAGTAAATGCTAAACCAGTTCATTTAGAGATAAAACTAAATAGTTCCACGAATTTTGGTTATAATACTGAATGCAAAAGTCAAAGAACCATCAAAACAGAAGATTATTTCTTTCAAAAAATATTTATTGAGACATACGTGACAGGCACTGTTTCGGGGATCGAGATGGACAAGATGCCTTCTAATGGAGAGCATATACTATAGATAACAAACAAGTTAATAAAAACAATAGGATAAAGAACGAAAACATATTAATATACAGTTACTCTGTCTGCACTTTTCCTACCTTCGGGCCTTTGTGAATAGTACTTATGTGCCATGATAAAGCCTCCTGCAAAGGGTAGAGTGCTTTGCTTCTATAGAAAGTTATCCCAAAATGTTGGTCTTGTCTTGTCTTGCCTTTCCTTTCCTTTCCTTTCCTTTTTCTTTTCTTTCTTTTTCTTTCCTTTTCTTGTCTTTTTTTTTTTTTTTAAATCTTGTGCCTTTAAAAAAATTCTCTCTTTTGGTCAGACTATCAGCTCTTCTTTTAAAACCACATTCATGGAATTTTGGAATGGAAAAGGAGCTCTGACATAATCTAATCCAAATGAATACCGAGAGTATTACTCTGTGAGTTAACAATAGAACCAGAACTAGTTTTGATCTTGCCGCTGTGTGCCTGTGGGAATTCTTTTAATTAGTTTTCTGTTTTTGTTGTTCTGTGGTTCTAAAACCAGACTAGCTAATCTTATTAAAACTGTAAATTGTTTCCTTATGTATCTTTATATCTCCAGGTAATATAGTATCTGACAAGATACTCTTGTCTCTCCCAGAAACATATTAAATGTGGAGTGCAAAGTGAGCAAATAAACTCTATGAGTTAGGATCTTTGAGGCACCCTTGGGTTCATAGATTCATATAACCCCTTCCCCTCCCCCCCTTTTTTTCCTGCCATTGTCCTTTATTTCCTAATTATTATGTATGCTTCAGGCAGCTGAGTTTCCTTGAAGCTGAGTTCTGGTGGTGGAGTTGTTACTCAAGTTGAAACTACAATAACAATATTTGCTTGTAAATGAAGAACTGATATTGGTAGGTATCTTTAATTATAACAACAACAACAACAACAAAAACAAGGCCTAGGAGAGAAACCAGTTATTGGTAGAGAAAGAAGAGAAGTAAAGTCTTCATGTCTTGGAAAGCAAAATAATTAGATTTCATTGCCTAGGTGTTCACTGGATAGTTATTACTTAGGGTACCCTTTCTGTGTACACATTAGCTATTCCTTTTCTTTTCTTTTTTTTTTTTTAAGAGTTTATTTATTTGACAGTGAGACACAGCGAGAGAGGAAACACAAGCTGGGGGAGTGGGAGAGGGAGAAGCAGACTTCCCGCTGAGCAGAGAGCCCAATGCGGGGCTCAATCCCAGGACCCTGGGAACATGACCTGAGCCAAAGGCAGACGCTTAATGACTGAGCCACCCAGGTGCCCCTAGCTATTCCTTTTCAAAGGGAGGTAATGATATCCTGAGGTATACTAGTAGTTTCGAAATGACCCACAGAGGAGTGAGGAGGATATGGACTAGTTTGTGCCAAGCGGTATTGGGACCATAGTGTGCCTGAAAGATAGGTGTTTAGAAGTAACGTTCTTGGTAACAAATTCCTAAGCTCAAATCAGAGAATGTACATGGATTTTTTTTTTTTTTAAGATTTATTTATTTGAAAGAGAGGGCATGTGGTGGCGGGGGGAGGGTGAGGAGGGCAGAGGGAGAGGAAGAGAATCTCAGACTCTTGCTGAGCTGGGAGCCCCCAGCAAGGGGCTGAGATCTTGACCTGAGCTGAAACCAAGGGTCCTTCGCTCAAGTGACTGAGCCCAGGTGCCCCTGTGCATGGATTTTTATTTCTCTTGTCCTCGGAGGCTGTTTTCTCTGGGTGTCTGAAAAACAGCAGTGGATAACTGTTGGACTAACATGTCCCACTCCAGAAAAATTGCCATTTTGCTCTCTGTCTGGGAGGGGATGAGCCTTACCTTGGTAAGGGCTCTGTCTTCTTAGGGTGATATTGGGGAGAAAATGTTCACACATAGTGAATTATACAGCAGATTAGAGTTCACAATTTTTGTCTGGCAGTGAACTTCAGGCAGGCCAGCTCCAGCAGAGCCAATCAGAAAGCAGAACTTTCCTATCCGTTTCGGTGAGGTGTCCTTAAGGTTGTCCCGGCACCATTTCTTGGAACAGAAGTGCCCATCCCCCATGCCCTCAGGACATTGCAAAGATCTTCTTCTGTGAAGTCCTCTGAGGACCATCAGAATTGCCCATTCCTAGAACTTGCTTTCCTTAGTAGCTTCAAATACGTCTCTTATTTTAGAGACCCTCAAGAAGATGAGGAGTTTTCCTATGCTCTGGCCCTGCACATTTCAAAATACTTTTTTTAAAAAAAGATTTCATTTTTAAGTGATTTCTACACCAATGTGGAGCTCAAACCTAGCAACCCTGAGTGGCATGCTCTACTGACTGAGCCAGCCAGGCGCCTCTCAAAATTCTCACTTTTTATCTTTAGCAAATACAGGATTAAGAATCAAATAGAATGAATATGCTTACAATAAAATACTTTCTCCTTTTCTTTCAATTCCAGTCTGGATCCTCAGAACAACCATTTATGCTTCCTGACTTCTTGAGTTACAGCCTAAAGCCCAGGAAAGTATTACCACTGAGACTCTTTTTTTTTTTTTTTTTTTTAATTTGTAAGTAAGCTCTATTCCCAATGTGAGGCTCGAACTCACAGCCTTGAGATCGAGACTCACATGCTGTACTGTTTGAGCCAGCCTGGCGCCCCAGGAATCCATTTTATATCATGCAAAACCTTTCAGGGCACCTGGGTGGCTCAGTGGGTGAAGTGCCTGCCTTCAGCTCAGGTCTTGATCCCAGGGTCCTGGGATTGGTCTATGTTGTCAAGTTCCCTGCGCTCTGGGGAGCCTGCTTCTCCTTCTCTTTTTACCCCTCCCCTCTTGCTCGTGCCCCACACTCACATTCTCTCTCTTAAATAAATAAATAACATCTTTAAAAAAAAATGTTTCGATTATTGTACTAAGTGCCAGGCATATAATACATCAACAGCCCACACTGGTGCCTTTCCAAGAAGTAATTACATGTAGTATTTGTTTTACTGTATTATTTTTGCGTTTTGTAGTTGTATTATTTGTTGTAATTCTAGTATTAACTGAATCATCATATCAAGCCTATGAGGCACCCTTATTATCCTTATTTTCCAGATGAGGAAACTGAGGCACAGAGGGTTAATTCTTTGCCCAAGATTACACAACTGGTAAACAAACTGTTTTAAAAATTGAGGATCATTCTTTAAAAAGCAGGTTTATACATATTTGTTTCCTTTTTATAACTATTACAGGAAGTCAGGAAGTTTACTAAATATCCAGTCATTCAGAAATATGATTTATTTAACTATTCCTGTATTTGGGACATTATACTTTTTAGTGGGATAAATAACATTGTATAAATACCGTTGTACAAAGTCGTCATCTGTATTTTTTATTCCTTCCTTAGGATCCCTAAAGGGGAAATGACTGGGCATATGAGCAAATTTCCCGAACTGTACCCTTTTATGCTCCCCTAGTCCTGTCTGTCTTACTTCATGTTTTATTTTTGCCAGCTTATTAGATGAAAATGATACTTTGGTCTAAATTTATATGACTTTGATTATTGGTAAAGATATATACCGCATACCTTTTAAATATTCACAGAGCACTTTCTTATTTATTTATTTATTTATTTATTTATTTATTTATTTTTAACTTTCCATTATCTGCTCATCTACTAGAGTAGGTATTTGTTTTGTTTTTTTCTTAGCAACTATTCACCTTACTTATGCAAATAGTCAGGGGTTTTCTGTTCTTCTCTCATCTCTTTCTCCCCTTGGATACATTGTAGCTTCTGGAGGGAAGAAACTGTCTGAAATTAGAGGCAGCTAAGAGGAATATGAACCGGGTGGAAGGCAGGCAAGAGAGAAACCAAATGGTGGTATTTGAGCTTTGCCTGGACTTTTTCAGGTAAGGAAATCACTGACCACAGAAAGAAAGTGTCCTCACTGACATGGTTCTTTTGTCCATTTTAAAATCACAATGTCATTTTTTGTTTCAAAACCAAAATATTAAAAGTATAAGGGATTTTAAAAAACGTTTTATTCTGAAATAATTTTAGGCTCACAAAAAATTGCAAAAATTGTTTGGAAAGTTGTCATGTACCCATCACTCAACTTCCTCCAATAATAACATCTTGGCCACTGTACACTATTAAAACCAAGAAGAACCTTACTCAGATTTCAGTAGTTTTTATATGCATCAGATTTTTTTTTTTTTTGAAATATATATACTTCTTGAGCACCTGAGTGACTCAGTCGGTTAAGTGTCTGCCTCTGGCTCAGGTCATGATCCTGGGGTCCTTGGATGGAGTCTCGCATCCTGCTCTGTGGGGAGCCTGCTCTTCCTCTCCCTCTGCCTCTCTCCCACTCTCTCTCTCTCTCATGAATAAAAAAATAAAATCTTAAAAAAATACATATATATCTTTAAACATACATTTCTTTTAATATATCTATATTAAACAATTTGTGTGACATGCAAAGATCATTTTTCTAACTAGAAACTAAATATTATAAATTTTAAAAAATATATTGAGCAAAATGTAGGTTTTTAGGCATTGTCAATGGACTCAGAAATTTCTTTCACTTTTAGAATAGAAATTGTTTGTTGTTGTTGCAGAGAACATATGCCTCAGGCATTTTGGCTGCGGACTGTGTATTTAAGTTAGTTATTATGTCTTGCTTATTATTTAAGGCAGGTTAAAATGCTATTTCCTGCAGTGTTCTTGTGTGCCACAAAAGAATTTGTTTCTATCCATCATCCGTCACCAGTGCTGGAAATCTGTTAATGGGTTTCTGAAAGCCATTCCCCTGCAGCTGTTTATCCTTCACTCCAAATGCTCTTTGGTATTTCCTAAGCAAAAATATGACGAGGAACACTTTTCTTGTCTGCATTTGAAAATGAAAAAAAAATTTTTTTTTTAGTTTCTAATTTTGTGTTCTCTGATCTCAGCCTATAGGAGAAAAAGAAAACAAAAGTAACAACAATGAGGGGTGCTTGGCTGGCTCAGTTGGGTGAGTGTGCCACTCTTGATCTTGGGGTTGTTGAGTTCAAGCCCCACATTGGGGTTGGAGGTTACTTAAAAAACAAATAAATAAAATAAATTTTAAAGAAAGGAACAACACTGAAAAAAACTAAGAAACATTACAGAAAAATAGAGAGGTGGAACAGAAGCAACTGCTAAATTCCAGAATCTTGATGTTCATTAAATGAAAATGGGTGCCGACTGGGGTGAGGGACAAAAGGGATCTAATAATTTCTTGAAACCTGCTGTGTGCCAGATGCTATACTGGTGTTTTAAATGGCCCATTATAACCTTGACAGTATAGTCAATAGTGTACTGATGCTATTGACCTTAAGACAACTGCTTAATAGTATTTAATGAAGAAAGGTGACAATCTGGTGAAGCAACAGAATCATTTGTAAAGCTGGAGGCTGAAGAAAGGATCAGTCAATTTCTAGCTAATTAAGTGATATTGTTGCAGGGTCAGAACAGAATGGTCAAGAAAGAATTCTTTAGACATTGTATGGTGCAACTTAGTAAGTTTATTTGAGTAGCACAGGGACAGAATCCGTGGGCCAAAAAAGCTACACTTTTTGTTATATGAAGCTGGTGGTTATCTGCTTAGTGCTCAAGGGGGAGGGGGCATACAGGAAGGATTAGTTTACAAATGTCTTCTTCCTATTTCTATTTCTATTCATAAAACTATTTTTGCCAGATTTCTCTGGTGCTTACCATTCAGTTCAATGTTAACTATTGGTGATATATGCAGACTAGTCATGAAACCCTTTAAGAATGCATCAACCAGGGGTGCCTGGGTGGCTCAGTGGGTTAATTGTCTTCCTTTGGCTCAGGTCATGATCCCAGGGTCCTGGGATTCAACCCTGCTTTGGGCTCCTTGCTCAGCAGGGAGCCTGTTTCTCCCTCTCCCACTCCCCCTGCTTCTGTTTCCTCTCTTGCTCTCTCTCTCGGTCAAATAAGTAAATAAAATCTTTTTTTTAAATTAACATATAATGTATTATTTGTTTCAGGAGTACAGGTCTGTGAATCATCAGCCTTACACAATTCACAGCACTCATCATAGCACATACCCTCCCCAGTGTCCATAACCCAGCCACCCTATCCCTCTCCCCAACCCCCCAGTAACCCTCAGTTTGTTTCATGAGATTAAGATTCTCTTATGGTTTGTCTTCTTCCGGATCCCATCTTATTTCATTTTTTCCCTCCCTACCCTCCCATAACCCCCCGCCCTGCCCCTCAAATTCCTCATATCAGAGAGATCATATGATAATTGTCTTTCTCTGATTGACTTATTTCTTTTAGCATAATACCCTCTAGTTCCATCCATGTCATTGCAAATGGGAAGATTTCATTTTTTTGATGGCTGCATAGTATTTCATTATATGTATATATACCACATCTTCTTTATCCATTCATCTACTGATGACATCTAGGTTCTTTAGTTTGCTTCTGCCCACTTCTTAACTGGATTATTTGTTCTTTGGGTGTTGAGTTTGGTAAGTTCTGTATAGTTTTTGGATACTAGCCCTTTATCTGATATGTCATTTGCAAATATCCCATTCTGTCAGTGTTCTTTTGGTTTTGTTGACTGTTTACTTTGTTGTGCAAAAGCTTTTGATTTTGATGAAGTTCCAATAGTTCATTTTTGCCCTTGCTTCCCTTGCCTTTGGTGATGTTTCTAGGAAGAAGTTGCTGCAACTGAGGTTGAAGAGCATGCTGCCTGTGTTCTCCTCAAAGATTATGATGCATTCCTGTCTCACATTGAGGTCTTTCATCCATTTTGAGTCTATTTTAGTGTGTGGTGTAAAGAAATGATCTAGTTTCATTCTTCTGCATGTGGCTGTCCTATTTTCCCAACACCATTTGTTGAAGAGACTGTCTTTATTCCATTAGACATTCTTTCCTGCTTTTTTGAAGATTTGTTGACCATGGCATGGAGGGTCCATTTCTGGGCTTGCTATTCTGTTCCATTGATTT
Organism: Ailurus styani; assembly: GCA_002007465.1. NCBI lineage: Eukaryota > Metazoa > Chordata > Mammalia > Carnivora > Ailuridae > Ailurus > Ailurus styani. The sequence continues at coordinate 338,529 of LNAC01000210.1, forward strand.
ATGGGTCTGTTTTGTGCCAGTACCATACTGCCTTGATGATTAAAGCTTTGTAATGAGCTTGAAGTCTGGAATTGTGATGCCACCAACTTTGGTTTTCTTTTTCAACATTCCTCTGGTTATTCAGGGTCTTTTCTGGTTCCGTATACATTTTAGGATTATTTGTTCCATTTATTTGAAAAAAATTGATGATATTTTGATAGTGATTGCATTAAATGTGTAGATTGCTTTAGGTAGCATAGACATTTTCACAATATTTGTTCTTCCAATCCATGAGCATGGAATGTTTTTCCATTTCTTTGTGTCTTCCCCAATTTCTTTCATGAGTATTCTATAGTTTTGTACATACAGATTCTTTGTTTCTTTGGTTAGGTTTATTCCTAGGTATCTTATGGTTTTGGGTGCAGCTGTAATAGGATTGACCCCTTAATTTCTCTTTCTTCTGTCTTGCTGTTGGTGTATAGAAATGCAACTGATTTCTGTGCATTGATTTTATATCCTGACACTTTGCTGAATTCCTGTATGAGTTCTAGCAGTTTTGGAGTGGAGTCTTTTGGGTTTTCCACATAAAGTATCATATCATCTGCCAAGAGTGAGAGTTTGACTTCTTCTTTTCCGATTAGGATGCCTTTTATTTCTTTTTGTTGTCTGATTGCTGAGGCTAGGACTTCTAGTACTATGTTGAATAGCAGTGGTGATAGTGGACAGCCCTGCCGTATTCCTGACCTTAGGGGAAAAGCTCTCCATTTTCCCCATCGAGAATGATATTCGCTGTGAGTTTTTCATAGATGGCTTTTATGATATTGAAGTATGTACCCTCTATCTCTAGACTGTGAAGAGTTTTGATCAAGAAAGGATGCTGTACTTTGTCAAATGCTTTTTCAGCATCTATTGAGAGTATCATCTGGTTCTTCCTCTTTCTTTTATTAATGTAGTATGATTTGTGGATGTTGAACCAACCTTGCAGCCCACTTGGTCGTGGTGAATCATCCTTTCAATGCACTGTTGGATCCTATTGACCAGTATTTGGGTGAAAATTTTTGCATCCGTGTTCATCAGGGATATTAGTCTGTAATTTTCCTTTTTGATGGTGTCTTTGTCTGGTTTGGGGATCAAAGTAATGCTTGTCTCATAAAATGACTTTGGAAGTTTTCCTTCCATTTCTCCTTTTAGGAACAGTTTCAGGAGAATAGGTGTTAATTCTTCTTTAAATGTTGGGTAGAATTCTCCTGAGAAGCCATTTCGCCCTGGGCTCTTGTTTTTTGGGGAGATTTTTGATGACTGCTTGAATCTCCTTACTGGTTATGGGTCTGTTCAGGTTTTCTATTTCTTCCTGGTTCAGTTTTGGTACTTTATACATTTCTAGGAATGCATCCGTTTCTTCCAGATTGTCGAATTTTCTGCTGTACAGTTGCTCATAATATGTTCTTATAATTGTTTGTATTTCTATGGTGTTCGTTGTGATCTCTCCTCTTTCATTCATGATTTTATTAATTTGGGTCCTTTCTCTTTTCATTTTGATAAGTCTGGCTAGGGGTTTATCAACCCTATTAATTCTTTCTGTGAACCAGCTCCTAATTTTGTTGATCTGTCCTACTATTCTTTTGGTTTCTATTTCATTGATTTCTTCTCTGATCTTTATTGTTTCTCTTCTCCTGTTGGGTTTAGGCTTTCTTTGCTGTTCTTTCTCCAGCTGCTTTAGGTGTAGGGTTAGGTTGTGTATTTGAGACCTTTCTTGTTTCTTGAGAAAGTCTTGTATTGCTCTATACTTTCCTCTCAGGACCACCTTTGCTGTGTCCCAAAGATTTTGAACAGTTTTTCTTTCATTTTCATTTGTTTTCTTCCTCAGAAAAATGCACAGGTGCATAGACACACAATTTTATATAAGCATTCGGAGGTTGTCTGGGTCTACGAAAAGGTTAGGAGGACTTATATCAATGGATACAATTTTAGGCAGTGTAAAAAGGAGACCAAAGACTCCCAGAAATAGGGAATGTTAGGAAAGAGAATACTCCCTGTATCAGATGCAGACACACAGCCTGGGTTCCTGAATTAGGTTAAGGAAGACATTGTGTCTAAAATCATAATTTAGCTATGTTGTACTTGGTGCTCCAATGACTCACTTGTTGCTCCCTAACTAACACTCTACCATTCCATGTCTCAGTCAGTGTCTTTGCCCCAAATCAGTCCTCTTAATTATTAAATCAATTATTAAATTAGTGTATTATATTATAATATAATAAATTAGTATATTATATTATTAGTATATATGTATTAGTATTATATATACTAATATTATATACTAATATCACATATTAATAATTATATAATCACTATAATTATAATTATATTAATAAATATAAATAATAAAAATAATTTTATAATTAATAATTTGATTATACTAATATACTGATATGCAATGTTAGTATATTAGTATAATAATTAAATTAATTGTTAAATTAGTTATTAAAGCAATTAATAACAAAATTAAAATTAATTCTTTTCTTTAATTTCCTTGTTGACCCATTCATCCTGTAGTAGGATGCTCTTTACCCTCCATGTATTTGAGTTCTTTCCAAGTTCCCTCTTGCAGTTGAGCTCTAGTTTCAAAGCATCGTGGTCTGAATATATTCAAGGAATGAATATCTGGTACTGGTTGAGACCTCACTTGTGACCCAGGATATGATCTATTCTGGATAATGTTCCATGTGCACTAGAGAAGAATGTGTATTCTGTTGCTTTGGATGAAATGTTCTGTTCTGAATATATCAGTGATGTCCATCTGGTCCAGTGTGTCATTTAAAGCTTTTATTTCCTTTTTGATCTTTACTTAGATGATCCGTCCATTTCAGTGGGGGGGGGGGAGTTGAAGTCCCCTACTATTATTGTATTATTGTCAATGTGTTTCTTTAATTTTGTTATTAATTGGTTTATATAATTGGCTGCTCCCATGTTAGGGGCATAGATATTTAAAATTGTTACATCTTTTTGTTGGACAGACCCTTTAAGTATGATATAGTGTCCTTCCTCATCTCTTATTATAGTCTTTGGCTTAAAATCTAATTTATCCGATATAAGGATTGCCACGGCAGCTTTTTTTGGATGTCCATTAGCATGATAAATTGTTTTCCACCCTCTACTTTAAGTCTGGAGGTGTCTTTGGATCTAAAATGAGTCTCTTGCAGACAGCATGTGGATGGGTCTTGTTTTTTTTTTTATCCATTCTGATGCCCTGTGTCTTTTGATTGGGGCATTTAGCCCATTTCCATTCAGGGTAACTCTTGAAAGATATGAATTTAGTGCCACTGTATTGCCTGTAAGGTGACTATTACTGTATATTGTCTCCGTTCCTTTCTGGTCTGTTACTTTTGGGCTCTCTCTTTGCTTATAGGACACCTTTCAATATTTCCTGTAAGGCTGGTTTGGTGTTTGCAAATTCTTTTAGTTTTTGTTTGTCCTGGAAGCTTTTAATGTCTCCTTCTATTTTCAATGACAGCCTAGCTGGATATAGTATTCTTGGCTGCATATCTTTCTCGTTTAGTGCTCTGAATATATCATGCCAGTCCTTTCTGTCCTGCCAGGTCTCTGTGGATGGGTCTGCTGCCAATCTAATATTTCTACCATTGTGGGTTACAGACCTCTTGTCCTGAGCTGCTTTGAGGATTTTCTCTTTGTCTCTGAGACATATAAGTTTTACTATTAGATGACGGGGTGTTGACCTATTTTTATTGTTTTTGAGGGGATTTCTCTGTGCCTCCTGGATTTCGATGCCTGTTTCCTTCCCCAAATTAGGGAAATTCTCTATTATAATCTGCTCCAATATACCTTCTGCCCCCCTCTCTTTCTTCTTCTTCTGGGATCCCAATTATCCAAATATTGTTTCATCTTATGGTATCACTTATTTCTTGAATTCTCCCCTCATGGTCCAGTAGTTGTTTATCTCTCTTTTTCTCAGCTTCTTTATTCTCCATCACTTGGTCTTGTATATCACTAATTCTCTCTTCTGCCTCATTTATCCTTGCCATAAGAACTTCCATTTTTTATTGCACCTCATTAATAGCTTTTTTGATTTCAACTTTGTTAGATTTTAGTTCTTTTATTTCTCTAGATAGGGATTCTCTAGGATCTTCCGTGCTTTTTTTGAGCCCAGCTAGCCCCTTGATAATCATCATTCTGAATTCTCATCCTCACATCTTACTAATGTCTGTATTGATTAGGTCCCTAGCTGTTGGTACTGTCTCTTGTTCTTTTTTTTTTTTTTTTGAGGTGACTTTTTCTGCCTTGTTATTTTGTCCATAGAAAAATAGATGAATGAGAGAACAAAACACTAAAAGGGTAACAATGACCCCAGAAAATATACACTAACCAAATCAGAAGAGACCCAAAACTGGGGGGAGAAGAAAGGAGGGGAAAAAATATATATATTTAATATATAAATATATATATAATATATATATTTATATATTTAGACTGGTGGAGATAACAGAGCCACACACTTGATTTTGGGTGTATTTTGGTCTGTTAGAAGAAACTGCCTCCCAAAATTTTAAAGAAAGAAAAAAATATATATATATACACACACATACAAATAAGGATAAACACGATGAAGTGATGGAATGTGACTCTAAAGATGAAAATTAAAAAAGATTCTAGAAATGGAATTGATAAGATAAGAAATTGGTTGAAAAAAGAAAAAAGAGAGGAAAGAATGTGATCAGGCTGGAGACTAGAACAAACCCATGTGCTAAATTTAGGGTATATTTTGATCTGTTAAAAGAAACTGTATTCCAATCATGGGGGGAAAGCCATTGAATTCTATGTGCTACATTCCCCTATCTCTGGAGCTCTGCTGTTCTCATTGATTGGTGAACTTGGTCTTGGCTGGATGTTCTTGCTTATCTTCTGGGGAAGGGGCCTGTTGCAGTGATTTTCAAATGTCTTTGCCCAAGGCTTCAGAATCCACCACCCTTGCCAGGGGCCAGGCTAAGGAATGTGCTTAGTTTTACTCCCGGTAGCTTTTGTTCCCTGAACACTTTCCATACAGCTTTGGAGGACGGGAGTGAAGATGCTGGCCTCCCAATCTCTGTCCGGGAGGAGCTGAGAGCTCAGGGCACCATTCCTCAGTGCACCCTCAGAGAAAAGCAGTCAATCGCTCCCATCTCCCTGGTCTCTGGCCACACTCCATGCTCACCTGGCCTGTGACTCAGCATTTCTATCTCTGGTGCATGGCCCCATTTGGAATCTCTGAACCTAGCAGATTCATGCAGTGCACTCCTGCGCCATTCCTCCCCAGGGGATGAAGGTGAGTCTACCTGGATCTGCCACTTGTGGGGTCCCTGCTCGAAGAGCAGTGGCCCAACTGTGTCTTGGATCACAGTTTAAGGTAACCCTGAGCTGAGAGCCCACTTCTTGGCTCTGTCTCTGCAGTTGCCTTCCCCACTCGATACCTGGGAGCTCTGCCACACTCAGGCAGCCCCGGTCTTTCTGTGACCCTGAGGGTCCTGAGGCCACACTGTCCCTGCAAGTGTTCCAACCCCCGGTTAGCCTCTGGAGCAAGGTCCCTCAGTGGAGCAGACTTCTAAAATTTCCGATTTTGTGCTCCTCTGTTCTACCGCTTGCCGGGAGCTGGCCCCTACCCCCTCGGACTCTTTTCCCATATATCGTCTTGGATTCACTTCTCTGCACGTCCTACCTTCCAAAAGTGGCCAATTTTCTGTTCCTAGAATTGCTGCTCTTCTTCTCTTCAATCTCCTGTTGAGTCTGTAGGTGTTTCGAATGGTTTGATAACTATCTAGCTGAACTCCTGGGACATGATGATAATCGGTCTCCTACTCCTCTGCCATCTTGCGCCTGGATTTCCTAAATAAAATCTTTAAAAAAAAATGCATTACCCAACACATAGTTGATCCTGTTGGAATTATGCAGGCTCTGGGTCAGCTGTCTGAGCTAAATGTAAACATTTTTCTGCTTCTATCTTTCATCAATACTATATTGTCAGGTCATCTCATTTAAATTCCCTTAATTTTATTCTATAAGTAGTCTATGATTTTAGAAAGAATTGAAAATATATAGAAATATACAAAGTAGGAAGCAAAAGTCCTTAGTTTTCCCATCTCCCATTCACCTCCTTTCTAGTAATCACCCTTGACAATTTATTATGTGTCCTTTCTGTCTCCTTATCTTAAAAGGTATATTGACTCAGCATATTTGCCTTATAATTTTTCAACCTTATAATTACACAAACCTGATATGTATTTAGTAGAAATCATACTTCAAATTTTGAATTTTGAGTTTTTCCCAGGCTAGCAGTGTGTGACACAATCTCTCTCGTAACACTGGGCAGTGATACACAAACACAAGGGTAAACAACCAATATATTTAACAACCGCTCTGCTCCTGTACAAGCATTCTATTTTTACTTTCAGAACAGTATTCCATAAATTCATGTGATAGTCAACGCTTTATTATAAACTAGGTTTGTATTAGATTTTGTGCAACTATAGGCTAATATGAATGTTCTGACACATTTAGGGTAAGTGAGGCTAAGGTGTGATGTTCAGTAGATTAGGCATATTAAATGCATTTTTGACTTTTAATATTTTTAAATTTACCATGAGTTTATCAAGATGTAACCCCATCATAAGTGAAGGAAAAATCCGTAGCTGAAATTTTTTTAGTATACAGTATGATTCTAATAAATTCCATTCTTTTTCAAAAGTAAGTTATTTATTATCTTTAATAATTGTTTTACTTTTAGCAAATTATATTTTCCAATTTCAAATAGTGGAAATCTTAGATCATTAGTTAGGAATAATTTACCATGATCAATTATTTTTCTCTTATTTGTTTGGTATTTAATAAAAATTGTTAAAATTCATTGAGTGATTATTGTGGGTATCTGGTACCTTATTTATATCAACATATATTAACATGTTTAATTTCATGAGAATACCTTAATCCATGTGTTATGATTTTCTGTATTTGTAAATTGGACAATTTGAGGCACAGAGAAGTCGAATCAGCTGGTTAAGGCCACGCAGCTACTAAGTTGGTGGTGTGCTAAGCATGGAGCCCAGGAGGGCCTGAAATCGTCAGTGCTAGTCTGCTTAACATAACCCCACAAATCAGCTTTTTTATTCTCTCTGTGCTTCAGTTTGCAGTTTTATGTCATGTTTTCTAATTCTCTGAAATTTTCTCCTGTAGTTTCTATTCCGATTTTCAAGTCCAACCAATGTATTCATAATTTCCTTTACATCTTCTTGAGTGTTTCTCAAGAACACTTATGTATGTGTGTTTGTGTGTGTAAAGTTCAAACATCTCTCATTTCTGTCTTCTGTTCTTATTGACTGATTTTTCCCCCTACTTAGACATGACAATTCCCTACTTCTTCCCATATCTAGCAATTTTTTTTTGATGCTGGAGATCGTAATTCTGAATGTTGTCATGTTAAAGGGTCTAGATTTTGTTACATTCTATAAAGAGCATTGAAATTTGTTTGGAAAGCAATTAAGTCACTTGTGGATCAGCTTGATCCTGTTGAGGCTTGTTCTTAAGCTCTGTTAGAGCAATTCTAGAGTAATTTCCCTCCGTAGTTGGTTTACAGTAAAAAGGCATTATACTTCTGGGGCTGCACAGAAGTGCTGGATCTTCAACAGGATCTCTATACAATGGCTGATTAGAATTCAAATATCACCAAACTTCATTTGGGGTCTGGGAGTCATCGGTTTACATTTCCTTAGCCGTTTTTCTTTGCTGATCTTGTATCTTTTTGTTTTAAGATTTTATTTATTTATTATTTGAGGTGGAGAGAGCATGAGAGCAAGAACACGAGGGAGGAGAGGGGCAGAGGGAGAGGGAGAAGCAGGCTCCCCGCTGAGCAGGGAGCCCAGTGCAGGAGCTCCATCCCAGGACCCCGCGATCACGACCTGAGCAGAAGGCAGATGTTTAACTGGCTGAGCCACCCAGGCGCCCCCACTGACCTTATATCTTATGTGTGTCCCGCATGTTCCATAGCTGCCTCAACTTTCCTGAATGCCCATCTCCATCTCTTCCACTCACCAAGGCTTCAGGGATCTGCTTGAATTCTTTCCATTCATGTTATAGCCCTAAAAATGCTTCCAGGAAGAAACTTAGGGCAACTCCATGGCTCATCTTTCCTGATTTTCAGAGATTACATTTCTGACAAGTCTGTTTTCCAATGTCTAAAAACGGTTGTTTCTCCTGTTTTGTTTGGTTTTTCTAGTTGTTTACATTTACAACCAGTATCATTTTACTCTATTTTGGCCCCGTATCCACTTCACAGGCGAGTGCTGAGGAAAATTCTCAATTTCTTACTGTATCAGGCTAAAATAGGTGTTTCAAATGGCTAAGGTACGGGCTGATAGTCATTTTGGAAGGGAATGCCCGGGTGGCTTCGTCAGCTAAACATCTGACTCTTGATTTTGGCTCAGGTCACGATCTCAAGGTTGTGAGACGGAGCCCCATGGGCCCCGCGCTCAGCTCAGAGTCTGCTTGGGGTTGTCTCTCTCCTCTCCCTCTGCCCCTCCCCCCAGCTCACGCACACACCCTCTTTCTCGCCCTCTAAAATAAATAAATCTTTTTTAAAAAGTCTTTAAAAAGAAGAATTTTGGAAGGTTTTGAGTTTTCAGTGGGTGAGGGCTAGTGTCGAGTCTGTGTATTTAATGAATATTTATCCAAGTGACCCAGATACAGGTTTCCATAGCACACATTTTGTGGAAAATGGTTCCAAACCTCTAAAAAGTCTCAGAGCTTACCCTGACTCCCTAATTGCACCTCTTTTACTCCTGAAAGAAAGCACATACAGCTCGATACCAAGTGCTTTGATCAAGGTGATAGGCAAGTATAGGAGGCAATAAGGGTGTTGATCACAAGTGTCTAGTCTCAGGTCATCGGGGCTTGAATCCAGGCTTTCCATTATTAGCTGTGTCAAAAAGAATAGGCAGAGTAATCTTTCTGAAGCCTTCTCATCTGTGAGATGGACATAAAAATGGCATGGGATTGTGGTGAAGGGCATTCCTTGTAACAGCAACCAGTAGAGAACTAATAATCCTGGGTCTCTCATATTTGAAGTCTTTTCTTAACTGAAACAGAGGCCAGTGTCCTTTTATTGCTTCCTTTCTCCCTTGTGCATAGAGCATGTGGGCAGCCACGCTGGTGCACCTGTGCATGTGAAAGGGGCGTTTGCGAATAGCACACTCTATCTGCTTACACCGGCAGGTGGGGTCTGCTAACTGAGCTGTGAACTGCCAACTTCAAAAGAGACCCAACTTTCATCTCTATATTCTCAGTGCCTAAGACAATTTAAGGCGTATCATAGAAAATAACTTAATGATTTATTTATTTAAAAAAAACCCAAGATTTTATTTATTTATTTGAGAGGGAGAGAGAGCTTAAGAGACAGAGAGCACAAGCAGGGGGAGGGGCAGGGAAAGAGGGAGAAGCAGACTCCCCTCTGAGCAGGGTGCCCCATGCAGGGCTCCATCCCAGGACCCCAGGATCATGGTGTGAGCCAGAGGCAGATGTTTAAGGGACTAAGCCACCCAGGCAACCTATTTTTACTTTTAAATAGATGAATGGATGAAAGTTCTGTGAAAAGATGGAAGCCTCAGACCCTTTTGCTGCTCCTTTTTTTCCTCTTCTTTCTCATTCTCCTCTTCCTCCTTCATCTTCTTCTTTGTCTTCAGCTGTGGCATTGTCTTCATCTTTGAAGTGTTTTAGCGAGCCTGCCTTATTGCACTCCTGACCCTGCTTTCTAGGCACTGGTTGTGAGCAGTTCTGGCAGTAGATGTTCACAGGGCTTTCAAAATCGTCCCAAGCTCAAGAGGATGATTTACATATCAGGGCAACCTGAGATGGATGTCTCCTCTTCGAATGTTCCACCAGCGGGAGGAGGAAAGGTCACCTTAGGGCATTCTCTTAGAGTTACAGTTGCACCAAGATGTGGGCCTATAAAAGGACAGAACAAGAACCTGTGTTGTTCATTGTTATAGTCCCACATTTCTGGCAAACAGTGACTATTCAATAAATATTTGACAGATACAATTTGTTTTGTACCTTTCGCTGTGCTAGTAACAATTTCTTGAATCTCTGTCTTTATAGTATCCTGCAGGGCTGGCTTTTCTAGTGTAATTTAAACTGTCCACAGTGCACAATTTGCCCTTACTTTGATGTTTTAAAATCAACCATTAATTCATCACTGCTCTGGATTGAATGTTTGTGTTCCTCCAAAATTCACATTCTGAAACCTAATCCCCAGTGTGATGGCATTTGGAAGTGAGGCCCTTAAGAGGGCATGAGCTTGGAGCCCCTCATGGCTGCGATCTGTGTTCTTAATAAAGACATCCCAGAGAACTCCTTGCCCCTTGTGCCACAGAGGACACAGAGACAAGATGGCAGCCATCTATGAACTAGGAGGTGGGCTCTCACTGGAACTGGATCTGCTGGAGATTTGATCTTAGATTCCCAGTCTTCAAAACTGTGAGAAATCAGTTTCTGTTGTTTATCAGCTACCCATTCTATGGTGTTCTCTTATAGCACCCACACTGACTACGATAATCCTTAACTGGTCCCCCTTAAGTTTGGTTATTACCTCTCCTTGCATCTGTCCTTAATATTGGTGCTTCCCAGGATTTCGTTCGACGTCAGAATCTCACCACCATCTACCCATGCTGTTTGGGATATTAGCATCATTCCGGGGCGACACCAACAATTCCTTGTCTGTGATCTTTATCTCCTGCCCAGACCTCTCTCTGGGACCCAATCCTCTATTTTCAGCTATCTCCTGGATAAATTTGCCTGGAAATTTTCCCGCCACCTCAGCCTGTCTGTGAAGGGCCTCCAGAGCATGGTGTTCTTTTCTTTCAGCAGTTGTCAGAGATCGAGAATATTTTAGCCATGAGCAAATTCCTTCTCTTGAATGTACGTCTTAAAATGTAATGGAAAATATTTTTATAAGCCTGGACGATGAATCCTACTTATGGTGGTTGCTTTTGGGGAAGGAATTGAGTGACTGGGGTGGGGTGGGAAGAAGAGTTACTTTTCACTGTGTATCTTTTGGTAGCTTTTAAAATGTTATACCATAAATGTGTACATCTATTTAGGGAATAATAATGAAAAGTGTACTGAAAGGAATAAGAAATACTGAGTATAAAAATTCACTTATCAAAAACTGACACTCACCCAAAAGGAGCTGCCCCATTCCTTTTCGAAGTAGGCTTTGCGGAGAGCCAGAGCCAGAGAGAAAAAGAGAAGGGGGGTGGGAGGGAGGGGATAATTTATTCATGGGTGCATGCTCTTTTAAAACAAGCCTGTTCAAAGGCAGTGATATTGTTTCAAGTTCTTCTGAAAACAAGTTCAAGGGTGTCTAAACTTTAAGCGCTTTCTCATTTATTCAAAAACGTTTCTGAGTTCCAGCCACTGTGTTGAGACCTGAGGACACAAAGTTAAATCCCTCATAGTTCCTGGGCTCAAATTGCTGCAGGTCTAGAGATCAGGAGATGATGTGCTAATGAGCAGGGGGTGTTGGGGGCTTCTGGCCTCGCTGGGGAACAGAGGGTTTAGGCGTTCAGGGAAAGCTTCCTGGAAAATGGAGGTCTGTCCTCACTCCTAAGATTGAGCTGAATATAAATTGAGGGTTCCTGGATTGGAGGGGGCTGGGACGGATGGGGCGGCTGGGTGATGGACATTGGTGGGGAGGGTATGTGTTGTGGGGATTGTTGTGTTTTGTGTAAGATTGATGAATCATGACCTGTACCCCTGAAACAAATAATACATTATATTTCAATGATTTTTTTTAAAAAATAAAATTAAAAAAACCCTTCAGCTCCACCTTAGGAGAGGAGAAGGGAGAGGAATGATTCGGGGCAAAGACACTGAGACATGGAATGGCAGAGTGTCAGCTAGGGAGCAACAAGTGAGTCATCGGAGCACGAAGTACGACGTAGCTAAATTATGATTTTAGACACAGTGTCTTCCTTAACCTAATTCAGGAACTCAGGCTGTGTGTCTGCGTCTGAACCAGGGAGTATTCTCTTTTCTAATATTTCCTATTTCCGGAAAAGTCTTTGGTTTCCTTTTTACACTGTCTAAAATTGTACCCATTGACATAAGGCCTCCTAACCTTTTCGTAGACCCAGACAATCTCTGAATTCTTATAAAATTGTGTGTCTATGCACCTGTGCTTTTTTCTGAGGAAGGAAGGCCAGGCATCTTGCCTGCAGTTTACAAGTGGGTGGTTTGATCTTTTCTTTGACAATTTTTTCTCTCTCTCACACACACCCTACTTGAAATATAAATGCTGATTTAGTTATAAGCTTTTAAAATGCAGACAACTCTGGGAGAGTTGGAAGAACGCTCACTTATTCCAGCAGTTTCCAAGCGGTGGGCAACCGCTGGCAGTGGCTGAATACCACATGGCCCATCTGAAGTCAATTTCTGGGGGCTCCATCTCGGGTGATTAGGGCCTCCCAGGGCAACAGATGGTACTATTTTTTTCCTTGTAGCTTCTGCACAAACATACGTAAAACCTCGACTCCAAAGGCCCTCACAGCGTGCGGGTCTGTGGTCCCACAGAACCCGGGTCATATTTAGCCCTCCTCAGACCCTCCCAGCTGCCTGGGGCTTTCCCTGGGGAACTACTTCATGTCTGGCTATGTGTGGGCGGCACAAACAGCCTGTTAGCAAATACTTAAGAGTAAATAGGTATTGCTGGGGGTTGGAGGGGAGGGGTGGGGCCTGGGCGATGGACATTGGGGAGGGTATGTGCTATGGTGAGTGCTGTGAATTGTGTAAGACTGATGATTCACAGACCTGTACCCCTGAAACAAATAATACATTACATGTTGATAAAAAAATAAAAAGTAAATAGGTAATCTTAGGGGAAAATCATACTATATAAATCAGGTCAAAATTTTCTTTCGTTCCTGCCTAGACTACATTTAGTTTCTTTCAATGCTATTTTTTAAAAGCACGTTTTTAAATTTGCTTTTTGTTAGTTTGAAAAAAAGGTCACAGTATTATTTCTAATGGGAGATTGGATTTTTCTCCCTAACATGGTGCATGTACAGGGAAGTCGAAATGAGAAGGTGTATGAGACAGACAAATGTGTCATCTGAAAGAAGCCAAGAGCATGGTCATTTCCTAAGTTAACTGAGTCTTATGTTCTGCCTTTACTAAGCCAGTTAATCATGTCTGAGCACTTCAAGTTTACTATGATTTTATTTGTCCTGAAATGAAACTGAGAGAAAGAACACACTACAACGGATAGCTTAATTGTGAAAGATACCTTATTAAAGATTATAATGGACTTCCATTGTAATGAACCAACATTTTTTCTTCTTTGGTAAAATCTTCCTTTCTTCTTTGCTTGCCTATACTTATGACACAACCTTTATTATCAATTTAATTTCCTTTTCGCTTCCAAAATACCCCAAGAATGAATTATCACTTCATTGATTATACTGATTTCTGAAATGTATTTTTCTTCAGTAGAGCATCGTGATTAAGAACTGGATCTTTGAAGTAAGAGAAATCACATTATGAGTATCAATTTTGCTATTAACTCTCTGTGTGGACTTAAAATGTCATCCTCTCTGTAATATTCAATTCCCCTCATCTAAAAATTAGGAAATGAGAGGACATAACTCTTAAGGCTGTTGCAAGAATCACATAAATAAATGGAAACGAAGTGCAATCACTAGTTATGTTTATTATGCTTGTGTTTATGCTTCTATTACAAGTATGCCACATGACTGACACCTTTTTACATGAAATGTGAATCTGTGGTCAGGGTAGTGGTGATAGGGGTTGTGAAAGAAAGGGGTCTTGATGGGCCCCCTGGTTCTGATAATGTTCAGACTGTGCATGTAGGTTTTGACAAAGCAGGTATGTTTACTTTGTGAGACTTTATCATCGGTCTGGCTGTGATTGGCACAGTTTTCTGTATTGCATTCACACGTTTGCACAAAAAAACAGCAACAAAAGAAAAAGGGAGATGTGAATCTTATGCACTTTGATTCAAAGTACCTTAGAAACATAAATTTTGCTCTTTGGAGGAAGCCCCGATTCTGAAAGGAATACAAATTCTAAAGATACTTAATATGAGAAATGGAATTGGCCACAGAGGACTCTAGCTATATAAAAATCTCAGAAGCGTTTTTAATGTATATTAAATAAATATTGAACTGGAAAATTGCAGGACAAACGATAAAATATATGTTATGGGAAAATATTGGTTTCATAAGTTCTGAGGAAATGTATGGGGGAGATGCAAAAGGGGAACATAGTATTAGGAAAGAAGTAATGCCTAGAGAATTTTTTTGAAGAGCATTTTGAAGCAAGGTAGGTACATGGATTGAGAAAGAATGAAGCGAGGCATTTTTTTTTTTTAAATAGGAAGAATGCGGGTAAAGTGTGGAGGCAGGAACAACAACAAGGTGCACAGAAAGGCAAAGGGTTTGTTAGACTGTATTGAGGGGCAGGTGTTGCAGGTACGAAATGTTGAAGGTGGAGCAGTTTGTAAAAGGTCCTGAACTGTTAGGGAAATATATGAGCTCCATTTGTTACTAGGCAAAACATAAGCCTTCTTAGGGATTCTTGTGCAACGTCAACGGAACTTGACTCTGTATTTCACACATTGCTTTGGAACTTGAGACACAATACAAAATAGTAGCCGTGTAAATACCACTCTGTACTGTGTATACCACCTCTTTCTCTTTTTAACTTGAAGAATAATTAACATCCACTGTTGTATTAGTTTCGGATTTACTGCATAATGATTCAGCAATTTTATACTTTACTCAGTGCTGATCAAGAGTTGTGTGTGCTCTTAAATCCCTTTACCATTTCATCCACTCCCCACCCCCACCGGCTTCCTCTCCTCTGACAACCACCAGTTTGTTCTCTGTATTTTAGAGTCTGTTGTTGTTTATCTCTTTTTTCTATGTTTGTTGTTAATTTTGTCTTTTAAATCCCATTCATGACTGAACTCGTATGATCATTGTTTTTCTTTGATTTTTTTTACTTAGCATTATACCTTCTAGGTCCGTCCATGTTGTCACAAATGGAAAAATCGCATTCTTTGTTATGGCTGAGTACTATTCCAGTGTGTGTGTGTGTGTAACATATGTTCTTCATCCATAAGTCTATGGATGAACACTTGGGTCGCCTCCATATCTTGGCTGCTATAAATAATGCTACAATAAATATATAGGCGCATACAACTTTCCAAATGTTCTCGTTTACTTTGGGTAAATTCCCAGTAGTTATTGGAATACGTTTTTGTTTTTATTTATTGGATTACAATTAAATTGGACTACTAAATTATTACTCAGATGTAAAAAAGAATAAAATCTCGACATTTGCAACAACATGGATGGACCTAGAAGGTATAATGCTAAGTGAAATAAGGAGTCAGAGAAAGACAAATACCATAATATTTCACTCACATGTGGAATTTAAGAAACAGAACAAATGAACCAACAAAGGAAAAGAAAGACAAAAAAGACTCTTAAACAAAAGACTCTTTAAAAAAAAAACCTCTTTAAAAAAAACTCTTAAAAAAAAAGACTCTTAAACAAAATGGTGGTTGCCAGGGGCACCTGGGGGTCTCAGTCAGTTAGATGTCTGGCTTTGGCTGAGGTCATGACCCTAGGGTCATGGGATAGAGGCCCACTTTGGGCTCCCTGCTCAGTTGGGAGTCTGCTTCTCCCTCTGCCCCTCACTCTGGCCCATGCTCTCTCTCTCTCTCTCTCTCTCTCTCTCTCAAATAAATAAATAAAATCTTTAAAAAAGAAAAAAAAGAATGGTGGTTGCCAGAAGGGAGGATGGGTGAAATGAATAGGATGGGGGGATGAGTGAAAGGAATAAAGGGGGGTAAGTGTACACTTACGGTGATGAACACTGAGTAATGTATAGAATTATTGGATCATTATATTGTAAACCTGAAACTAATATAAAACTTTTGGTTAATTATACTTTAATAAAAAATTATACTTTAATAAAAATGCATAAATAAATACCACTGTGTCGCATAGCCCATAAAATTCCAGGGGGTGGAATTGGTAGTTGGAACAATTTCAAGCACCTTACACAGGATTACCAAAGTAAGATCAACTGAATTTACTGTAGTTTATTAAAGCCAGTGTTCCTTATCTGCAAGTTGAAGGGTGAATCCAAAATTAAACAATTATCTGGAAAGAGGTAATGCTTTAGCTTCTTAACCTTTCAAGGGACAACCAATAACTGGAAATGCAAGTATGAGCCAAAGTTTAAAGACTTCTGTTTGACAAGCCATCTCTTGCAGCAAGAGCAGCAGTCAGGGTGTGGCTATTAGTAATGTTTTTAAACACTGCCGCCTACTGGAAGTTTGCTTGAAACGCTGACCAGTACAGTAAATAAGAACTCCCAACATTTTCTATATTTCATTCTGCCGGCATTTATCTCTTTCTATCCTTCCCATCAAATCAGTCATGGCTGGAAGTGAAGGGAACAGGAATACATAGCAGCAGTACTGACAATTTGTATTTTTCTGTTAATGTATTTTTTATTTATGACCACTCTTAATAAGTTTAAAATTGTTGATGTTTTTCTTATCTTCTCCTTAGATGACAGAGTGCTAAGAAGGTGAGTTTTAGATCTAGTTCAACCATAACTCTCCACTCGCTACTTTTGTGGTTTCACGTATGCCGCTCAGTCCTTCTAAACCTCCAGTTTACTCATCTGTGAAAATTGGAACATTTTTAACATTACAGCTAAATATATAAAGCACTAATAAATGGTATGCTTTTATAAATTGTGGTTATTTATGGAAACTCCAATAATAATAAATATAAGGACAATGGGTTTACAGGTGTAAGTCAGCTTTTATTGGGAAATTCGTTTGGGATCTTATTCCAGTTTCCTTGGATTTTTTTTTTAAATAGCTTCTGCAAGGCCAGTGTGCCTAGGAGCATTGCCTGGGGAGAACCAGGGAGAACGTTCTGAAGAAGCAGCTACGGAGTGGTTATGATGAGCAAGAAGACTGTTGTTAATGTTTTTTAGAGCTCTTAAGGTTGACATCTTTTCCAGGAACCAGATACAGGCAGCTAACACAGGCAACATTTTGCTTAGGGGAAAAAGAAGACTTTTTTCTCTTTATGCCCAGAGAATACCTAACTTCCAACATGAGAGTTGTATTTATTCTGTCCCCTGTTTATGCAAAGGAATGATTAGGTGATGTCTTTAAACACCAACTCCTATCTTCTTCCCCAATCTCAATAATAAAAAAAGAAAAAACCCCAACCAACCTGGAAGTACAATATGCATTAACAATATTAACCCATGTTCTTGTGTATGAGGACTGGACTCTCCACTTGATTTTTGTGCGGGAGTGGAGGGGAGCAGAGAGAGAATCTCAAACAGGCTCCAGGCTCAATGCCACAACCCTTAGCTCATGACCTGAGCCAAAAGCAAGAGTTGGATGCTTAACCAACTGAGCCATCCAGGCACCCTTGGAGTCTCAGCTTCTAAAAGGGGGAAATGGCCACTCTATCAGCAGAGCAAATGTCCTTTAAGCCCATCAGGTTCACTTTTGTAGCTGCCTTCAGGTTCTTAGTACCACCTAGTACCACCTAGTTCTCATACCACCTTCTGTCACTTAAAGTCTCAGCTGATCAGAGACACTAATGGTGAAGGTTTGTCTGAAGGAGGTACAGGTACAAAGAGAAGCCAAAAGCTGAGAGTGGACAAAGGCATAAAGCAACACTAAAGAGTTAGGACATTTAGGCTTTCAGGAGCTAAGGTCTCTGTAAGCACGTTTGCTATCATAGTTACCCAATGGATCCTACTCTCAGATATATTCTGGGTAGCTTGGGACTCCATGTCCAGCCTGACCATGTTTGGTCATCAGCTTGGATGCAAAGGACTTTTAAATCTCGGTTGGGGTATTCTTACTATTTTTATATAAGAATCTTCATCTTCAACATTATCTCCCCCACCGCTTTAAAGTTCATACCTGAGTCCAAAACTAGAAACACACAAATATCAGAGTTGTTCTAAAAAGATAACTCTTATGGCCATCTATTTAAGACAATATACAATTGGAATGATGGAAGGAAAGTTTGCTGCAGCATCTGGTTCAGGTGATGGATGATGACTGGTGAGAGCCATCTGTGGACAGGGTGGGGTAGGTGGAGTTAGCTAAGTTCATGCCTATTAACCACTTAGAGGAAGATAATGAACATGGTTATCCCATCTTCAGAAGAAATGGATTGAGTACTGAAGACAAGATTTAGAAAATTTTGCAGTGTTTAGCAAACACATTAGTCATGAAGAAGGTCTGGCTTGAATTCATGGAAAAAATGGAAATGTATGTAGGAAGAGATGGTGAAGAGCCAAAAACCATAAGGTTGGAGAAAATTAAATGCAGTGTGAAATGACGATTTGTTCTTCATAATGTCTTTTTCAGAAAGAAAATATATTTTAGCTTGTATTGCTTTTTTGACTGTCCAATTTCTGCAAAATTATTTTTGTTGCCATTTCATGGACGTTTTGGATTATATAGTTTTCTCAACCATAAAATGGGAATGATAACATCTAGGACCTCGCAGAGATATTGTGAGGCTAAATGAGATTGGGTAAGAAGAAGCCCTTTGTAAATTATAAAATCTTTAACTTGGCTTTAGAATCTTCTGTCTGATAAACATAGCCCGTAATGGGACACTAAAAAAATAATCATTGTACAGATGACCTAGTGACATTGCTTTACTGCAGATTCTCCCCTTTATTCATATTCCTGAGAGAGGCGACTGGGTCAACAGTCTGAATATTTTAAATTATTTTCTCACTTTGATTTCATACAGAGACAATTCCGACTTTCTCTCATGAGGTGAAATGGAATACCAGGAATGATTAATCTTTGGCTCTTAGTGTTGCCTGTTCAACAACGTAGAAGACCTAGAACACAGTGAATCCTGATAGAGACGTAGAGCTGTGGTGAGTTGTGGAATGGGAAAACAGGATTTAAAGTCCCCTTTCAAAAAAGAAAGCAGTCCTCTCTTAATTTGAAGGAAATTTCTTTAATAAATACATGTTTTTCTTCTTCATTATAACTCAGCTTTTTATAATTAAAATAACTAGAAAGCCAGAACATTCTGGAAAGCAAATATTCATAAATTAAAGTTAGGGTTAGAATTCAAATAAAACATTTTACATATCAGCACTTAGTCTTCAGCCCATGGTAGTGATGTTGTAAAATGAAACCTGAGTGTAATAGTAAAGAAGACCCCTAGGTCATGAGTCAGGACAAGACCCCAAGTTACAGCCACTGCCTGGGTCTGCTCCAGCCTAGCCCACTTCACCCGGCCATACCTTATTTACTTTATCTGCTAAGCAAGGAGAGGTCACCAAGTCATCTCTCAGGCAAAGGCCCAGACTAAAATTCAGCAACTCTCTGATGGGCAGTTTCAATGGAATAGACAGTGGCAAGATTTTATGATCTAAATTCTTATTGGCATTCCTTTAAAAATGCTAGATATCCCCACAGAAAGAGAAGTAAAATTAAAGCCATGATGACATGGCACTTCTCACACCCTGGGATGTGAAACATAAAGAACTTTGATATTACAGTGTGTTGGTGATGGCAAAGGAAACTGGGTGGACTTACATATTACTGGTAAGAGGGGATGTTGGTTCATCTTTTGAAGGGAAAATTGGCAACCCTAGTGTAAGTGCAAAACATAAGTGTCATTTCAAACATTATTTCTATTTCTAGTAAGTACAAAGATTGTGCAAAAATTTAAACACAACCAATATGTCCATCAATACAGGACTGTTTATTTTATTTTATTTTTTAACAGAGGACTATTTAAATAAAGTAGTAAATTCTGTATAATGGAATACCATTCAACATCTGAAAGAACAAGCTAGTTTTATATGAATGCACGTGGAAAATCTAACTCATAAGTGGAGTAAAGCAATTGATACAACAGGGTGCTGCATTTGTGAAACATGGTTACACACATGTGTGAATATGCACATGCCTGTGTCCAGGGGGCCAATCAGAACAGGTATCAGCCATTAGAATAGTAATAAGAGTGACATCTAGGTGACTCAGTGGGTTAAGGGTCTACCCTCAGCTCAGGTGATGATCTCAGGGTCCTGGGATCAAGTGCTACATCGGGCTCCTTGCTCAGCGGGGAATCTGCTTCTCCCTCTATCTGCCACTCCCCTGCTTGTGCTCACTCTTTCTCTCTGATTAAAAAAAAAAAAGGAATAGTAGTATGAATCCATATGCCCATATCAGCCCTACTTACCCACGCACTGTATACATCCCAAAGACACTCAAGCAACGGGTTTCAGTGGTTACCACCGGAAACCTAGTGGTTCCCTAGGTGACAGAGTGGGGAGGAGACCCACGTTTCTACTATTCACTTTTTTTTTTAGCCAAGGACATTTATTACCTATTCAAAAAGTAAAATAATTATTTCACAGAAGAAAAAAATAATTATGTTTTTGTAACACATAAATTTTTACTTTTATAGTTTTATACTTCAAGCTTTATGATTTTATATTTTAAGTCTCTCTTCTGTTTTAGTGTCTTGATTATTCACTAATTTTAAAAAGATGAGTTTTTAAAAAGGTATGTTCTGGTATAACATTCATAATCTGATCATTTCATGGTACCTGGCATTGTGCCTTTTTTGTTAAGTGGGGCTATTTTTAATAAGTTCCTTTCATTTCAATGCCAGTTTTGCACAGATAAAGGTTCTCAGCTTCTACGAGCCAACTTACTTTATCTGCCTTAATTTGTATGTATGGAATAAAGCAGACTTAATGGAATTCATTATTTGATACTGCTATTTTCTCATAATATAAATTATCTTTTACCCCAGATGAAACAGAAATAGACTACACAAACCTTGACTTGTCCATCTGTGAATTAAAGTGACCACTGTGATGATGGCAAAGTGGACAGTGGCAGTTTTTTTCAGCTATTTTTTCCTGTTTTTGAGGATTTAACTTTTTTCATTGCCACAGTATCACAAATTCTATGGAGGAAACTCACATTCTGGGCTCTGGAGAATGCTGTCTTCATCCTAGTTCTTGTACACTGATCTACGGACTCTGTCAACTCTGAAATGTGGTTCCCAGGGGTTGGGGGGAAGTTCTTGGTGAAAGAAGCTAGCAAAACCCTTTGCCTGACCTCTCAGTGAATATCTCTGGATAACCAACTTCCCGAGAGAGAGAGAGAGAGAGAGAGAGAGAGACCCTGTCTATGCTCAGAAACCATGCCTGTTTGCTCAGCATCGTGTCCCCTTTGACAAACACAAGGCTTTGTGAAGCAACACAATGGTGGCCATCATTGATCTCTGAACCCTCCCAGCTTTTCCCTCTAAAGTTCTCTGACCGAATTCTAGCAGGGGAAATGATTTCCTTGCTCATCACTTTTCTGAGAGTGCTCTTCCATCTCGTGCCTGGTACATTCTCCTTCCCAGGCACGGATCACATGCAGAGCTATTCTTGGGTTTTTGAATGATCAGCTCTTGCCAAGGTGTGTGGAGCTGCTGCAGAATTATGTAACTACCCAGGTTCATCCACCTTCCTGCTGCAATGTGCCCTTTGTCTTATCCCATTTATTTTATGGCCAGATTTTTACAACTGGCTCTGGACACAAAAGAATTTTGCGTTGTATCCTTAAGAAGGCGTCCTTAGGGACAAACAATATCCCAAATTTGCAGTTGTTCTCTCCATTCCCACTTGTTTGTCCTCTTCTGCTTGATTGAAGCACTCTTGCTTCCTTACCCTTAAGTATCTCAGATATCCCCAACTTTGTAGTCCTTGCTTCTGAAGCCAGACTCCCCCTCAGTCTCCCTCAGCTCAGTTGCCTTGTCATAAAAACCACCAGGGAAGACAGTGCCTACAAAAGACCTCTAAACTTTTGTTAGCATTATATTCCATTCTTGTTTCCACATTGAATTGAACGAGAAAGAGCTGTTATTCATCCATCATCCCCTAGCTTTAAAGACATCATCTACACAGGCCATCAGCCTCACCCTTGGGCTTGTTAATGCTGATGTCTGGGGTCACTCAGAGGTGTAAGTATCCGTTAGGGTGGTACTGAGATTTTCTTGTTTGAAACTCAATTCTGTGGTCAACTATTGATTTAAGCTGGTCTTGGGATGCAAGATCTCCACAGAACAGAGGGCCTGCAACAGGCTAAAAATACCAGAATTGGTAGAAAAAAGACAAATGGAAAATCACTGCTTCCTTTAGTATTTATGTTGAAGTCTTTCCTAATTTTGAGGAAATTCACCACCATTATCTCTTCAAATAGTTCTTCTGCTTCCTTCTCTCCAGATAAAGTGCTTGATGTATTCACAGAGAAGAAATAAGGTCAGAGTTGGTGGCATAAAGTGAGCAAGGAGTGAGTTATGAGAGCAGACTGGAAGAGTGGGCATGGACCAAGTTATAAGTCCTGGGTGGCTAATGGTGAGGATTCAGATTTTATTTTTTCTTTTTATTTTAGAAAATTTCAAATATGTAAAAAACTAGAGAGAATTGTGTAACTGTTTCCCATATACTCATTGCCAGTTTCAAACAATAGCCAATTCATGCTCGAACCTTTGCCCTTTATGCCCCTACTCACTCTCCTGCAATGCACCAGATCATTTCATACCAATTTCCAGACAGTTTTTATTTGTAAATATTTTAGTATTATTGAAAGAAGAACTCTTCTTGACATAATCACAATACTATTACCACACCTGAAATATTTTTTTACCACACCTGAAATTTTAACAAGTATTCCTTGATGCTATTAATAGCATCAAGTGTTCTGTCAGCGTTCACATTTTCTCCATTATGTCAGTTTATTTCAAAACAAAATTTTATTTAAAGTAAGCTCTACACCCAATATGGGGCTTGAACTCACAACCCTGAGATCAAGAGTCACATGCTCTACCAACTGAGCCAGCCAGGTGGCCCTCAACATTTTCTTGTTTTGAACCAGGTTCTAAGTAAGACTCTTACACTGCAATTGGCTACTATGTCTCTGAAATCTTTTTTAATCTGCAGAGCTCGGTTACTTTTTTCCCCTTCTTGTAATTTATTTATTGAAGAGGCTAGATTTTGCTGAATGCATCTCTGTGGTATTTTATATATTTCTGTATTTCAGTACATTGGTACTTAGATTTAGACTCTTAATGAGATTTGGGTTTAATTTTTCAGGCAAGAATACCTGGTAGGTTTTGTGCACTTACCTCAAGAGGAGTCTATTACCAGTTGATTCTCCTTTGGGAATTTTAGAAGTCATTAATAATCATGATCTAACTCCATTAACTCATTAGAGTTTGCAAAAGAGTGATCTTAGAATATCACTATTCCACCATTCCCCTTTTTTAATTAACTGGCATATTTCTATGCAGAGAAACTTAGCTTCATTAAGTTACCCTGAAGAATAATTAATCTAGAAAGAGCCAGATAAAGTTCAATTCTTTCCCTTTCTTTATTAACTAGTTCTTAAAATGACTTTCTTCCCTATCATTTTTCAAAGATGAATTTGTTTGTTTGCTTACTTGAATATCAGTTATAATCCATGAACTATAGCTATTTTACAAGATTGCATTTATTATTCTTCTTGGTGTTCTAACTGTCCAACTTTGAGGCTATGGGAACCTTCTGAAGTTGCCTTATTAGTCCTTTGGAAATGATCTTGGCAATGTTTCTTGCTTACTGATCCAACAAGATCAAGTTTATTTTGTAAATTTCTTGCTCCAGATCTGGAATGCATTTCTCCAAGAAGCTTGGGTTCCCTCTAGTGGAAAATAATGTTTAGAGACCACAGTCTGGGCACTAAGGATATACTTACCATTGTGCTGATCATTATTTCTAGGTCTTTTCAGAGGACAGAGTTAGAGCATCCTCTAACCCCTCCCTTTTTAAAATAAGAGTTCAGCTTTTTTTTTTTTTTTTTTTTTTTTTTTTTTTTTTAAGATTTTATTTATTTATTTGACACAGAGAGAGAGATTACAAGTAGGCAGAGAGGCAGGCAGAGAGACAGGGAGAGGAGGAAGCAGGCTCCCTGCTGAGCAGAGAGCCCGACGCGGGCCTCGATCCCAGGACCCTGAGATCATGACCTGAGCCGAAAGCAGAGGCTTTAACCCACTGAGCCACCCAGGCGCCCAAGAGTTCAGCTTTTTAAAAAATTTATTTAAATTCAACTTTGTTAACATATAATGTACTGTTAGTTTCAGAGGTAGAATTTAGTGATTCATCAGTTGCACAGAACACCCAGTGCTCATTACATTAGGTGACCTCCTCAATGTCCATCACCCAGTTACCCCATCCAGCAACTCTCCTCTCCAGCAATCCTCAGTTTATTTCCTATAGTTAAGAGTCTCGTATGGTTTGCCTCCCTGTTTTTCTCTCATTTTAGTTTTCCTTCTCTTCCCCATGTTCATCTGTTCTGTTTCTTAAATTCCAAGAGTTCAACTTTTTATTGACAGGTTACAGAGGAGGTTTAGTCAAAAGACCAAAGTGAGCATCCTCATCAGACTCCTCTGATTCTCATTTCTTTCCTTCCAATTCCTTCCCCTTAGCCTGAGCAGCCCTAGTGGAGGGAGCGAGAGCAGGCCCTCCTGCTGGGGCAGCTCGAGATGCTGGGGGGTGGGTCCACCAGCCCCTTCCTTGTAGATGAGGCTCCCCGTGTTGACATTGGCCTGGCCCTTTGCAGACAAGCCCGGCCAGAAAGGTTCGACATTTACACCTGCTGCTTTAATGAGGGCATTGATCTTCTCCTCAGTGACCGTCCCTCATCATCCTGGAGGATGAGGGCTGAACAGATGCAGGCAAGCCCCAAGAGAGAGGCTGTGGTGCAGATGAGTGCTGTGTCCCATGGGATGCTAGTCCCTGCGGAGGTGGGGGACTAGTCACCAGAGGAAGTGAGGGCCTCACCCAAAGCTGTCCTAGCTTCCACGGAAGGGCTGAGCACCTTAGGGATAGCTGAGGAAAGGCTAAATCCTTTTTTTAAAGATAAAATTCACTATGGGTTCACACTGGTATTTGCAATTAATATGCAAGGAGATGGGCTTTAATTTTATTTCATCAACCTTAAACTTATATTTCATTTCTTTCATGCTGAAATGCCTGTTTGTCAATGCACAAATATACTTACTCATTTACTTTATCCTCTAGGGGACCCTGGACGCTCTCAGAATGACAAAATCAGCACTACCACCAATAATGTAAATTAGTAAAACAAAGTGGATTTTTTTTTCAAATTATTTTCGGTCCCTAGACTATATGCCATTAAAAATGTACAGAAAGATTACTGTGTTTAAAAGTTACTTAAACACATTCATATAACTAATGTACAAATACTTTATGTACATGTAAAATATTTGAATTAAATAATTCACATAGTTCCCAACTCCAGTTAATAGAATAAGCTACACTTAATTTATTTTTTTTCAAGTAAACTGTAGGCCAACTTGATCTCCTAACCCAGAGATCAAGAGTCACATGCTCCATGAACTAAGCCAGCCAGATGTCCCAAAATAAGCTATATTTAAAGAAGACCAGCTTCTATTCCTTTTTTCTTCCACTCTATATTCTTTCTCCCTATTTTTTAAAAAGATTTCATTTATTTATTTGATATAGAGAGAGCACAAGCAGGGGGAGCAGCAGACACAGAGAAGCAGGTTCCCGACTGAGCAGAGAGCCTGGTTTGGGGCTGGAGCTCGATCCTAGGACCCATGGAATCATGACCTGAGTCGAAGGCAGATACTAAACCCACTGAGCCACCCAGGTGCCGCTGATATTTGGATGTTATAAACAATGTTGCAATGAATAATCTTAGCAAATGCATTTTTGGTTTTGTTTTTTGTTTTTTGTTTGTTTTTTTTTGTTTTTTACTTTTTTGGATTTTATTTAAATTAAAAGTTAATGTATAGTATATTATTAGTTTCAGGGTTTCTGTTTGTTTTTGTTGTGTATCTCTGGAATTCATTTCCAAGAGTTAGGATTAAAGGATTAAAGGTTACAGATTTTGTATTTCTTTCCTAATCTCAGTGAGTAGTCCCTGAGGTATGTAACCTTTGCCATGTTCATGGTGGGGTTGGGATTCTCAAGACATCAGTGCTCACGGCAGAGGGACAGTAGCTCAAGAAATGATATCACCTTTAAATACCGCCCCCCCCGCAGACTACATACAACTTTTACAAAATACCAGCCTTTAAGCAGTAATTTGGTAATATTTTCACCATTTCCTAAGATAAGCAATAATTGCTCTTTTCCCTAAAAAAATCATTTAAAGTGTTTTTTTTCCCAGAAATATAAGAACTCTCACTCAGTGATTGTCATTCTACTTCCCTGACAAAAACTAGAAAGCAGAAAGTATAAGGTGTCATCTGGATATAATTTCTGGGATTTACGTGGTTTGATAGTTTTTGTGCTGCAATTCCTTTTTATGTTTGTATGTGAGGGAAAAGTCGTAGAAAAAGCTGGAGTTGAGAGGAACTGAATAATTACTGTGACTTATGGACAGGAGATGGACAGGGAGCATGAGAAAACTGACAAAGCTGCCATTTTCACATTTAGAACTTTCCATGTGGTCGCTGCCAAGATGGAAAACCTAGGAGGATGGTGCCTTCTGCTTTTTCCAATATCTAAAGATGCTCTATCTAGATCCTACATGATTTACAGTCCATAGAAAGAGCCTTATTCTATCATTCTAGAATTGCCATTCAGAATTATCCAATAAAGAAGAGTTCTTTTCTTTCCTTTCATGAAAACATGACTGTTGCTGAAAACAGATTATCAGCAATCTGACTTGAATCTCCAGTGTGTATAAGGAACAGAAATAATAAAAACTATCCTTTATTGGTTAGCATGCAAAAGCATAATGCCCGTAGAACTCTTTTCATGGATATTTCACTTTGTTTTCAAAAGGCCCTATTAAGATTTCAGAGTTACAAAACGGAGGGTCAAATACCAAGCATCTTTTTAATACCACGCAGCTGGTATGTGGTAGAATGTCATCTGACTTAAGATTCCACAGTCTTCATCAAGAGGCCATACTCCTTTCCAGTGTGGGCTCTCAAGAGTTACTAAAGGAACTATTAACTATTTCTAATCAGGTACTATTTCTAATCATTCATGCCCTATTGAGGGAAATTGACCCAACTGCCCAGGAAAGTGATAAAGGAACATACACATACATATTCTGACAAAACATAAATGTACTGTTATTATTTAAACACAAATGTGTAATTGTATCAGTCATACAAAGCTCTGTGTGTGTGTGTGTGTGTGTGTGTGTGCATACGTGTGTGCACGTATGGGGTATGTGTAGGTCCTAACTGGCTGGTAGTGTTTACAAGGAGAGCATGAATTGAATCTTTACATTCCATTGAGCTTGCTTCAGAACCTGTTTCTCTATCCACTCCCTGTGTACACTTGCTTAAATTATTTACTCCTCTGAGAGGGATTTGTCAACTCTTAAATAGGGATAATAATTCTTCAAGTTTTCATGAGGATTTGGAAATAATAATATATGTAAAAAATGTTTGAAACCGTGCCTGACACCTAAAAAATAAAACAAAAATTTAGTGATCAAAACCACATGTAGATAATCTTTGAAGCCTTTTTAAGGTGGTCAGATTTTGAAGTTTGGCAAGGACACAGCTAGTTGCCTGGGATGGGGTGGAAAGGAAAAAAAAAATAAAGACTTGAAGGCAGAAGTGGACAAATTGCATTTATAAAACAAAAGTTTGATTTCCTGTATAGTGTTTAGCACACTGTGTAGGGGGAGACCACATTGCTTGGTGTAGGATAGAGGTTTTGAATGTTTAGCTATGATAACAGTGACTGTGGGATCCCCCTGGAGGTCTACACCGTTCAAACAATGGTATCCTGGATTTTGCCTAATTTTATCACATTGGTAACTTCCTGGGAAATATACTCTAAAAACCCGATAGATGTAAACAGGTGTTGAGGTTCCCCCTTTGAAACTACACCCCTTACATAGTATATCTGTCACCGTTTAGTTTTCCTGGATTAAAAGGTTTTGGGGTAGAATCTCATGCAGAAGTGAGAGGGATGCAATGATCATTACACCTGAAAACTCAATACCTTTGTGTTCCTAGATATTAAGAAAAATAATGTGAGTTAGAACAGCTCAAATTCCAACTGATCTGGGTTGAATAAGTAACATCTACTAATCATTTTGGAATTCAACATTTTTTTTTGACATTTTATAGAAAAATGCATTTCCCAAACTATTTTGAGCTCTTAGAATGTTTTCTCCTGTATTTTTGCATTTTTGCCACCAGATGGCAGCAACCACCCGTTCATCAACATTTTCCCCTTTCCCTCTCCCCGCTTTTCCTCCCTCTCTTCCTCTCTTCCCTCCTCCACCTCCTTTCCCTTATCATCATTCTCCTGCTTACGGTTATTCTAGAAATGAATCAATCAATGGCTCTAGGTTAAAAGCAATGGCTAAAAATTCCCACTGTATTTCCTTTGACAAATTAGCACGCTAGAGTCATAGTGCAAAAAATGGTGGGAAAAAAGGGTGGGAGGAAAAGAGTGGAAAAATGTCCATTGAGGCAAGCAACAGTAAATAACGTGATTTTGTGTGGGAGTTAAAAGGCCCTTAAATAATAAGTGCCTCTAGTAAGTAATAAAAGAATACCTTGGATTGCATGTATGAGAAGTGTATATGAAACTGTGTGTGTGTGTGTGTGTGTGTGTGTGTGTGTGTGTGTGTGTGTGTGTGTGTGTGAAAGAGAGAAAGAGAGAGAGAGGGAGAGAGAGAGAGGGAGAGAGAGAGAGAGGTCTTTTGGGGTTGGGTGTAGGTTGTATACAAATGACTTCAGGAATCACCTGTCATAACAAGCCTGTCACATGCCAGGCATGACTCCATTAAGGAGGAGAGAGTGAGGTTATCCAGGGGTGAAGTGGGACCTTACATGACCCTTGTCTCTATTCCACTTAATCGTCATCTTCCTTATTCAGTTTGCCTAAACGTGGTATATTTCCTTTCTCAGATATTTTCCCCAAGAAAAATTTTCTTGTTCAGCTATCCTGGATTCATAAATACATGTTTCAGTTTGGGAAGCAACATTAGTTCTGTAACTTTTCTTTTTTCATTTCTTAAGAATAGCTAGAAAAAAGATTAAAAGATAGGAAGAAAGAAAGAAAGAAAAGAAAGAAAGAAAGAAAGAAAGAAAGAAAGAAAGAAAGAAAAGAAAGAGGCCTTATACTTATGCCGAGCCAAAAGGCTGCTTGAACATATTTTAAATTTGTTTTGATGAGAATGTTTTATAACCAAACATGCACACTCAAAATTTAAGCAGAGAAATAGCTTGAAATGGATGGGGGTTTTGACCATTGTATTTTTAATGAGGGAAGTTTATCTGGACCCATTTCAATACCTTGGGGTGATTAGTTGATATGATTTTAGCTGTCGCAGAGAAGAGTAATTTTCAGGGCTTCTTTAGTGACCCGGGATGTGGGTACAGATCATGCAACACAGGTTTTATCAGTGAGAGACAATCATCTTTAAAATTTAATCTATAGGTCTGGCTTTGCTATGTGCACTTTCACATACCAGATTCATGGATATGGGCATTTTTTTAATCCTCATATATAAAATGGAGATAATGATGCCCACATGGGGATTCGCTGAGTTATACAGCCTATGAAGTACTAATTTTATGCATGCAATATTCAATAAATAAGTGTTCTCTTTCTTTCTCAACCTACCCCCAGGATAAGAGTTTACTGTTTCTAGCTTATATTGCCAAGAGGCAAAGCTCTTACACCATTTGTGTTCCCAGAAGTACACTCTGCAAACATTTGCTTCTGTGTCTCCTTTTGGTTTGGAATTTTCCTAATGGCAATCTAAAGAGGAAACAAATTTGCTGTTATTATGCCCATCACAGCCTTTAAAACGTCCCTGAGCATCTGCGTAACTCAGCCCACCATTAGAGCCATCGGCCCTGGACTGAATTTGTGAAATGAGAGGAGGGAGGAATAGAAACAGACGGGACTAAAGAAATTAAGTTTCTTTCCTTAAGTGAACAGGGAACAATGCTAAAAATTAGAATAATTTAATGAAGATTCAGTAAGGTAATTAACAGTTTAGTGCTTTGAAATGTTCTCTTCTGCTAGGGGGTCAGAGGGACTAGAGAGCACACTTTAATATAGGAAGTTTTCTAAAAGCCTGTGTCCTCAGAGACCCTTGAATATTGAGCCACGAATCTGGCTTCATAGCCCTTACTTTCTGGAATGGCACAGGTTTCTAAAGGCAGGCAAAAGCCTCCATGCTCCTTACAGTTCTGGCATTGGCCGATTGGTTATTTCTGAAGAGCTTTCAGCTTTGTTTTTGAAATAGAGGATCATGTTCCCATGGAATCTTGACATTTCAAAGACATAACTTCTGTTTTAAAACTTTGCTTAGGGACATTCGAGGTATTAGAAACTTAAAAACCACATGCAGTTTGGCAAACCTATGTGCCCAAATTGTATTTGTTCAGTGAAAGCCTTGGGTTGCCTTGTTCTAAAATGTCGAGTGCTTCATCGCTCCTGGACCTGAATGTGGTGAAGATGGAAAACTTCCCATCTGGGGAGTGGTGAGTATTTTTTATCTTCAGCAGCTATACAGGAATTTGCCTTTATGACAGATCTTCCCTTTTGCCCTGGAATTTCCAAGGCAGAGATAGGACGATCGCCCTGCCCATGATTCACAGAGAAGCTCTGAAATCCAGCAAAGGAACCAAAGGGCGGTACCTTCAGATTGAAGCGTAAGCATTTTGTTTGGCCCTATCGAGGTATGTACTGGTTGAACTTTGTCTTTGCCGAGATAGATTTTTTTTCTCTCGAAATTTATTTTTTTGCTATTTATTTATTTATTTATTTATTTTTAAAATAATCTCTACGCCCAGCATGGAGCTCGAACTCATGACCGCCAGATCAAGAGTCACATGCTTTACCCACCGAGTCAGCCAGGTGCCCCTTTTCTGTGTAAGTTTAGGTTTAGACTGCCTAAAGCCTGAAAAATCCTGTTTTAGGGAGATGTACAGATAATTCTCTCCTCCTCCCCAGAACAAGAATTTCTTCCTGGGGGAAGGGAGCTGAGACTGCGTTGTCATTGAGTCAGGCAAAGCCTGAGTGTCACTTCCTTTGAGGATTCACTGGCTCAGTGGAAAGGACCCAACTACCCACGACTCATATCAGGGAGCTTTGCCACTTATGTTTTCTTCCAGTTTTATGCTTTCAGGTCTTATGTTCAAGTCTTTAATCCATTTTGAGTTGATACTTGCTTGTGGTGTAAGATAGGGTGTCCCTGCCCTGCACCCTTTTTTGCACGTAGCTGTCCAGTTTTCCCAACACCACTTATCAAAGAGGCGGTCTTTTCTCCATTGTATATTCTTGGCTCCTTCGTTATAAATTAATTGACCAAATAAGCCTAGGTTCTGTTTGTTTATACTTAAGCTGTAACCGCTTTCTCCTACTTTAAGAATCCTGGTTCTCATGAGCACAGCAGATAATAAAATTAAAATTTTCCATATTTGCTCTATTACATTATTCCATGTTACAAACATTAGTCTTAAAATAATCATACTAAAACCACCATGATTTAAAATGACTGGGAACCACTGAAGTGTTTTTTGGGTATGTTCTACACATCATATCCAATTTTTTATAAATTCACTACCTTGCTTAAATACAGAGGCATATACAGTATACTCTCTTCCTTTATTCCTCATTAGTGTTAGTTCTTCAAGTAACTATATCCTCAATACTCATCATCAGTCTTCATGTTGATAATTCTCTACTCACTTTGGTTGTGTAAAGTACATTTTGTAGTAGATTCCTGAGGAAGAAGAGAGAAACTGTATTCCCTGAGTTCTTGTATATTGATAAGAATTTGCCTGTGCCCTTTATATCTGAAAGTGATATAAAATCCATGGCTTACATATTCTTTCTTTCAGTATCTTAAATGTTGCCCTATTTTTTTCTAGCATAAAGCATTAGTTCAAAAATCCGATGATAATCTAATTTTCTTTCCCTAGCCATTGCCCCCCCTCTTTTTTTACATTAATATTTTCTTTTGACATAAAATAACCTGTATACGTCTAAAGGATATATACCAGACAGAACTCTTCTAGCTCCAGGATTTCCTGCCCTTCCTGGTGGACTACACCTTGTATAGTCCCTTCTCTTATGGGCTGAATGTGTCCCCACAAACTTCGTATGTTGAAGTTTTAACTGCTCATGTGATGGTATTTGGAGATGGGGCCTTTAGGAGTCATTAGGATAAATCAGATCATAAGGATGGGGCCCTCGTGATGGAATTAGTAGCTTTCCTTATAAGAAGAGGAAGGGAGAGAAAAGGCCAAGTGAGGACAGAGTGAGAACAGCCATTTGCAAGCCAGAAGAGAGCTCTCACCAGAACCAAATCAGCCTGTACCTTGATCTTGAACTTCCCAGCCTCCAGAACTGTGAGGAAATAAATTTCTGTTGTTTAAGCCACCTTGTCTATGGTATTTTGTTATGGTAGCCCAGCTGACTTAAGATACCCTCATTTGAGTAAAGGCAGGACCGGTAATATGATGGGATCATCACTCATGTGACTAGGTTATCTTGAGTAAGATTCCATCAGAGCAGACTCGGAGAGAGGTTCTCCTGCTCGCTTTGATGAAGTAAGCTTCTGTATCATGAAAGGGCCGCTTGGCTGGAACCTGAGGGTAGCCTCCCGAAGCTGTAAGAATTTCTGGTTAATAGGCAGCAAAAAAAATGAGAATGTTAGTCCTACAACCACAAGATATGAGCCCTGAGACCTGGAGCCTTGTGTGGGACCACAGCCCTGGCTGACACCTGGAGGTCAGCCTGGGGGGATCCTGACCTAGTTAACCCACACTTGGACTCCTGACCCACAGAAAGGGGAGATAATGAATTTGTGTTGTTTTAAGGTATTAGATTTGTGACAATTTGTTATGCAGCAATAGAAAACTAATATAAAGTAAAATATAATACAATTTGACATATGTGAATGTGAGAAACTGCAAATAAAATCAAGATAATGAGCATATTCATCATTCCCTTAAATTCCCGATGCACTTTTGTAACCCATCCCTCCATCCCCGTCCCAGCCTGTCCTATTCAGGCAAACACTGATCTGCTTTCTGTGACTGTAGATTCGTTTGTATTTTTTCAGCTTTTAAAGATTTTCTTTTTTTTTGGACAGAGAGAGAAACAGCAAGAGAGGGAACACAAGCAGGGGGAGTGGTAGAGGGAGAAGCAGGCTTCCTGCCGAGTGAGGAGCCCAAGGCAGGGCTTGATCCCAGGACCCCCGGGATCATGACCTGAGCTGAAGGCAGATGCTTAATGACTGAGCCACCCAGGCGCCCCTTTTCTAAACTTTTAAATACATGGCATAGTAAAGGATGTACTCTGTTTTGTTGGGCCTATTTCACTCAACATAATCATTTTGAGATTTATCCATGCCGTATTGCATAACAACACGTACAATTTTAGGGCTGAGTCGTGCTCAGTTGTATATATTTACTACAATTTATTCACCCATTCAACTGCTAATGCACGTTTGGGTTAGCAGTTCTTCACAATTGCATGTAATGATGCCATGAGCACTTGTGTATGTGCTTTCTTTTAGATATACGCTTTTGTTTCTTCTGGGTCAATACTTGAGAGTGGAATGTCTTGATCATATGATAGACGTGTTTTTAACTTAAAAAAGTTGTTAAACTTATTTTCCAAAGTAGTTGCACCACTCTCCATCCAGAGCAGCAGCATAGGAACATTCTAGGTACTCCACATCCTTGCCAACACTTGACATGGTCAGTTAAAATATTTTAATAGATGTGTCTGGGTATCTTGTTGTGGTTTTAAACTCCTTGTCCCTCATGGACTCTAAAGTTGAGAATCTCTTTATGTGTCATCTATATATCTTATCTGGCAAAATGTCTGTTTAAATATTTTGTCCATATATTAATTGGGTTATTTGTATTCTTGAGTTTTTCGAGTTGTTAATATGTGGAAACAAGTCCTTTATGTAATTTGCAAATATTTTCTCCTAGTCTGTGGCTTGTGTTTTCATTCTATCAAGAAGATCTTTTGGGCACCTGGGTGGCTCAGTCGGTTAAGCGGCTGCCTTCAGCTCAGGTCATGATCCCAGGGTCCTGGGATCGAGTCCCGCATTGGGCTCCCTGCTCCTTGGAGAGCCTGCTTCTCCCTCTAACTCTGCCTGCTGCTCTGCGTACTGGTGCTCTCTATCTCTCTGTCAAATAAATAAATAAAAATCTTTAAAAAAGAAAAAGAGGATCTTTCAAAGAATGGAAGTTTTTAATTTTGATAAAGTCAAGTTTATCAATTTGTTCTATGTATTGTACATTTGGTGTCATATATTAATAAGCTATTGCCTAACTTAAAGTCACAAAAGCTTTATCCTGAATTTTTTTTCTAGAAGATTTATAGTTTTAGGGTTTTTTTTTAAAGATTTTATTTATTTGACAGAGAGAGAGATCACAAATAGGCAGAGAGGCAGGCAGAGAGAGAGAAGGAAGCAGGCTCCCTGCTGAGCAGGGAGGCTGATGCGGGGCCCCAATCCCAGGACCCTGAGATCATGACCTGAGATGAAGGCAGAGGCTTAGCCCACTGAACCACCCAGGCGCCCCAGTTTTAGATTTTATATTTAGGTCTATTATCCATTGTAAGTTAATTTTTGTATATGATGGAAAAATTTCTTTCCTTTTTTTTTGCATATGGATATCCAATTGTTCCTGTACCTTTTGTGTAAAAGACTGTCCTTTCTCTACTAAACTGCTTTTCAGCCTTGTCAAAAATCAGTTGGCCATATTTGTGTGTGCATTTACTTCTGGACTCTATTTTGTTCCATTGATCTATTTGTCTATCTTTTAAAAAATTTTTTTATTCCTTTTTTTTTTTTCCTTAGAGAGAGTGAGTGCATGTGCGGAGAGGGGAGGGACAGAGGGAGAAGTAGAGAGAGAATCTTAAGCAGGCTCCATGTCCAGCATGGAACTCAATGCGGGGCTTGATCTCACGACACTGAGATCATGACCTGAGCCAAAATCAAGAGTCTCACGCCCAACCTGCTGAGCCACCCAGGTGCCTCGATCTATTTGTCCATCTTTACACCAATATAATACTTTCTTGATTATTGTAGCTTTAAATAAGATTTGTAGTCTGATAGTGAACTTTGAAGAAGAACTTTGTTCTTCTATTGCAGAGTAGTTTTGTTTATTCTAGGTCCTTTGGTTCTCATGACTATTAATGATCCTTATACCATTTACTGAATATCTGTATTTTCTCCTCTAATATGCAATCCCATTTG
This sequence comes from Ailurus styani, assembly GCA_002007465.1. NCBI lineage: Eukaryota > Metazoa > Chordata > Mammalia > Carnivora > Ailuridae > Ailurus > Ailurus styani. Next base: position 373,897 of record LNAC01000210.1, read on the forward strand.
CTGATGATTCAAGTTTATATGTGTGAGATCTGTTTGGGATTTATTATTATTATTATTATTCCATTGGCCTGTTTATTTAACAATGTACCAAGTCAGTTTTAATTACCATAGCTTTATAATAAGTTTTATTTTCAGGTAGAATAGGTCTATTTACCATAATCATCTTATTCAAAAGCTGGTTGGCTACTTTTGGCCCATTTCTTCACCATATAAATTTTAGAATCATTTTGTCAAGTGACTTAAAAGACCCCCAAACACTGGTATTTTTTAGAAAGGTATCAGTTCTGCAGATCAGTTTAGTGACATCTACCCTCTTTACATACTGAGTCTTCTGAATCATTTAGGATATCTGTCCATTAATTGAGATATTCTCTTTCAATCAGGATTTACTTATTCATTTCTCTAATGGGCTGGCTTCTTTTTTGTTATATTTATTCCAAGACCCTTGATATCCTTGTTGAAATTAGTAAGATTTCTTTCCCAATTTTAATTTTTAAATTTATGCACAGTAAATTTTAATTTTCTTTGGTGCATAGTTAGAGGAATTTTAACATATGCATAGATTTGTGTGACCATCACCACATTCATGACACAGAGCCATATCCATTACCCAAAAATTTTCCTTCATGCTGCCCTTTGTAGTAATCTGTGCCCATACCCCTGAGACCTAATTGACCTGTTCTCCATCCCTATAATTTTGCCTTCTCCAGAATGTCATATAAATGCAATCATAGTACAGAATCTTTTGAGACTGGCTTTTTCACCTAGCATGATGCATTTGGGGTTTATCTGTATCATTGTGTGTATCAATAGTGTGTTCCTTTTTATCCCTGGGGAGTAGTCCATTGTATAGATGTACCACAATTTGTTTGCTTATGCCTTCACTCCTTTAGGAATATTTTGGTTGCTTCCAGTTTGGGTGATAATGAGTAATGCGATAAGCATTTGTGTACAAGTTTTTATCTCAATGTAAGTTTTTATTTCCTCAGTATATATACTTGTTGGGTCATAATATGTGTATGACTTTGTAAGAAATTGCCTAACTGTACTATTTTTCATTCCCAGCTGCAATGCCTAAGTTTCAGGTTTTTCACATCCTCAGCAGCACATGGTATGGACAATTTTTTTTTAGTTAATAAATCTAATAGATGCGAATAATATCTTTTTAAAATTATATTTTCTGATAGCTGCTGGTACATATGAATATAATTTGTTTTTTAAAACTTTAGAAAAATTTAAAGGATTTTATTTATTCATTTATTTTAGAGAGAAAAAGCAGGGGATGTGGGAGAGAGGGAGGGAAAGAGAGAGAGAGAAAGAATCTTCTAACACAGGGCTCAATCTCATGACCATGAGATCATGACCTGGGTGGAAACCAGGAGTTGGACGCTTAACTGACTGAGCCACCCAGTTGCCTCTTATAATTTTTTTAAGTTAAAAAAATTTGTGTTTTTAAAAAGCCTTTAAAGTATAGCATATATACCAAATACGTACTTATTACAACAACTTCATGAATTAAGCACATCCAGTAATCAGCAACTAGATCAAGAAAAAGAACATTACAAGCAAGTTAGAAGCCTATTTTCTGCCCCCTTCCATTTTTTGTCATCCTTCTAAACCAGATTCTGACTTCTATTAGTGTAGATTAATTTTGCCTTTTTTATACATCATGTAAATGGAATCATACTGTATGGTCTCTGATATTTTCTCTTACCCCTTTTGGGATATCACACAGAAGGAAATAACCCAGGAGAGTGAAAGCATTATGAGAAATCGCAGTTGATAGTATATTCTTTGAAGACGTTTATTAGTAGTAATTGAGTACACATGTTGTTTGCATATTTTACACATTCATTAAGATAATGATAGATATTGCATTACTGAAATGTTAAGAAAAGCAGATTATTTGTACTCAGTATTGCTAATGTTTTCTTTTTTATCGTAATTCGTAATTCCTTTAATCATGATTTTTGCAGTTATGAACAGTGACCGTGGTTTATATTTCATAGTTTATTTGGTTGATTGTGCACTTTTTAAATGTTTTTCCCCTTTTGGAAATGGTGGAATGGAGGCGCATAACCCCTGTCATCACCAACTGAATTTTCATTACTTCTGTCATTCATGGTCTCCAACCATCAGCAGCGGAGTCATTATCCACCACGGAGATGGTAAAGAGAGTTTAGGCAGCTCTTCAGTTTTCTGGTAGAGTTTTCCCTCAAGAATATGCCATCATCCTCGTTCTTTCATATCACTATGGTCCTTTGTCATAATGTCAGAAGCCCATGTTCGCTGTTACATAGTAAGCTCACCACATGTTTTGACGTAATCTAAATTAGATCTTAGGAATGGTCTTATTAAGTACATTAAGTACAAGCTTAACAACCTACATAGATACCTAAAACCTTATCTATTTTTTTCTTCTGGAATTGTTGATAAGAGGTCACAATTTTAGCTGGCTTCTACTATCTTTAGTAATTCATATTTATATACACACACACATATACAATCATTTGATACTTAAAGGCATACCTAGCTTACCATTCACACAATATTTTTCCTTCATCTATTCCATGTTTTATGATGGCCTTGGTCAGAATAATTGGTAATTACATTTTAAGAAACCAATACTCATATTTTTAACAGCAGAATCTGCTAATGGTGTCTTTATGAGATTGGGATAATTACACAGCATTCATTTCTATATATCTTGACACAAAGAACAAAATATTGATATATCAGAATTCCTTTTTTATTTAATTTTTATTATTTTTTTAAGATTTAATTTTTAAGTAATCTCTACATACAACATGGGGCTCAAACCTACAACCATGAGATCCAGAGTCATATGCTCTACCGAGTGAGCAGTCCAGGCACCCCTATCAGAATTACTTTTAAATCCCAGAAGTCAGACCATGTAATTTAAAAACTAGAGAAAATATCAAGAAGGTAGGAGGAGCTAGGGAATATGTACACAATTCTCTATGTATATATAAGAGGTGGGGATCAATTTTAACCTTCAAAATACTTTAACAAAAAAGTGTTTCTAAGAAGACAGGATATTCTGCACTAATAGAAATATTAACACCTGCTAGGTTGGCCAGCGATCAGGACCTCAGGTCAGGACAAACCTTGAAATCTTCACCAGCAAGATTGCAGAGTGCTCTGACACATGGGGTCTGAGCCACACAGCCTGGGTTTGAATCCCGGCTACACTCCTTGACCACAAGCTTTGTGGTCACTGTGCTTTTCTTTTTTCATTAATGAAATTGGAATCATAATGGTACTTATCTCATGGGAATACTGGAAAGATTAAAAGTGTTTATATATATGAAGTGCCAGAAAAGTTCTTGGTTCAATAACTACTGACCATTATTATTGAATAAATGAACTAAAACATGAAATGAGTATAACACAGTTCATTTTCTGGATTGCATTTTTGTTATTAACCTGATAACTCACAGTGTTCTACAACTAAAAAGGGCTTTATGAATGATCTATTCCAATCATCTCAGTTAAACATGAGGAAAGTAAAATTGAGGAAGGTAAAATCATTTGTGCTAAATCATCTAGCTCACTAGTAATGAAGCTAGGATGTTAATTAAATTCTCTTAGTCTGTATTGTTTAAGGGAAATTGAATAGTTATAACTGGGCTTACAATCAAAAGAAAATACAAATTTAAAGTAGGAGGTCAAAAGCCTTAAGGGTAATTCATGTTCCACTAAATAGAACTTTCTCTGTTTCCTGTCTTCCGTATTAGTCAGGGCATCATATCTGTAATGCATTTCGGTGTTTGGAGTGCTTTAAGTTTCTTCTTGTATGATTTTTAATTTTTATTAATACTGTCAGTGCTCAGAAGAACATATATCGTAGCCTGTTTAAGGAACTTTGTGTTTCTTAGGTCATCTGAGATACCATCTAAATAGTTCCTCAGTTTCTTTTGCTTCTTTCAGAAAAATAAATGCTAGACAAAAACATTCTGATCAGATATGTCCATAGGGCACAAAGCGGACTGAAATATTTTATCTCATGTGATCAGAGTAGTCAAACTGTTATTTCAGACTTGAAAATGTGAATTTATTGATGCCCATCAAACCTGTCATTAAACTATTCATAACATATTTTAATGTTGTTCTACAAACATCACAGTCAAAGGTGAAACAGCTATTCTCAGAAATGACCAAGCAAGAGAAAGAGAAAAAACAAGAAATGACATGCTGTGTTACCTTCTAAACAAAGTCTTGATGTGTGTGTGTGTGTGTGTGTGTGTGTGTGTGTGTGTGTGTGTGTGTGTGTGACAGAAGGAGAGAGAGAGGCACCAAATCCCATTTTCTGGAAAAATGAGTTAAGTGCTAAAAATTCAATAAATTTTTATTACCAGTTTATTAAGTGTCAGACCCTTTGCTAGGCATTCACCATATAGCAATGACTAAGACAACATGTCACATAGCCAGTAAGTTTCAGGACCGAGATTCAGCTCAGCCCAGCTAACTCCATCGTAAGCTCTCTTAACGACTGCCTCTTAAAAATCTTTGTTTATGCAAAACCATGATTTATTGTTTTATCATTAGTGGTGAGTGGACAAAAAAATGTGTCATTGCTTCCATACCAACATCTAGTGTAAAAGTGACAAGCGTTGATATCTTGAGGTTACATCTTCAATTATACAAAACGTCTCAGTGAAATTTTAAAAGAATGTTAACATGTGACTTTTTCTAGTAAGTTGTTATTTGGTTGTGTTTTAGTTTCCATACTATCTTTCAGATGGACAATTCAGCCTACTTATTTTTCATTTTTATGATAGTAGATAGATCTTTCTTAGCACTTATTTGGAAGTACTTAGCCATTCTTAGCACCCGCTGGGTCCCACCAGCTCTTCCTGTTGGGAGAAGGTAGAACAAATTCCTTAAGAACATGGCACTGCCCTGTTCACAACCAGTTGTACAATAGAAATACTTGATACTGTTTTCCTCCTTGTGAGTGATGTAATGAATCACTGATTGTGTGACTTGTTATGTATTCTAATAAGCACTAAAGGATAGAACATTCACTCCTTTACAAAAAGAAAAAAAAAAAAGAGGATGGTGCTGGAATGAGCAGCCCTAGGTTCAACTCCTAGCTCTGGCACTTAGCTGTCTCACCTCTGACAAGTGACTTAATTTCCCTGATGCCTTGAGCTTTTTCATCTGTAAAAGATTACATATCTTTTACAGATATCATTTACCTCATACTATTATTTATCTTATAAAGTACTGTTTACCTGAAGCCTGTCTTTAGATCTCATTCATCAATGTCAGGTATGGTTTCAGGTAAAATGAAGGGATCAGGCCCAGAGGTTTCTAGCTCTAATGTTGTAGAATTTATGGCCCTGGAGACCATAAGGCTTTTCCCTGGTGGTCTACAGGGTATTTCACTCTTTTTAGACTTTTTTGAATTCAGCTGGAATTTCCTGAATAGTGCTACTGAGCCGCAGTCTTCCCGGCTGGATTCGGACTCTCGTTACTTCCCTTTTAAACATGGTCTTCACAATGCTGATACTGAAAACAAAAACCCTGTGAGGTTAAGGATGAGGTGCCATTTCCCTAAGATAATTATCAAGGTATCCAGAGTTCTGATTAGGAACCATTCACTCAGTACTCTTCCTGGCACACTGTATTACTTCTTTATAAAAAGGTCCAGTGAGAACAAGCCATTGCTTTTGTACACTGAAAACATTTATGGGAGAGGCTCCCATAAATCTCTTTAGTGCGTAACAATGGGATAATAAAACTCAGGGATTTGGAACTCACTTTGGTTCTCATCTTCTCTCCAGACCTTTGTGATTTAGAAAGTCCATATGTTAAAATCTCAGAGAGGCTGATTCAGAGAGACCTCTTTTAATTTGAAGGCTGCTGGTGACCTCTTATTTATTTGTTTCCTCTTTTTTTTCCAAACTAAGATTTTTCACAGGACTTCATATAATTTTTCCAGCTTTCCTGGTATAAACCATCTGTGGTCATTTTGCAGAGTCTCTTTAGGTCATGGGAAAGTTCTGTCTTTCCTGCATAGCACATATATGAGTTCTGTTCTCCACAACCACTTTTTAGGAGTGGATAGTTGCATTGTCTCCAAGGAATTTAGATGTAGTCACAATGCCAAACTTGTTCCCCATCTATAATTGTGAACAAATTCTAGAATGCTCCTCCAAATAATTAGTCAGTTTTGAAGACGAGTTTTGCCTCTTTCTCAAAGAGACAAGCTATTATGGGATCTCTGTTAGAAAATGAAAGTCGCCAAATGCTGTGTTTGATATGTTGGTAGTATATTTATGTTGGTTTTCCAGATATCTTACAACTTTAAAATAACCATTGAAAAGATAGAGAATATGAGATATATTGCCACAGCCAGTTCTGACCCTCTCTTTCCAAGTCTTTATCACTTACCTTTTCTCATTAGACAAATTCCTATCTTCCCTCAGGACCCACCTCAAGTACTCTTCCTTGACTTTAGACTCCCAATGCCTCGGAATTTCAGAAGAAAAATGATTCCCTATGTTGATGCTTGACTGTGTCCTGGCATATGTGTTTGAATTTTCTTTTATGTATGAGCTTGTATGGAGTGAAACTAGATGCTCCTTGAGGACATAGGTTAGCTCATATAATTCTAGTCAAGTCCAGACATCATCTGCTTGGTGGCTGCAAATACATGTTATTTTAAATAATAATTTCTAAAAATAACAATGCATACCCTTTGTGGATATTCTGGGACATACTAAGATAATAAAGCAAATCTGAAGTAGTCAAAAAATTGCAAGAAATATATTCTTCTATTTTTCTGGGATCTTTTCCTTTGAAAATCTGTGTGTGTGAACAAACTCTGATCATATTATATATGGTTTTGATACTTTTTTTAATAACCTGTCACGATCTTTTTGCTATGAAATATTATCCAAATGCAAAATCTTACTAGCCATCATTTATTCAACTATTTACTTGCTGTTGGACACTTAAATTGTGTCAGTTTTGACTTTATTTAAAAAATATTTTGATAAATATCTGTACCTTTCTCCCGGAAAACTTTTACCAACTTATAATCCCAACAATCTATCATTGTGCCTTTTCCCTCCATTTTTGTAGCTGTTAGTATTATTGTTGAGAGCACATATATATATATATATATATATATATATACACATACATACATATTTTTACATTTTAGAGACAATATTTATTATTTTAAATTACAGTCTTCACTTATTAGAGACATTATCTATTTCCTATATTTAATAGGCATTTAAATGTTTTCTTTTGTGCACTGTCCATTGTGACTCTTTTTGAATTTAATTTGATATGTGATGTGTTACTCTTAGGTTCATAAGAACTCATTATATGTTACAGACATTATCTGCAACCATATTTGCATGAATCATATTTATTTTTTCATTTTAGTGTGTACCTTTTAATTCTGATCGGCATTTCTTGATTGTTTTTGCAAAAAATTAAATATAATAATTTTTTTCTTTGTGAGTTTTCCATTGAGTTTTCCATATAAAGCATTGAAAATATTTATTTGCAATCTCTCCTCACACAGATTTTTCTGCTTGGAAGTTTTAATATTTAACTTTATAATGTACTTAGAATTACTTGTTTTTTCGCCCTCAAATAATAATCGATCAGTTTCACAGAACCATTTATTGAATATTTTTTTTATACATTTTCTTATTTATTGTATATGTTAATACTTATTACATATTTTATTACTGATCACATATGTGTCATATACCAGATTTTTATAATTGTGTATTTTGGAGCTCTTTATTCTACTTCATTGATCTATTCATTCTTGTTTTAACTCCACAGTGTTGATTATTATAGCTTTATAATATATTTTAACGTCTGGTAAGACAAATTGCTCGTATTACTATCTTTTGGTTTTTTTTTTTCTTAAAAGGGAGGGAGAGAGAGAAAGAAAAAAGGGAGAGGGGTAGAGGGAGAGAGATTCCTAAGCAGGATCCCCACCCAGCTCAGAGCCTGACTTTGGGCAATCTCACAACCCTGAGATTGTGACATAAGCTGAAAACAAGTCGGTCACTTAACCGACTGAGCCACCCAGATGCCCCCTCTCATTCCACTATTTGTATCTTTACAAAAATATTGGTTTTTCTTGCCCATTTGATCTTACAGAAATTTAAAATTCTTTGCCAAGTTAAAAGTATCTGTTTGGGATTTTGCGTAGAATTGCACTAAGCCTTAATATTATTTGAGATATACCAACAGAAAACATTATAGCATTCAGTATGTTCTTTCTTTCAAGTCAGACTTAAAACTCCTTTCTTGTTGGAAGAGAATTAACCACCAGGCTGCCCCGTAGTCCAAGTGTGCAGAAGTAGTGTATTAACTGGTGGTAACCTACACTTGCAAAGACATTTTTCGAAGACAATTTCACAAGTTTTTATGAAGAGAATTTCTGAAGTAGCCCTCACAACTATTTTACTTATCTGCTACTTTTCCTTAGAATACAGACACGAATTTTCTCTCATCAATACATCTCAAGCAAAAATTTTAATCCAGGACTTTTTAACACGCTGGTGTTTTTCTTATCAAGCTGATGTTTATTAAAATATTGAAGTAAATACCTTGTACAATTTTCATACTTGAGTGAAGTTTAAAAACTTATCACTGGAAAATTGCCCTAAAATCTTAGTTGTGACACTGTAATATAAATAACAAAAAATAGTTTTCACTCATCTAAACCTTCTTATCTGTCTATTGTTTTTGGGTTTCATTCAGTTTTTCGTTGTCTCAAATGCATGTGTCCCTAGTTCTGGTGGGAATTCTTGCTAAGTGATATGTGTCTTTCTCTTCCTTTGGGATTTGAACTATCCCAGAACCATCTTCTCTCTTTTTTTTCCCATAAAGTCTGCTCCTTGGATGACGGTGTCCGTGTTTGGTTTCACAAACATCTGAATAAAATGTGTTTATTTTCCTTTCGAAATATGCATTGTAAACTTAGTGTACCTTTGTTTTTAGAAAAGTACAAGGTGATAATTCAAGGCCTAGAGAGACAGAGAATTTTTATGTTCAGAGTAAGTGCACGAAGAGTAGTCTTATTTTCCAAAGCTTTCTGTGCTGAACAGTATCTTGAAATGAGAAAGAAATTTAATTAGTTTGGATAATTTTATCTGTTTACTTACTTGGCTTTTTATCAACAATTTTGAAGCAATGATTGCCCATTATCGTGGAAGAGGGTTTTTCTTAATTCTTATTTTATGTTATCAGAACGATAATCTAGTAGCAAATCAAAAATCTCTAACTCTTGATGGCAGCAGAGTGGTGCCTGGAAGGTGTTGAGTGCAGAAGCCTTTTGTGTTTTGGGAACTCATTGGAGTCTGAAAACTTCCTGTATTTTCTATGACATTGAGGGAAATAAGAAATCTTGACAACTTCTTAGAACAATGTCTTTTAGGTACAGCAGTAAGTACTGGATGCTTTTAAAGGTTTAGTTTAGGAACACACAAGACATCAAATACTTCAGAAAAGAAATTTTACTTTAGTTTCAAGACAAGTTATAAAATTGAAAATTTTGTGAGATTAAGAAACTAAACTTTGAGTAAATTATAGGCACTGATACTTTAGTCTGAACATGTGTTTACAAGCAATCACCACCATCAGACAGTGACCATGGACACAGGCCAGTAGGATGGATTGCTGAGAATCATATGCTTTTCATCTACTTTTTGAGCTCACAACTTGAGAGTTTCATGGCAGTGGGATTCTGCTGGTATTTGCAGCGATCTGCCACTATAACATCTCTATGAAGATCCATACAGTTTCTGGGTGTTAGATGTAAGTTATGAATCACTAAATTCTACTCCTGAAACCAATAGTGCACTCCCTATTAACTAACTAGAATTTAACTAAAAACTTAACAAAACAAGACAGATAGTGACTTTGCTTTTACTCTAAGTGGGACAATAAATCACTGGGAGGTAGAGAGTGGAAGAGTCACATGCGATGTCTTATATATATGTTTTAAAGACTTTATTTATATATTTGAGAGAGAGAGAGAGAGAATGACCTGGGGGAGAGGCAGAGGGAGAAGCAGGCTCCCTGGAGCAGGGAGCCCAATGCGGGGCTTGATGAGGGGCTTGATGTGGGCCTCCATCCCAGGACCCTGGGATCATGACCTGAGCTGAAATTAGATGCTTAACCAACTGAGCTACCCAGGTGCCCTGATGTGTCTTATATTTTAAAAGGAAACCTCCCACTGCATGTGGAGGGAAAACTGTAGGGGAATGGTGGTGTGAGTAGCGGGCTCATTTGGAACGCTATTTGCAACAGCCCAGGGGAGTGACGATGGTGGCTTGGACCAGGGTCGTGCATGGTGGTAAATATGGTAATAAGTACTTGGACTCAAGACACGTTTTTAAAGTAGCCAACAGGATTAGCTGACAGACTGCATGCAAGATGTGAGAGAAAAACAACCGCAAATGACTCTAAGTATTTTGTTTCAAGTGAGTGAAAGAAATAAGGTGTAGTTAATAAGTTGGGACCCACAGAGGAATAGCAGGTTGTGTTGGAAGGAATTAGAAATGAGTTTTCTTTCTTTTGTCCTTCCCTTCCCTTTTCTTTCTTCTCCTTCCTTCCTTCCTTCCTTCCTTCCTTCCTTCTTTCTTTTCAGACCTTTTATTTTTAGGTTAACAAATCAGACATAGAAGTTTACAAAAATGAAAGAAAGAAAAGAAACTTCTTTCCATAGGCTATGTGAAGACATTGGAAGCAATTCCTAGAGCAGGGGATGATGATGAACTCATATCTCACTCTATGGCTTCTAATCAGCTTCAAGACAGTTACCTGCCTCACCTTCCTTCTCTTTCATTTCAGCCTAATGCATCTGCTTCTTCTGCCTCTTTTCTTCATGAGTCCAGGTGCAACAAGGTAGGCCTCATAGACACATGCCCTCAGCCTTTAAGAGTCTGGTTTTGAACACACAAATTTTGAGATGGCTGTTAGCATCAGGTGATCATGTTGGGTAGGCAGGTAGATATCTGAGATGACAGGGAAGTAGCTTGGGCTGAAGAAAAAAATTGGGGAATCATTTGGGCATAGAAACTATAAATCATGAGACTGATTGGGGTGACCTGAGAGTAAGCATAGAAAGAGAAAAAAAAAGGTATAAAAATGCAAGGATTCCCAAGTTTCATGTTTAGGATGATGAGGAAGAACCAATAAAGAGATTGAGAAGATGCAACTGGACAGGTAGGATGGGAACCCAAACTATATGGCATCCTGGGAGCCAAGTGAAGAAGTTCATTGAAGACAGAAGGAGTATTGTGTTGTCTTGAAGGCTGCTGAGGTCAAGATGAGAACTAGGAATTGACCTTCTGATTTGGAAGTATGGAGGTCATGTAAGACCATGTAAAAAGTTGTTTTAGTATAGGGACAACAGCCCAGTTGGAGTGGGGCCATGATAAAAAGAGGATATTCAGGGAAATAATGTGTCTGTGTGGCAAATGGAGAGAGTGATGATAGGTAATATTGTGAGCAGATTTTCAGTAAATTCACTCATAGAAATGAAGCAGTTACTAGAGGGAGTTAAGAGAGAATTATTTCTTCTTAATTACTATTATAATTAATAATTATATTATTATATATTATATGATAACATCATATAATATATAATAATATTATAATATTATAACTATTATAATATGTTTGTGTATTAATGGAAATGATCTCTAAGAAAAGCACATAACCCGAAGGAAATCCTGAAGTGATAGCAGTAGAATTGTAGAAGAGGTGGCCTAACACAGGAGCTCAGAAGATTCATCCCCAGAACCGGAGGGAAGATCAACTGCAGAAGCATCCAAAAAAGGTGCCATGATAGGTTCTGTGGTAGACCCATGTGGACTTTTTCTCATCATTTGAGTCATATTTTTCAAGAGAATAAGAATCTAGGTCAGCAACTCAGCATCAAGGTCTAGGAAAATGGTAAGTGAACAAATTAGGGAAATGAGTAGAATTGCCTGGCAGCACTAAGGGCCTACTTGAAAGTTAATGATCATCAATTTAAAATGAGACCAGTCAGCAGGGTTGAATGTGTTTTTTTTCCGTCAGCTCTGTTCTCCCCCTTTGGTGCATATGAAAACTAGATACAGAGTGGTATTTAACCAGGTTTGGAATTTTGCCAGAGGACTACTATGGAGAGGAAAAAAGGGTGAGAGAGTGTGTGTAAGGGAGTAATAATACTGATAAATTCTAGAATCTAAGCTGGAGAGGAAGGAAGTGAGAATATGAGATGGGTAAGGGACAGTGAAGAAGTAGTAGAAAAATTGGAGATCCAAAGACAGGTGCAAACAAAGTTGAGTACCAAGTTATTGGAGTCAGAGAGAAAAGTAAATGACCTTAAAAGATAGAATGCAGTGGCTGGAGAGAAGTGCCCTTGAAATTGAGCTTGGGGAACAGTGCAGTTATTGGTAAAGCACATGGAGAATATGATTGGCCCAGTGTGAGGTAAGGACAACCACAATTCAAGGAAGGAGGCAAGAATCTGAAAGGACAAGATAATGAAAGGATTGTCTACCTGGATAGGAAAACCACCAAGAATTATGGCAGAAGTCTTTTTGGACCAACGATTGCTACTATCTTCAAGGAATGAGGGAAGAGATCCACAAATAACTGAAATAAAGAAGGAATAATATTGCCCAATGGTATGAACTGAGATTTTCAGAGATCAGCCCAAGAAAAGACTAAAAAATGCATGGAACGAGGTTTCCAAATTTTGCTGCATATTGGAAACACCTGGGGAGTTTTAGGACACCTGGATTCCCACATCATAGCCCATACTAATGAAATCAGAATGTCTGGGGATAGGAACATACCCTGAGTATGTCTTTCCAGATTCCTAGGTGATTTTGATGTCAGCAAAGTTTGGTGGCCATTGCCAGAGTTGACCCTACATTATATCATTTGGTGAGAATTAAAGTAGAACAAATTGATCTTGGCTGAAAGGCAGATTTTTTCGGAAAATATCTCTATGTAAATGGAGAGCAGGAAATGAAAACAACATCGAGAACAATAACAAAAACAGCTGTTGGAAATCAGCCGGAAATGGTGAGGTTGTTACGATAAGAAAGTTGACAGTATGAGAATTGGAGGGAATGCTTTCATTTAGATGATTAGCTTTAATATTCACGTGGCCATGTGCCACGTACTTAACTTTATCCTCAACCTCCTCATTTGTACACTGAGATAAAAAAATATATACCTTCAACTATTGACAGAGCATGAATACCCTGGCAGAATTCCCTGAATAAATTCCCCTTCTAAATTCGTCCATTGAAAACATTTCTGTATCTTCTTCATCAATGCTTAGGTAGTATTTCTTTTTTTTTTTAAAGATTTTATTTATTTATTTCACAGAGGGAGAGAGATCACAAGGAGGCAGAGAGGCAGGCAGAGAGAGAGAGGGGGAAGCAGGCTCCCCGCTGAGCAGGGAGCCCGATGCGGGCCTCGATCCCAGGACCCTGAGATCATGACCTGAGCCGAAAGCAGAGGCTTTAACCCACTGAGCCACCCAGGCGCCCACTTAGGTAGTATTTCTTTGTTACAGAATTTTTTGTGTGCTTTTTTATGTGTACGTGTAATTTGTATATATGTTATATATAATTTGCGAAGTATGTGTATGTGTACATATGTATGTATGTATCTATCAAATAAGATCACAAGACAGCAGGCACCATGCCCAGTATGAGCCAGAATTTTGCCAGGCTGAAGCCAGGTTCAGTTCTCTCAAAGTCACTGTGAGATAAAAGATGAGTGTATCAAGCTCCTCATCTTCTCTTGCCTTGTGGAAATTCATAAGTAGCACTTCTGGAAATGGGAAAGAGGAAAGAGGCTACCACTTGTCTTCTAGCTTCACTCAGACAAGGTTGTACTGTCAGTGGTTAACATCACAGTGAGTCAGGCACGAGACTTCATAGTAGTTGTATCGCTTTTTACTTAACCTCTCTGAATATTCTTTTAGGGATATTGAGATAATGTCCATGCCAGTTACATAAATTAGTAACTGGCCTATAGTGAAGGTAAGTATATGTTTAATAAATGATCATGATCACTGTTCATCATTTTTAGCCACTTTAATCAAAGGCATTTGCAGTTTTACAAGTCAATGTTACTGTTAGAAGAATTGAAAGTAATGGATGAAAACGACAGAAATTCCTGATGTCAGAAAAATTGGCATTTTGTGGGTTTTGACAATTTTTCTGACACTTTGTTTTTACAGGACATAAAGATTGCAAGGACAGGTATTTAATTTCCTCTGATACAGAGGCTGGCAGGAAGTTGAAAAAAATCAACAAGATGGAGTTCTCCATAAGGGCTTGACATTAGTAAAGACATGAATGCCACCAGGATAGAGGCCTATCTAGGGAAAAGGATTTTTTTTTTTAATTTTGTGAGCAATGACCTATTGTCCCTTCTTACAATTTGCTGAATGTGATCTTTGCTCAAGTTAATCACAGAGCGCTAGTTTTGCAGGATTCCAACAGCAGCCGTCCAGTGGTGAAGGGCCAATGGCAACATACTGCAACACTCGCAGGAAATCCACTGCTTTATGGGTGAAAACGGCTCTCCAAAAGAATCTTTAATAGCATGCTGTTGTTTCACATGAAGCTATTAAACTGTCCACATGAGAAAGAGACCTTCACTCCAAAGGTCTCTCCGGTCCCCTTCACTTTGATTTTTCTGGCTCTTATAAAACATGTACAAATTCAGTTTGAAATTTTCAAGTCTTGTAAAAGGCCCAGAAAGTTTCAGATCAGTTAACAAAAATCCAGCTAAGCAGCCCCTTGGCACAATTCTCTAATACTTGACACATTTCTCTGGGCTGTAAATTAAGCAGGCCCTCATGGGAGTTTAAATAGCTTATTGGGGAGGGTGAGTGGTGGTCTTTGACAAAAGGAGCCAAAGAAGTGATATATTGATCTAAAAAAAAAAAAAGATATGATTTAAGGTCTTATTTTCTTCTTCAATTACCCAAATCTTGTATTCTACATTACTTGATATGTACCAATAGTAGCAGCTTTTGGTAGATAATGTGTTGCCATTATCAGACAGTGATAATGCTTGACTGCAAAGGTCTTGTTCTGGTGAGTATATAAATCACAAAGAGCAAGAAGGGATTCTTTTTCTCTGCAGCTAGCTAAGAGTTGGTAGGAGCTTCCAACATGGCTTTGAAACGCAAACTTGGCAACATTGGTCTCCAATTTAATCAGAGTATAAATCTTTTTAAAAACTTGTATTTAAGAGTCATGCAGAGAGGAGAAATTTAAGTTAAATTTTTGTCTCTATTTTTAAGAGCTAAAAACTTATATCCATGTATCCTTTGCAGTAGTTCAAGTCCTATCGTTTCTAACTAACTTTTTAATGGTGTGATATTTGGCAAACTACCTTAACTTTCTGAGCATGTTTTGGAGTAACTGTAAAGACAGAATAAAAGAATATGGATAACATGCCTCGAACTTAATAGTTGCTCATTAAATGTTGATTCCTCCTCATGCAACAGAGGCTTTATAGGATTTACCGTGACTAGAAAAGTACAGGCACCTACCTGAATGAGTTTGCTGTTTATATCACATATGGTCTCTGCAATACATTTCTCTTCTCGAAAAGCTAAAATGAAGGTAGAAAGCTGAGATCTTGTCTTGCTGTCAGGGGGCTCTCCCTCTATATTCCTACTCATTTAATGGTGGGACTCTTTTCTTTCTTTTTTTTTTTTTTAAGATTATATTTATTTATTTGACAGAGAGAGAGAGAGAGATCACAAGTAGACAGAGAGGCAGGCAGAGAGAGAGAGGGGGAAGCAGGCTCTCCACTGAGCAGAGAGCCCAGTGTGGGCCTCGATCCGAGGACCCTGAGATCATGTCCTGAGCCGTAGGCAGAGGCTTAACCCACTGAGCCACCCAGGTGCCCCAGTGGGACTCTTTTCTAATCCCTTATGTGTGTTGCAGGTTGATGCGCCTGACAAACAAACTCTAAGATGGAGATCAGCAGGCAGCAGGGTTTCTTAGGATCAGTGCTTGTGAAAGAGAAGGTGAGGAAGCAAGACCAGGTAGAGGACAAAATCAAGCTTCAAGGCAGTCTTGGCAAAAGACTCAGCCAACCCATAGGGGAAGTTCTGAAGGACATGTCACAGCTTCCCTGAGTGGAGGTGAGAGAGCGGGGCCTTTCTAGTCCTGTGCCCAACAGTGTTTGGGTATGGGCCATCCTTGACGAGAGCTTGACTTGGACAAGATGGCGCTTCAGTTGAGGCAATGTTTGAGGGAAGCTCATGCTAGGAGCTGTCTGTAGGCCGCACTCCCAGTAGGGGAGAATAAGTCTTTCATTGTAGCAAGAGATCTAAGCATCATACCACAGGGTTCACTGGTGCCTGAGCCTGTGCCAGGAGGGTTCTCAAAGCCTGAAATGCCTTCAAGAACAAGCAATGTGACCCTGACCGCTCATGCTGTGACTATGCTAAAGGGAGCAGACAAGCCTCCTTATTCGCACAGGTGTATGCTGACGCAAATATTTATCCATTCAAGTAATGAGTGGTTATGAAGTAGGCAAGATTAAATATTCATGTGTGAAAGCATAAAAGCATTTGGGGATAATGTATAGCATACTGCCATGAAATAGATGCCCAGCAAATGTTTGCTGAATGAATCAGGACAAGTAAAGGAGAAGCTGCTGAGGTCATTGAAGGTGACACAGAGGAGTTCCTCTAAGCCAGGGAAGCTTTGGGGGAATCAGTAGCCACTTGAAAAAGGGTTACAATGGGGTATGTTTTTGGATATATATTTGGCACAGAAGTTCAAAATAAGAAATGCCAAGTTGTTCAACACAACGGAGGCTGACTGGATAGAGGATGATCTTCTGCAGACTGAAATCACAAAACAAGGGACACGGTGTGGGGGACTTGGTGAAGCATGTTGATCATAAGTGAATGAAGCAGAAGCTATAGGCAGAAGTAATTTAGAGAACTTGTCAAGAAGCACAGTTGAGTTTTTTTTTTTTAACTTGGAAAATAATGTACATAAGGTTTCAATTTGGTATTATATTTAGTTAGTATATAGCTATGAAGACTGAGTTTTGAAAAGACATGTATTCTTTTTTTTTTTTCCTAATGACACTAGGATAAAAAACTGCAGATTTGGAAGGAGCTCTAGAGATTATTTACTTCAGCTCTTTCATTTAACAAGTGAGAGTAGCAAGGTGCAGCAAAATTAATGACTCCATGCATCGCAATAGTGGAGTAGTACAAGTGAGGGCCTCTGATTCCACGGGCGATTTTCTTATCCACAATTCCAGACTGTGGTACTACATTTACGAAAGGATATTAAAAAATAAAACAGGTAAAAATATTTCCTACTAACTCTATGACACGATAATATATACTGGGGCTCTGCTCCAGGTTCCAATCAGAACCATCTAATGGGCTTTTAACAATATATAGATTTTGGGTGCCTGGGTGGCTCAGTTGGTTATGCAACTGCCTTCGGCTCAAGTCATGATCCTGGAGTCCCAGCATCAAGTCCCGCATTGGGCTCCCTGCTCAGCGGGGAGTCTGCCTCTGCCTCTGACCACTCCCCTCTCATGCTCCCTCTCTCTCATTCTCTCTCTCTTTCAAATAAATAAATAAAATCTTTAAAAAATTTTTAAAAAATAGAGATTTCAAAGTATATATATTTGAAGTTCCACAAGTGGTTTTGTTTCTGCAAAGAAAGGTTTAAAATGTAAATACCCGAATAAACCAAAAAACAAAAGTAATAAATAAAAGATATTGCACCCACAGGAAACGTTGTATCATGCATGTGAAAACCAAATGGAATATGTTTTATATGTATATTTGTTCATTCTCTGAAATCTTTTGCTTGCATGAAGTTATTGGCAAGAATTCTGGCTCTACTAGAGCATTTTACAGACAGACACAGATTGGCTCAGTGCCCTCTGCACTCTTTAGGAGACTAGGGACAGTGTAAGTTTTATAACTCCTCCAATGTAAAATATTATACTTATAAAATATTTAAAATAGCATATTTATGCAAAAACACCATATACTGTGAACAACCCAGTTGTTGGTGACTATTTAAAGCTATGTAAGGTTTTCCAATATTTTTATGTTTGGCAGTTACATGAATCTGTGTCCCAGGGGGAGACAGATGGCACATTTATATCAGAATCATTTGAGGATGGTTTAAAAATGGTCTGGGCAGGGTGTAGAGGAATCACAGAGGAAAGTGCAGTCAGCCTGGCTAGGGTCAGCAGAATTTCTACCGTATACCTATTCTGTATCCCAGAGGAATGAGGCGAAGAAGTTACCAGAATGGGGAAGAAGAGCATGGAGAAGGCCACCTTGAAAAGAGAAGTGGCCTCAAGTCAAGGACACAGCTAATTCAAAGTGATCCCTCAGGGAAGGAGGCAGCTCTGACCTCACTGCCCTCTCTTTCCAGTATTCCATCGCAGCTCTCCGCTGGCCAAACCCGGTGAAGGTCAGAGTGCAAGGGAGTAGAGGGTTTGACGAGTGGATTCAGGGAGCAAAGGGAAGGTCTCCACAGGAGTTGAGGAGGAGAAGCTGAGGCCTCAGAAAGGTTAGTATCTGTTGATGACATCATTAATTTGCTCATCGCACATGTCCTGAGTATTTACTATATGCTGGGCACTGTTACTTGTCATCGGGACACAGAAGTAAATCACACCCTGAAATGAAGGAGCTCACAGGTTTGAAGGAGAGAATGGCAAGTCAATGCGAGGTAAAAATTCCATGTAAGTGGAAGGTTAAAATCCCATTTTGAAGAAGAATTGCAGCAACTGCTTTTGAAAGGATATTTTTTCCCCCAAAGATTCCCCAAAGATTCCTTAAAGATAACAGGAAACCCACTTCCAGGAAGGACCTTGAATCTGATGGGTGATCTGAGAGAAAAAACAGTATCAGGATGTTGCATCAAGACCTGAGAGCAGGAGTGAAGTTGATAAAAGTTTAGTTAGAGAAGTTCTGAAGCAATATGGATCTTCTTCACATCTAGGAAGGTTTGCATGTTTGTGTGCTAGGGTGGTGGGGCATTTGTCCAGGGGCTGGTAGGATGGAAGGACAGGAGCAGAGAAGTGTTCACAAGAACCTTAGATTCTCTGTCAAATGTCATCAGGCAGAACTAATTTTGGGAGATTCCTTGTGTTCTTGTGTAATTCGGACACCAGTGGGGCCTCCCCTGTCCCCTCTGTTGTTGTTTTTTTGTTTGTTTTTCGATTTTAAGATATATTTATTTGAGAGAAAGAGGAAGAGAGAGAGAGAGAGAGAGAGAGGGAGGGAGAGCATGAGATTGTGAGTGGGGGGAGGGGCAGAGGGAGACAATCTGGAGCAGACTCCCTGCTGAGCGTGGAGCCTGAAGGGGGCTCCAGTTTGTGATCCATGAGATCCCGACCTGAGCCGAAACCAAGAGTCATTCACTTAACTGACGGAGCCACCCAGGCACTGCTCCTGTCCCCTCTGTTTGATGGCACAGTTTCTTTTCCTCCTGTGTCAACCTGCACCCAGAACTCAACCCCTTCACCAGTTTCTTTTTCCTTCTTTCTTCCTTTCTTCCTTTCTTCCTTTCTTTCTTTCTTTCTTTCTTTCTTTCTTTCTTTCTTTCTTTCTTTCTTTCTTCTTAAGATTTTATTTATTTATTTGACAAAGAGAGACACAGAGAGAGAGAGGGAACATCAGCAGGAGGAGTTGGAGAGGGAGAAGCAAGCTTTCCCCACTGAGCAGGGAGCCTGATGCGGGGGCTCGATCCCAGGACGCTGGGATCATGACCTGAGCTGAAGGCAGAGGCTTAAAGCCTGAGCCACCCAGGCGCCCCTCCTTTGCCAGCTTCTACACACACAGAGAACTTTGTGGGATAATTATGAAAAGCGTCCCACCATCGAACATCATATTTGCCTTATTTTCCCTTCTTCTCTTCCATTTCTTCTCTCTTTCTTCATCCAGATTCTTGTCAGATGCTTCAATGATTCCCTTCTATCATGGTTAATCTAGAAAAAAGCAGTGATTCCCAAACATTAGCATGATCATAGTCCCCTAGAGGGTTTGTGAAAACACAGATTTCTGGGGTCTCAGAATTTTATTTTCTAACATGTCCCCAGATGCTGCTGACGCTGCTGACCTGGGGACCACACTTGAAGGACTGTGGCTTTAAGTTATGACACCACATATCTCCGACAACCATGTTAATCTTCAGGTGATTTCATTTCTCTATTGATGTCATAGGGATGGGTGTAGATGGATGGAAAGACAGACCCAGTAACTTTGAGAAACAATGTTTCTTTTCACTACACTGAACTGAGACCTCTACCCTTGTCCTCCTGAAAATACTGCATCAGGGCATAGTCCTTTAGTTGAGACTTCCATAAAAGCCGATTATAACTTGTCCCTTGATTTCGTCAGTTACACGAGAATGAGGGTCAGACAGACATAGGCTGGAGATCATCATATGATTTCTTTCAAAGATTTTATTTATTTATTTGAAAGAGAGCAAGTGAGAGAGAGCATGAGCAGGGGAAGGGCAGAGGGAGAGGGAGAAGCAGACTCCCTGCTGAGCATGGGGCCTGACTCGGGGCTCGATCCCAGCACTTCAGGATCACGATCTGAGCTGAAGGAAGACACTTAACCAACTGAGCCACCCAGGTGCCCCCATCTTATGATTTTAACATTAGTCTTCCACTGGATAGTACTAATATTTGATATAACTTATACGTGTACTTTTATTATTTAAAAACGCAGACCACTTGAAAGCAAGCCTTGAGCATAAAAAGAGAGCAAAAACCACCAAAAACGTGTCTCAGTGTTCAAGTTACCCTTTGATTGATTGCATTTTATATAATGCATGTTTATTGATTCCTGGTATATGCAGTTTGCTTCCCTGTCCTGGAAGGAATAGAAAATTGAGTGGAGGAAACAAACATAGACACAAAAAGCAAAAGAGAATGAACAAATGATAGAAAGGAAACACAGTGCATTATATAAAATAAGGAAAGGGCTGACCTCGAAGTACCTAGCTGGGCCTTTCTTCTGAACCTGTGAACAAGTTTGTGATACGAGACCAGACCATGGCCCCAGAAAGAAGCTGGGCTTCACTGGCCTATGTCAGCTACAGGTAACAGAGGATCCAGCCAGCAATAACGTAAATAAATAAGGATTTATTTCCCTTTCATAACCAGTTGTCTGGGAATAGGTAGTCTGATGTGGGTTCAGGAGTTCAATTTCATTGCCAAGATTTGTTTTGTTCTGTTTCGAATTTAAAGTGGCTTTAAAGTGGCAGCTGCAAGTTCCCCCATCCTCTTGTTCACGTTGAGAGCAGGAAGAAAGGAGGAAGGAAGATTTGGGTCAAGCATGTCCCTTGTTTCCTTCTGGGAAAGGTTAGAAACACTATCTTTCCCAGAACCACCCATAGAATTTAATTTACAAGTTATTGGCCATGTGTCACATGACCAGGCAGCTCTGGCTGCAAAGAAGGATGAAAAAGTATTTAGCTAGGTATATTCCAACCCCCAAAAAACCCAGACTTCCATTAGGAGGGGACAGGGAGACAAATAATGTCTGTCCCAGGGAGGTATCTTGGGGAGCTATATGTAACTATCAGGCTGATACTATCTTCTTCTTGCCTGATCCAGCTCTCCTATCAAGACTAACACTTGGGGATGTGGAGAATATAGTTAAGATCTCCAATTCTAACATCCTGTGGCTCCACGGCTTCGTCCTGGGTTCGACACTAATAAACTCTGGGACCTGGAGCTAGTTACTTGCCTTGTCTGAGCTTAAATTTTCATAGCTGTAAAATAAGGGTAATAATATTAATACTTTCTTCCCTAGGGTTATTGGTGATTTTATTTTTTTTATTTATGTTTAAAGATTTTATCTATTTATCGCAGAGAGAAAGAATGCACAAGGAGGGCGTGCAGCAGGCAGAGGTAGAAGCAAGAGGACCCTGAGTAGGGAGTCTGCTGTGGGACTCGATTCCAGGACCTTGGGACATGACCTGAGCCAAAGGCAGACGCTTAATCGGCTGAGCCACCCAGGGGTCCCGGTGTTGATTTTTAAATGAAGCACTGTACGTAGCACCCTTCCTTCAGGGCCTGGCTCACAGTGAGTGCTCAATAACTTAGAGTTTTAGTTACTACATCTGTCTCAGGGAAGCGAAAGCACAAATATCTCTATGAGGGCTGCCGGCAAGGATCATGGTAGGGTGCAAGAGTAAATGATAGGCTAAGCCATAGCTCATTACAGTCTCTCAAATTATTATAGTTGTATATATAAGCGAATTCTTTCCAGTCTACTTTTAGCCTGGCACTGTTCACACTACTAAATTTTACAGACTGGAGTGTTTATGCGAGCCAATGAAAATGAACTGTAACTCAGGAACTGTAACGAGAAGACGTTTAATGCACTATTGCAACGTGCATGCAGCAAGCTGTTGGATTTTTCCCCGAACTGTGTCCTCTTCCTGTGAAACACAGAAAGTGAGTTGTTAGGTAGTCATAAACAGCTCTCTCCTCCTGATTCAGTGCACTGACCTGACCATAGTAGCTGCTTTATAATTTTCTTGGTATTACGGGAAAAGAAGTGCTATATTTGTCCTGGTCATGGAGAAGACTGCTTTATGCCAACCACCGTTATAAAACAGCAGTGCCATTTCTGTGGACTCTGGAGAATGGTCATGGGCAGCAAGTCAACAGAGCGGGGACCCTGCGGCTGATATCGGAATTAAGGACTGGCAGGAATGTGTGGCGTCGGAGCCCTGGGCGGGCTCCTGGAGCTGCTGGGATGAGGGGAGTAACGGAGCTCCTGGTGGAGGCCAAGAGTTTGGTACTGAAGAGGATGAAGTTAAAGCTGTGCTCAGTGGGCAGGACAGGACCAAGGGCTCAGGGGATCCAGGTAAATGGCACAGCGGCCCGTGGCACTGCCAAGTCCACATCAGGGGCATCTGCTCTTCTGCCCTTGGCTGCAGGGCCCCACGACCAGGAGGAGAGACCAATGGCTTTCCTTCCCATGTCACCGCCACAAACTCATCTTCATCTGTCCAACCCACTTTTCCTTCTTATTGAATACGTACTGTTGAACCCTTGCTGCATGCCAGACACTGTTCTAGGCAATTTGAACTTGATGCTTCCTCTTTCCGAAATTCCTACTCTTCAGCGATCCACAGAGCTTACTGCTTAAATATTTCCCCCTTCAAGTCTTTTGTCCGAATATTACATTCACAGGGGGGCCTGTCCTGGGCCTAGATCTTTAAACTCAGACCCCCCCTCTTCCCTTCCCTTCCCTATTTTATATTTCATAGCCCACAACAAACGTGCTATGAGATTAACTTATTCGCGTTGCTTATTTTTTCTGTTCTCTGAATAGAAGGTAAGGATCAAAAGGTTTTTGTTTGCCCCATTTGTTTTAAAATCTGTTCGGTTACTGATGCATCTCCTTTCCTAGAGCAGTTCCTGCCACGTAGTAAATTCCTAATACGTATTTGTCAAATGAAATAATGAAATACACTCTGGACAGATCCTTTTGCAGTCAGTGTTAAACAGTCTGTGCAGGTATTAGAAAGGTATTATTTTGTATATTTCAACTATGTACACTCTACTTCAACTCTGGTCTTGATACTGGGTACTTTGGTGGATAGGACCAGGTAAGCAGCACCTTTTATAGAATATGATCTTAACACGATCGTATTCTCATGGTGTGTATGTATCTGCGTCACATTCTCTGGACATACAAATGGGTCTTCTTAGTTCCTGCAGTTTCCGAGGTAAATGGGATTTTATGTTAATTAACTTCTACAACTCCTTTTCAAAGCACTAGCCCTTACCCTTTCTTCTTATTTCTACTCTCCACAGTTGGAAAGATCTGACCTTCACCTTATCTCACAGCAGGGGCAGAGCCACTACGAAGATAATGAAGTTTAAGTATCTATGATCCTCAGCCAAGGAAATAGTCGACAAAACCAAAAGACAACTGACAGAATGGAAGAAGGTATTTGCAAATGTCTTACCAGATAAAGGGCTAGTATCCAAAATCCATAAAGAACTTACCAAAGTCAACACCCAAAGAATAACCCAATCAAGAAATGGACAGAAGACATGAACAGACATTTCTCCCAAGAAGACATACAGATGGCCAACAGACACATGAAAAAATGCTCAACATCACTCATCATCAGAGAAAAAAAATCAAAACCACAATGAGATACCACCTCACACCAGTCAGAATGGCTAAGATTAACCATTCAGGAAACGACAGGTGTTGGTGAGGATGCAGAGAAAGGGGAACCCTCCTACACTGTTGGTGGGAGTGCAAACTGGTGCAGCCACTCTGGAAAACAGTGTGGAGCTTCCTCAAAATATTGAAAATAGAGCTACCCATGACCCAGGATTGCACTTCTGGGTTTCTACCACAAAGATACAAATGTAGTGATTGAGCAGGGACCTGAACCCCAGTGTTTATAACAGCAATGTCTATAATAGCCAAACTATGGGAAGAGCACAGATGTCCATCAACAGATGAATGGGTAAAGAAGATATGGTGTATATATATACAATGGGATACTGCTCAGCCATCAAAAAATTGAAATCTTACCATTTGCAATGACGTGGTTGGAACTAGATGGTATTATGCCAGTGAAATAAGTCAATCAGAAAAAGACAATTATCATATGATCTCACTGATATGAGGAATTTAAGAAACAAAACAGAGGATCTTAGGGGAAGGGAAGGAAAAATAAAACAGTACTAAATCAGAGAGGGAGACAAACCATAAGAGACTTTTAACTCTAGGGAACAAACTGAGGGTTGCTGGAGGGGGTAAGGGGGTGATGGGCATTAAGATGGGCACATGATGTAATGAGCACTGGGTATCACATAAGACTGATGAATCAGTGACCTCCACCATTGAAACTAATAATACATTTTGTGTTAATTAGTTGAATTTTAATAAAAAAATAAATTAAATGTTTAGAAAGAACAAAAAAAAGTTTCTGTGATCCTTATGTATCTGGATCCCATCTACATCAAGGTATTTAATTACACATTAAATATATATTTATATATAATATTATT
Source organism: Ailurus styani (assembly GCA_002007465.1). Classification (NCBI taxonomy): domain Eukaryota; kingdom Metazoa; phylum Chordata; class Mammalia; order Carnivora; family Ailuridae; genus Ailurus; species Ailurus styani. The sequence goes on from LNAC01000210.1 coordinate 398,998, forward strand.
ATGTAATTTTTAAGATTTTTTTATTTGAGAGAGAGAGTGAGCAAGTGAGAGAGAGAAAGCACCAGCAAAGATGGGGGCGGGGCAGAGAAGCAGACTTCCTGCTGAGCAGGGAGCCTAACATGGGACTCAATCCCAGGACTCTGGGATCATGACCTGAGCTAAAGGCAGACACTTAACCTACTGAGCTACGGAGTGCCCTAATTATATATATTATCTGAAAGAGAACCTCAAATTGTGTAAGCTTCAAGACTCACACAATCTATATCGACTCCTGTTCAACAACTATGCTCTTTTTATTGAATAACTTCTAAATGAAAGAATTGCCTCTCATGAACTTCCCTCTAATTCTCATGCTTTATTTCCCCCAAAACATAAAACGAATGCTTTAATTTCCTTGGGGTTTCACTGTAGATATTTTAAAAACATATCTGTTAGCTCTATTTTTCATTATATTTTTCTAGCACGGTAAACTTGGACAATGTGAAACTTGAGGATTATTATATTATTTAAATAAATATGGTATTAGATAATAAGACTCGCAGTTATTGCTTACTAAAGATCCCCTATTTTTGCATTTTATGTATAGTAACTGATTTAATTCTCATGAGAACTGGGCATTTCCCCCGTTTTACAGAGGAGGAGACAAGGATCCAGAGATGTTATATGTTGGTCAAAGCCTAAATACCACTTAATTTCCACAGCAGGGTAAAGATAGAACATTTATGAACTGTATTCTAGTGTAAGTTTCTAATCACAAAGCTGACTATTTGTCAAACTTTTAACATCCTTTGGAAAAGTGACAAGAAAAATATTTGAGGTTTTTGGTTTTCTGATTTCTTGAGCTGGGGTGACATTTATATCCATATGATTACATAAACAAATTTACTCTAAAAGGAAAAAAGAGAAGGAAAATTTAATCTTACTGGCTTACTATTCCTATGCATCAAGTAAAGCCAGTGATCATGAAGGCAACAAGGAATGTAAAGTGGAAATTAGTAAATTTATGCACACAAAGAATTACGCTTAGGAATTATGCTAAGCATAAATTTGCCTTTCATAATATCATACGATAAAATGTTTTATAAATACTGTGGCTAAAAATATCCATTCCCATGATTGTTAAATGTCAAAAATCTGCTTTCAAAATCAGTCAGGTGGCTAATTCTGGGACTGGACTAATAATATGCATTGACAATTTTTATGATGATTATTTCTAGTATCTCCTAGTCTTTTTATTGCTTAGAAAGTAAATCAACCTCAAAATTCACACCTGTGAAATATATACCATTTTCTTAGCTGTTGTGATTTTTGATTTGGTTGTTTGTGTATCTGGCTTAAATTGTGAGTTCAATGACTGGGATCCTATTCTCTGGGTGTCTTCCCTACTGCTAAGCATACTGTTGGCTCTCAATAATAAATTATTTCAGTTGTAACCCCTAACATTCTTGTCTAGACAGTCTTCCATGTGGTGCACTTGTTCTTATTCTCATATTTTCATCAACAATAGCAGAATGAATTTTGAGATTTAAATGCAGATTTTAAAAAATCAGAACTTCTCCAAATAACCAAGTGTGAACCATTCTGGGAACCATACTTTATAACAAAGAACATTTTAGAAAAACTCTTTAATTTGGAGGGCTTCAAGAGTCATTTTCATATCGACTAGGTATTAACAAATAAAGACTTCATGATATAGAAATCTGGGAATAAGCAGTTGTTATCTTTCTCTATTGATTCTGTTTAATGATTAATGCCTGGGCCACCTCCACATAACGAAACTTCTGTTGTTTAAACAAGAGCTCAGTTTCATTACAGGTCAGGTCAATTAGTTTTTGTTTATTTTTTTAAGATATTATTTATTTATTTAGAGAGAATGAGTCAGGGGGAAAGAGAGGGAGAGAGACAATCTCAAGCAGACACGGCATTGAGCACAGAGCCCATCACTGGGCTCGATCTCAGGACTGTGAAGTCATGATCTGAGCCCAAATCAAGAGTAGGACATCTAACCGACTGAGCTGCCCAGACACCCACAGGCCAATTAGTTTTATGCTGTCTTTGAAATTCAGAATTATTGATTCATATGTCCAAAGGCATAAAGCTCTGCTACTAATAATTTCTTTATTCTTCCATATATTGAAGTATATTTAAGAACAGTGAACTATAAAGATATCACTCATTAAAACACAACTATCATTTATATCTGTGACTGTCAAACAAGACATGGCAATTTTAAGGGCAACAGGGTTATGTGTGCCGCATAAAATATGTTGCCAATCACTTGAAGATTCCAGAAAAACATCCCAGAAGAAACCAAAATATTTGTGGTACTCTTTGCTCATCTGGCTCTGGAAGCTAGTTCCTTTAATTCACTTAGTAAATTATCCTCCTATTTGAACATGAAAGTCTTGATTTGAACTTCGGCAAAGGGTAACAAAGATAAACAGCCAAGATAGGTCATGTGAGGAGAGTAGACTTGGCTGAACACTCTCTCTTATTCTGGAGTCTGATCAATATCTGTAGGTGAAAATAACTCTTATTAGGTCATTAAAATGTTTATGGGCTAGCTTCAAGTTTTCTGTTTTCCCAACTTCCTGGCATTGTAAATGTTCAGTAATTACCTAATAGTGTTGTTGTTGTTGTTGTTTTAAATCAGATACGGATTTTTAAAAAAGACTTATTTGGGCATCACATAAACCCTGGAACTTTCATGATCTTTATCTTCACACGCATATAAACAAATATTGATCCCATACCACAGTCATTTAAAGACTATTGAATTGCAGTCATACGTTTGGCTTGCTGGTTTCCTTCCACATTCCTTTCTTGATGCCAAAAACCCCAGTTGGCTCCAATAATTCCAAATTATTCCAGCAACTTCTTAAGATTGATAAATATTATACTCAAAAAGTGTAAGGGCTAAAAGGGGAATAATTAATAAATTATAACTCATTATTAAGAGTGTTTGCTATATGAGTCAAATCTATTCGTTAAATGGAGTTGTTTTTTTTTTTAACCTAACATTTTTAAGACTGTTTTATAAAATAAAGACTTTTTTGGGATTTTTAGCTCCTAGTGAATAAAAAAAGTTAGACTTATGCTAAAATAAAACACTTGAGATCGTATTTAATTTCTAGATCTTATCTATATTACCACATTTGATCTTACAACAATCCTGTGAAGTGATATTATTTCAATTCTATAGATAGTGTATATATATATATTACAGATATTTTTAAAAAATGTTTAATTAATTTTTTAAAGATTTATTGACTGATTTTAGAGAGAGAGAGAGAGTGTGTGCCTGCGAATGGGAGAGGGAGAGAGAGACTCTCAAGCAGACTCCCCACTGAGTATAAATCCTATTGATGGGCTCGATCCTAGGATCCTGAGATCATGACCTGAGCTGAAATCAAGAGTTGGCCACTTAACCAACTGATAAGTTTCACAGATTTATCTTTGAAACCTGGTTAGTTCTCTGAATTTGTAAACGATTCTACAATCTGGTTTTATTAGTTTTGAGATGCTTTCAGCCATTCTCTCTTCAAATATTGCTTTTCTTCCCTTTCCCTTTGGGACCCCAAATAAAAGTATTGTTATTGTTAGACTCTCACTCTATCCTTTATGTCCTTTACCTTCTGTAGAAAACCTCTAGAACCCTCTCTAGAAAACCTCTTCTAGGTTTTCTGCCCATTTGTCTCTTCTTGCTTCATTATGGATTTATGGTTTTTAACTTCTGATCTTTTTCAGTTCAGTAATTCTCTTCTCTTTCTTACCTGTTGCCATACTGTTTAATTGTGTTACCCACTGAGTTCTAATCTGCTATATGTTGATTTCCAATTCACTGCTAAAATTTTTAATCTCATCATTTCCTTGAACCTAATGAGTACTTTTGTTTTAAAGTACTTCTCTGATAACTCCACCACTGGAGCTTTTGTGGATCTACTTCAATTGTTTGTTGCTTCTCCTGGTTTATTTAGGTAATCTTGCCTCCTGTGTGTTACCATTTTGTCTTCACCTGCATAGAATTGGTGAAAAGTCGCCTTAAGTTCTAGCTCGCCTTCATAAGCCTCATCTTTCCATGGATTTCATCTCATAATTTTTTACTCCCTTATTAGCTCTCTGATGCTTTCAAGAAGAATTTTTAAAAATATTTTGTCGATTTTTTATTGTCCTCAGTGAGAAGGTAGTTTTGTTATTTTTAAAAGATTTCATTTATGTATTCAAGAGAGAGCACAAGGGTTGGGGGAGGAGCATAAGGAAAGGGACAAGCAGACTCCCTGCTGGGCAGGAAGCCCAACTCAGGCTCAATCCCAGGACCCCAGGATTACGACCTGAGCCACACAGACACCCCAGCAAGAGGGTGGTTATAATTATTTAGTCTGTGATTACTCAGAAACAGTAGACTTTAGTCATTCCTTTGCATATGTTTACCATATTTATTTTACAGGACAATTTGGGAAAGAATATGTATTTTTAAATATAGTTAGTTTTAGATGCATAGATCAAGCTTACTTCAGAAAATATGCTTGTGAGTTGGTTATTGAATTGAAATGCATTTTTCTATTAAAAACCTATATGCTAATTAGGTTTTTAGGCTTATTCATAAAAAAATCTATTTTCCCCATGTCTTGGGTTTGGTGCTCTAGAAGCAGAGCCAGAGCCTGGGATTCTTTTGTAGATTATTGAAGGCATTTTCTCAGGAGAAAAACCTGTAAAAAAAAAAAACTGAGGGAAGCAGGATACAGAAGGGAGAAAAGCCAAGCAAAGATCTTCAGCTAAAGCCTGACCTCACCAATCCCATGGAGAGCTCTAGAGTTTAAAATGTACCACAGTATTATGTCAAATTGAGGTAAGGGGCTGGGCTTTTGTACCCCTAAATTAGTCAGTCATTGACCACAGGCTACCCCTAAAGAGGGAGGTTATAACTTTCCAGGTATTCCCAAACAAGGTAGTTCCTGCCAGACCGACCATGGCAGTTCTGGGAGAAAGGTATAGTGGTGAGCTCCTAGCAGCCAGCTCACAGTAGATGAAGGACGGGTACCCTCTTCCAAGGATCTGGGCAGGACATCAATAGCAATCTTGCATATCTCATAAGCTATCTGAAGTATACAGGAGCACTATCAATGTTAGGAAATTTAATTTCTAAGAATAAGAGCATTTGGGAATATGAATTTAGATTTAGACTTTGAATACCTGCCAGACTTTTCTCTTTCCTCTGGAGCTTGAGCAAATTTTTCCACACTTCCCAATGTCAGGCAGAGAAACGGGGATTCCTTAAACTACCAGCCATGATGGTAGCTCCAACATCCTGGGGCCTAGTGTCCCGGAAGGAAGCTAATAGAAAGGTGAGAGTCATTAGGGGCCAGGTAATAATGAGGACAGTTATCTGCTCTCCTTACATATTACGAATTACATGTGAAGCTGCTAGCCACTGTCTTCTGTCAAGCTATACATTCTAGCCATTTGGAAGAGCCTCCTCACATTAAAGAACCAACTGCAAAATATGTTTTTAAAAATTGCTTAAGTGTAAACTTTTTTTATTGAGCTTTTAGTTTTCAAGTGTTATGAAATTGGAAATAGAGACAGTCTGTTGTCTTCTGCTATTACTTTACAAGTAGATGCAATCTTGGCTGAAGTGATAGATGCCTGGTCCAGTCCTTGCCAAAACTTGTTTGCTATCTCACCTATCAGTTGGCAAATCATAAGGCATGAAGTGCGTCGCCCAGACCCCAGAAGAATTTGGGTAGCTCACTAAAGAAGCTAATTTTTATTTTTATTTTTATTTTTTTTAAGATTTTATTTATTCATTTGACACAGAGAGAGAGATTACAAGTAGGCAGAGAGGCAGGCAGAGAGAGAGGAGAGAGGAGGAAGCAGGCTCCCCGCTGAGCAGAGAGCCCGATGTGGGCCTCGATCCCAGGACCCCGGGATCATGACCTGAGCCGAAGGCAGCGGCTTTAACCCACTGAGCCACCCAGGTGCCCAAGAAGCTAATTTTTAAATAAAATATTATTTATTTATGCCTTAACATTAAAGACTGAATTTCATGAATATAGAACATGAAATAAGACAAAACTTACTTTTGAAAATCTTTTTTTTCAAGAAAACCCCACCAGCCTTTCAGCCTACCAACATAGTTGGACAGGGGCTGTACCGTTTGTATGGGTAAGTCACTCCTTTTGTCCTTCCGAATATTAGAAGGTGGGACTTGTACTTATTCCTTCCTGGCACCCCGCACCCTCTGTCCTGCCATTATTATTCTGGTCAGAGTGTCTTGAGTAAATTTTTTAAGAGAATGGAGCACTAGAAGATTCCTTTCCTATTTCGGTGTGGGGTGTCTGCTTGTTTGTTTAGAGTCTGTTTCCGGGATGGCTAAAGAGTGCTTAGGGAGGTCGGTCTAGGAGTCTGGGCGTGGAGCTTTAGGTGGTTGCCTCTCCTTCTCCATTCTCCCTTTCCAGCTCCTGCCCTGAAGGTGACACCAACAGAAACAGCAGGGTGGTCCAGGCGTCCCTGATAGATTCTCTCTTGCACAGGGTGACATTCTCCAGCAGAGGCTGCTTCACCCAATACCCACGCTGAGTTGTCTCAGCATTTTCACCATGGTGCCTGTTCTCATGCTCCCAGACAAGCTTTTGCAGTCTTTTTTTTTTTTTTTTTACAGGGCTTGGTAGGCTTCATGCCCAGCATGGAGCCCAACACAGGGCTTGAACTCATGACCCTGAGATCAAGACCTGAGCTGAGATCAAGAGTCAGGCGTTTAACCGACTGAGCCATCCAGCCTCCCCAAGCTGTTGCAGTCTTAATGTGTCTCTGGTGAGCATGCTGGTCAGATGATTTTTGCGTAACCTCAGATTGTGAACAGGACTGTATTTGTAGACTAGCTTGCTCCAGAAATGGAGTGACTATTTACAGTGTATAAACTCAGTGGCCTGGTGGGTGTGCCCTAGGTAAGACAGTGACCTACTTTAAGTTTGTTTTCACTATTTTCTTATGTACCCTTCTCCCTTTCTTCTCATCTTGTCTTTCCTTTCCCCTCCTCCACTCTCCAGATACAAGAATCTCTGAGATCATGGTTACATCCATGTTTTCATAACTCTTCTCCAAAGCCTCTTAAGAAGGTGAAGTCAGGGGCGCCTGGGTGGCTCAGTTGGTTAAAGCCTCTGCCTTCGGCTCAAGTCATGATCTCAGGGTCCTGGGATCGAGGCCCGCATCGGGCTGTCTGCTAGGTGGGGAGCCTGCTTCCTCCTCTCTCTCTGCCTGCCTCTCTGCCTGCTTGTGATCTGATCTCTCTCTCTGTGTCAAATAAATAAATAAAATCTTAAAAAAAAAAAAAAAGGTTAAGTCAGATGCTCCAAAATTGTCCCTTTCTAGCAACAGAGCTCTTTTCTGAAGCTTTCTTTGTTCAACTCGGTGTCTAAGAAAAAGAAAAAAATTAACTGATGCAGAGATTTGTGTCAGTGACTAAAATAGCATAAAATATTTATCACCCCAGGTGTGCTTACAAATGAGAAGTGTGTGCAGGAGAAGCCTGCTTCCTAAGGAAAGACATGCATTGCAAATGCCTGCTTAGTTGCTAGTGTGCTGAGAAGGGAGACAAGAAGGGTGTCCTAGAGGGAAGACAGGGTCCACAGAAGAGCAATCCAAACTTGCTTTCTGCTCATCCCAGAGGCCCACGTTGTTTGCAGTAGGCTTACTTACCTCTCACACTGTTTCATCTTCACCCAGGATCTGTAGACTCACCTGAGTTCCTTTTCTCTCCTTTTCTCACAAAGGGGTTGTGACCTCTAGTCTGTGGCGCCCTGAAAGTGAAAGGAAATGCAGTTATGTAGGTCAGCAGTTCTCAACTGGGATTTCAGATGGGTGGTGGGGGCAGGGAGGGAGGAAGGGTTAACATTTCTCAATCTTTCTACTTTTATTTTAAAAAATAAAAAACCTCTGCTACAGTGAATGATCTGATGCTAGCTGAGTATAGGCTGTCACTGTTGTCTTTCCAGACATGTTCTAGAATAAGATTCCACAATGTAAGAAGCTTCCCTTGGGCCTGAGATGAAAACAAGGTCATTTTCCCAGGGGAGTAACCCATCCAGCAAGCGTTTAAAATAAACAAACTGCCTGGTTCTGGCCTGAAATGAGCTGTAGTTATCAAGATTTATTGCAACTGACTTTGGACCTCATCCAAATGCTGAATTAATACAAAGTTCTTATTAACTAAAATGGAGTTCTCCCTCCTGGCAGATGCAATAGAAAAGTTCCTTTTCCCAGATTCTGGAAGATTCAATTGCCCTCTCACTCCCAACATGGGTCACTAAACATCGTAACAGGGGAAGCAAGTACTTTTGGTAAGTATTGTATAAGCGGTTGGATTTCAATATTCATAAAATAAAGTAGCAGAATTCATGTATAATATGCAAAATTAGGATTTCTTTTCAAGTAAGTTTTAAAAAGTGTAGCAATTCAGTTAAAATTACATCATATATATGGGGAGATTTAAATAGTGTAATCTATGTGATACATATCATTTTGATAAATATGGTGTGATTTTAATATTCCTGCCTTCTTTCCCCAATAACCATTATACAGTGGAAAAGGCAGAATACTGAAAGCCAGGCAAATTGGTTTGACACTCTCCTAAATGACTTGACCTTCAGGATGTTCATCTACAGGACGAAGAGAGTTGCCTTACATAACCTCAGAGTTTTCCTTTTAATCTTCACATTCAAAGAATCTAGAATTCCTCATTCTTCTCTGGAAGATGAGAAATAACTTAGCATTTCTAAGGAGCCCTCCTATGCCCGCCCTGTGAGCAGACACTTAAATTTCAGGCTGCAAAAATAGAGATGTGACCCAGCTCAGGCCCCAGTGTCATTGAATAATTGAGGCTTTGAAAGTAGATGAGATTGCCTCGTTTTAGTGGACTAAATAGACACAGGACTGAGAGAGAATGACTGAGGGTGCAAAGCCTAAACTAAAACAGTAGATAAAGTGATCACTTAAAAAAAAAAGTGAGCTACAGATGTGGTGTGGTAAGATGCAGATAAAATGGAACCAGTACTTAGAACAGCTACAAAGATCCCAGATTATGGGTGGGTGGTGTGGGCAAGGCTGCAGGAGACTTCCACCTAAAGCTCTTCTGGGTCTTGCATGTGTAAGATGATGATTAGAGCAACTTTCTCTTTCCCCAGAACTGGCAACGGGGGCTCATCAATGGGATCAAAGAGTGCTACGTACCCCCATGTCCTGCTGAGTGATGGGAACCCCATCCTCCTCACCCCTGCCCCGCCCCATCTCCAGCATTTATAAGAGATGACAGGACCCACCTCCTGCCACCAGCCACAAACCTGTCTGTCACTTTAAGTGCTTATGTAAGACAACTGTGGGAAGAGGGGAAAGGGCTAACAGCACGTGTTAGTCATTCTGTGGCTTTTCCTCCTGTTCCCTATGAGCCAGGGCCCCAGGAAAATCACTCATAGAGTTTAGGGTTGCCTGCAAAGTGTGAAGACTTCACCTCAGTCTCTGGTTGGATGTTTGCTAAATTGTGATCCTCTCAGTGTGGAGGCCATGGGCCACTTTCTGACAAAGATTTACTAGTGCTTCCTGGAGTCTTCAAGGCCTACCTGAATACTTAGCCTTGCTGTTTAGAGAAGTCTGAAGGTATGAGGCTTGCTAGAATTGACTGTGACAACAGAGAGAAGAGACTGTGGTATAATGTCCCTGGAAAAATGGGAGCACCCCCTCACCACAGACAGAGTCTCTGTGGCCTTTGCAGGATGCAAAAGAGGAACTCTGTTCCTTTTTTTTTTTTTTTTAAAGAATTTATTTATTTATTTATTTGAGAGAGAGAAAGGCAGTGCACATGTGCATGAGCATGGAGGGAGGGGCAGAGAAAGAGGGAGAGGCAGAGAATCCCAAGCAGATTCACAGAGTGGGAGCCTGAGGCAAGCTCCACAGAGTTCAGGGATCTATGGGGAGCTTGTTGGGGGGCCCCATGCAGGGCTCCATGCGTGGCTCCATTTCACTACCCTGAGGTCATGACCTGAGCGCACACCAAGGGTCCCACCCTCAACCTACTGAACCACCCTAGCCATGGAACTCAGTTCTTTCTCAGGCTCCAAGTGAAGGGGTTAAGTATTGAGGGTGGGGCAGGAGGAAGAGAATGGTCCAGGCTTACCCCAAAATGTCTATGGCAGGTTGACTCTAAGATGGCCCCCAGGGATCTCCTAACATTCACACCCTGTGACTGTCTTCTAACTAATAGAATATGGCAAAAGTGATGGAATGTCACTTTCATGATTTTGTTATTAAAGTTGTAATTTATGTCTCATTAACTGACTCTCTCCGTAGTCTTCTTGGCTTGCGTGCTTTGGTGAAGCATGCAAATGTGTTAGGAGGCCCATGAGATGAGGAACTGAGAGTGGCCACTGGCCAGCAATCAGCTAGCCACTGAGGCCCTCAATCCAATAGGCCACCAGGATCTGAATCCTACCCACAACCATGTGAGCTCAGAGACAAATCCCTTTCCAGTCAAGTGTGCAGAAGGGAGTAGTTTGAGCCTCATTAGCAACCTTGAAGCAGAGAACCTAATTAAGCCATCCCTAGACTTCTGAACCTCAGAAACTGTGGGAGAATAAATGTATGTTGTTTTACACTAGTAAGTAACATAGCAATAGATAACTAATACAAAGACGGTGAAGGCATGGCCACTGGCAAAGGATGAATGAAGAGTGAGAAACTTCCCCTCACTGAAGGGTGTACTCAGTAATGTAATGGTGAAGCTAAAATCACCCCAAGAAAAATACACACACATCACATTGATTGAGACCATGACATTGGCAGAGGCAAGTAGCAACCCATAAAAACATACTGGACACCAGTTTCATATTTTTCTAGTCTATCTCTTACTCCCCCTTGTCTCCCCAATACCCATCATGCCAAAAAAGAAGAGGGAGGAGATGCCCTAGTGATAGGCATTTCTCCAAAGTGAGGGAGAGGGAGGAAGATTAAAAGAGTAGGCCACCTCCACTCATTTATTTCAAGTCCCTGGGCCACAAGCCATTTCAGTAACAGGAGACTAGAAGTTATTCTTTTAATACATGATTGGAATTTTTAAGTAGACAAAGTTTTTGGAAGTTGTGCAAAAATTTATTAAGAGATTTTCTACCCAACCAGAAAGGGATATTTGAAATGGAGAAAAAGTAATCTGTTTCATGTATATACTCCTTCCTCCCGCCCCCCTGTTTAGACTCCACAAAATGGGCAACCCATTAGTGCAGTCAAGAAGGCATCTGCAACTCTGAAACCAGAAGGTGCTTGGGGAAAGTGGCTTTAGGCTCTGAACTGTGAGAAAACACTTCAACATCTGAGAAACACCAAGATGTCATTGTCTAATAATAGGCAACCAATTGACTTCACATGGAAATTCCAAAGAGTTTGCCAGCAGTTCGTCAATACCTGTACACAGCCTCCAACGAACCTCTTGAGTCATCTAGATCTGGGTCAATCAGGATATTGAATCACCTTGAAATATGATTTGAAAATGACCATAATGACTCAAAAAGATTTATTTATTTCCCTGACTTCCTTTGTCACTTCCATACTATTGCTCATTCCTACCCTTTGAGGAGTTCTCCTATTTTAGGGCTTTTGTGACACATTTCCCAGGTTTTTCTTTTGCCTTTCTTATACTTCTCTATCTTCTTTACAGACTTTTTCCTCTTCCTATCTCTCTAAAGTTTGGCAGATTTTCTTTCTGGCTCTAGTTAGCATTCTCTCTCCTCTCTTCCCTGGCAGGAATATTCACTTCTGTGGTCTCCTCTGAGTTATCCTTGCAGATGCCTTCCAAATACAGACACACACACACACACACACACACACACACACACACACACACACACGGTGCTCCTCATTTTGGATCTTCTGAATGATGAAAAAAACCCAACATACACCATCCTTACTCTTCTTTGATCCCTTGTTGCCCCTTGTCTTCTCCTCAATAAATTAGTTTAGAAATTTCATAGTTTTCCTCTACCACAATGTCCTGTGTATCTAACTCTTTTTTATACTTTTCCTACTCTAATCCTAGTTCAGACACTCATTACCTGTTGCCTAGGCTACTATAATTATTTTCAATCTGATCTTCACGCTCCTCCTTTCTCTGGAGCATCCAATAAATTGTTAATGATGTGGTTTTCCTAAAGTAGAACCACAATCATGTCCTTTGTTTAAAAAGCTCAAAGACTTTCTCTTTGCTTCAAAATTAAATTCCTACTTCCCATCCCAGCACTAAAGCATTCTATAATATAACCCTAATCTACTTTCTGAATTTATCCTTCTTCCTATCATTTGTTTCTCCCATAAGACTCCATCTTATCCCTTCTTGCTGTACTCTAGGAAGCCCTTTGTTTACCACTTTGTTCATAGCCACCAAAATAAGCTTTAAAATATATGAAAGTCAGATTGTGATAATCCTTGTGTAAGCCCTTTCACTGGCTCCCCATTGCTTCTAAAAAGTGGAGGCCTTTTGTAGGTGGCCTTTGTTCTATCCTCTGAACAAGACCTGTTTCAGGCCTTTGCACTTCTCATTGACTTCCCCTTGGTAAGTTCTTGTCCCAGCCTCAATAGAAATTGAACTTTTTTAGAGTCTTTCCTACATTGTCCCACCCAGAGGATTGCCCTTGCCCCATCCAATCAATTACATCACCCTGTTTATTTCTTTCATCACTTTTGTTTGTTTTTAAAGATTTATTTATTTATTTTTAGAGTGAGAGAAAGAAAACATTTGTGTGAGTAGGGGGAGGAGCAGAGGGAGAGGGATAAGCAGACTCCCAACTGAGTGTAGAGCCCAGTGCAGGGCTCCATCCCAGGACCCTGAGCCAAAACTAAGAGTTGGACATGTAACTGACCCAGCCTCCCAGATGCCCCTCCTTCAAAGCCCCTCTTAAAAAACCTTATATACTTTTTATATCTGGCTGAAGTTATCTTGTAGTTTAAAAATATGTATACTATTATAATATTTATATTATATATTATTATATAACATATATATACATATGTATATGTATATATATGTATTTTACCCTTTTGTTGCTTGTCCTCTTTCACAACATTATAAACTCTATGAGGTCAGGGATTTTGTCTGTCTTGGTCACGGCTGTGTTCTCACCATATTTAACACGATGTCATTCCTTGTTTAACAAATACATGTTAAATGAATGAATGAATGAATCAATGTCATTTATTCTGAACTGATTATACTCGTTGTCATCTCTACCTGTTGAAGTAGTGCCCATTATTCAGGACCCATCTTGAAGTCTTCCTCTCCTTTGATCTTGGTATCTAAATGTTATTCCCACTCTCAAATTTCTAGTCTTTTTTTTTTCCATAAATTTTACGGCCCTTGCCAGGTTCTGATTGTTATTTTAAATCCATCAGCTGATCTTTAGACTACAATTTTCTTTAGCAATGACATTCTGTTATATTCATCTTTACATTTAATTACTATGCCAAAAAAGTTATAGTTATATACAGAGTTGATATATTGAATTAAAAAGTAAGAAATAATACAAGAAACAATGGTAAGATTTCACAACAGATTTCATAGTCCTATTAGTTTTATTTCTTATTCATTTACTTATTTTTTTAAAATTTTAAAACTTTTTAAGTAATCTCTACACCAGTGTGGGGCTCAAATTGACAACCCCCAGATCAAGAGTCACATGCTCTCTGGCTGAGCCAGCCAAGAGCCCCCACAGTTTTGTTGGCCTTAGGTCTTAAATGATATCTCTGTCTCTGGATCTAACTATTGATATAGGAATTTATAATGTCCAATGGTACCAATTAATAGTGGTAAAAGGCAGATAATGTAAATCTCATTATTTTAAGGAAAAAAAAATCAACGATGAAGAGTTTTCTTTTTTGTTTTTGGAATAAAATAAGTGGCTCCGTGCATATAAGCATCCCGTTGGTCTAAAGGAACCATAGTGTGAACTTGACTTGAAATTTTTAAAAAGATTTTATTTATTTATTTATTTATTTATTTATTTATTTATTTATTTATTTATCTGTCTGTTTAGAGAGCACGTGAAGGGGCAGAGGGAGAGGGAGAGAAGAGACTCTCATACAGCTGAACGCGGGGCTTGATCTCAAGACCCTGAGATCATGACCTGAGTGAAAATCAAGAGTCAGATCTCTCACTGACTTTGCCACCCAGGCGCCCCTAACTTGAGTTTAAAAAGTAGGAGTAGATAGGATCTATAAAAAAACTTAACAAAATGTCAAACTATTTTCCAGTATACTTTGTTAGAATCCCATTAGTGCCTGTTTCCAAAGGCATCTCCCTTATACTGATAAAATTCATTTTATTTCTGCCATTTTCTACTCTCTGTTTTAGGTATTTATTTATTTTTTTGTAATCTTGACTTTAACTGGATTCATTGATGAGTCTTCACCACTTACAGTCTCTTGGTGGGCTGACCTTCTACACCCTGTTTAATATTCTAATCTCCTAGTTGCTGCCTCGTAGTGTTATCAAATATATATAAACTTTTCTTTTCTGCCCATTTTTATTTATCTATTTTTTTTTAAGATTTGTTTATTTATTTGAGAGAGAGAGAGAGAGCACGTGAGCAGGGGGGAGGGGCAGAGGGAGAGAGAGCAGACTCCCCTCTGAGCAGGGAGTCAGACTCATCCCAGGACTCTGAGATCTTGACCTGAGCCAAAACCAAGAGTCCGCTGCTTAAGTGACTGAGTCACCCAGGGGCCCCTGCCAGTTTTTATTTCTAATTGCCACTGTGAATAAGCATTACCCCGGCTGTGATGTTACTAATTTTGGACATGAAGAGATTGTAGTTGGTTTTGTTCTGGTTGTGATAGTTGTAAAGCTTCCGTATCTTTTTAGATATGTAGTAAAATATTTATAGATAAAAATATATGATGCCAGGAGTCCTTCAAACAATGAGAGAAGGAGACGAGGAAGCATAGGGAGGTAAAAGAGGAAAAAAGATCAGGAATGAGTTGGTCATTATTGAGGAGGCTGATAAATAGGGGGAGTCCATTATATTATTGTCTCCACTTCTGCGTATGTTTGAAATTTTATCTGCTAAAAGGTTAAAAAGAGAAAAGAGTCACATTTTCTCCCAGTGAAATACAATTGACTTTAGTGGTGATTTGCGAAAGGAAATCAGGAACAGAATAATTTTATTTTGGATAAGCACACAGCAGATCTTTTATTCAAATGCCAGAAATTTTATTTAAATTTGATAAATTCCGTGTGTTAACTGAACACTTGTTCCGTGTTATATTTATGATGTTTGCCATTCCAGCATTCCAGGTTAAGCTCTCTATATGCGTTCCTCTGTACATTGCTTCTCCTGTGACGCACATTTCCATGGCGAGTTCAGTGTCCTGGACAACGTAGTTCTAGTCTTGAAATCATCTCACTCTGTCTCCAAGATGCAAGGTAATATCATTCAACTGCAAAGAACAAAGATACGCCAGAAATCCTTTCCTTCTAATGTAGTTCCATCCAAAATGGAAATGTAGTTAAGTTGAATTATGTTCCTGGGTGATTGTTTATAAAGATTTAATGTCTATGTCAGATTTTGGCCCTTTAGTGAATGCCAACATGGTAATCTGTCAAAAATATATCAACATACAGAATCTTTAAACATAAACTGTGATCAAATGTTAGGAAACTTCAAAGGGCATTGAATAAGTCTCTTAATCCCTGGATCAAAGAGATCCTCTGCTTGCTCTCTGTATCCCTTGTGATGGCCCAAGTTATCTGCAGCCCAAAGCGCCAGGGGCCTCACTAGGAACCTCAGGTAGCAGATCCTTGACTGGGGATCCCTAACTTACAGTACCAGTTACCGTCTGGCCACAGAGCGGCACGCGTCTGCCCCAGCCTTGCCCCAGCCTTGCCCCCTCCTCAGACCACTGTCTGCTCCTGCTTCTGTTCCCAGCCCTGACTGGCTCTGAACTTGGGCTATTTCCTGACTTTCGGGGCAGAACTACTTGTCTAGCCACTCTCTACCTTCTCCTGGGTGAGTCTGGCTAATACAGCTCAGCTCTTGACTGGTTTTCCTGACAACTCCATTTCATCTTCCTTACATTTTCCAGAGATTCCTCAGGGTTTCCCTCCCACTGATAAAAAGATTTCTTATTTATGGGGCTGTAGTAAATTAGTTCTGATTTCAATTTTTTTAGTTTTTTTGGGTTTTTTTGTTTGTTTGTTTTTTTATGTCAGAGACAAGTGAACCAGCTAAAGGCCTAGCTTATCACTTGGAGCTAAAATCCTACTCCTACTCACTCAGTTTTTTAATGATTCTCTGATCCTAAGCCACTCAATCTCTGTATGTGCCTGTTACTTCCGAGATAAAGAAGGAGATTAATATGAAAAGAGAGTTTTGATAGCCTCTCTTTACTTCCTTCTCTGCCTTCAAACACTCAGGTTTAAGCCATGTATGTTTGTGAAATTAGATACACAACTTGGGAAGGAAGAGGGACTTTAGACACTGATGGCCTAGTAGCAGTTTCCAATGTCTTTGGTGGAAGATGAGGCACACCCTTCATGGGCTTCTGTGTAGTCACAGCGGTTATTTTAGGAGCCATCGGGATGATTTAGCATAAATCTACTGCTCTTCCCTTTTCACGGTTTCTTATTGCTTTTTCTGCTACAGATTTTTTCTGTCTTCTGTCCTTTGGTTGAAACACCGGTGGAAGCACCACCTTGCTATTCTTGCTGCTGCCAAAACAGTAATTATAATGATATGCTTAAGAGTCACTGAGGATGTAAACTGTGCTGAACACAAATTCTTTCTAAATCCTCAAGATAACCCTATAGGAAATACATTATATAAAATAAATAATTGCTATATTGTAATTATACATAATTGTATCTATGCTATTATACTATGTATAATAATATACATAATGTATATAATACAGATGCATTATATGTTTTATATGTTATGTCATATGTATTTTATATGTTAAATAGGCTATAAATAATTGTACATTATGTATATATTCTATGTGTTATATATGCAATGTATATATAGTATGTATAATAAATACAATAATTCAGCAGTAATATAACAAAACATGATCTGTTAGACTTTAGGCACTTGTGATGATTTGGTTATCATTTGTATTCCCACAGTTTAATGCAGTGTCTGGCACAGAGTAGTTAATAAATAAGTAGCAGTTAAATGAATGATTACATTCAGGATCTAGCATGAGCTGTAAATCTAATAGTTTGTAATACTAATGGAGATGAGTGGTTTTTTAATTTTTAAAAAATATTTTTAAAGGTTTTATTTATTTGACAGATAGAAAGAACACAAGCAGGGGGAGCAGGAAACAGAGGCAGAAGGAGAAGCCAGCTCCCTGATAAGCAGGGAGCATGATGCTGGGCTTCAATCCCAGGAGCCTGGGATCATGATCTGAGCCAAAGGCAGATGCTTAACTGACTGAGCCATCTGGGTGGCCCAGTGGTTTTTTGTTTGTTTGTTTTGTTTTGTTTTGTTTTGAGATTTATTTATTTATTTGAGAGAGAGAGAAAGGTAGTGGAAGCAGGGGGAAGGGCAGAGGGAAAGAATCTTAAGCAGACTCCCCTCCTGCAGAGCCCAGCATGGGGCTTGATACCATGACCCTGAGATCATGACCAGAGCCAAAATCAAGAGCTGGGCCCTCAACCAGCTGAAGGACATCGTGCCCCAGATAAGTGCTTTTAAAATAACATTAATTTTATTGGATCTTTTGATAATCAATCTCAAAAAATTCAGTGCATTTACCACGTAATTAGAAAAGTAGAATTGTATCCATGTTGATTAGTCTTAAGAGAGTCTTTTTTTTTTTTACCTCTCATTCTCTTTCTCTTTAGTGTATTTTGTGTGCTTAAATTTTTAAAAATTTTATTGAATGGAACTGTGGATATAAAAAAGTGTACAAGTTATGATGTACAACTCAGTGAATGATTTCCCAAGATAATACACCTAAATAATTAGTACACAGCTCAAGAAACAAAACAGAACCCCAGAAGCCAGGTATTACCTTTGCCTTCCAAAGGTAAATGATATCCTGACTTGTAAACACCACAGAGTTGCGTTGGCTGGTTTTAACTCTTGTGATTTGTTCAACAGTGTGTTTATGAGATTTCTATCAGTGTGAGTAGTAAATTATTTATTCTCATTGTGCTATAGAAATTTATCATATAGCTATACTACAGTTTATATACCTATCTTATTACAGATGAACATTTGGGGCTATAATAATGATACTAGAAACATTCCTACACAAGCCTTTTGAGTATATACCCAAACTGGAACTGCTGAATCATAAAGTTTGTCATTTTCAGTTTTAGAAGATCCTATCAAACAGTCCTTTAAAGTGGTAGTGACAAAATACCCTTCCACCAGTAGCATATTCAAATTCTCCATCTTCCTCAACATTTGTTTTTTGTTTTAATATGTATTTACTAGTTTTTATATAATAAAGGATCTGATAAAGGGCACGAATGAGCAGCTAGATGAAGGGATACTTAGGGTGAAGACTTAAGGGCCCTGCACATGGGAGCTTCTGTCCCTGTGGAGTAGGTACACATCTCTCCCAGGAGGTTAGGAAACTCTCCTCGCCCTGAGCCCCATAATATTAGAAAATTTTTTTGGAATGTTGCATATCACTCATTTAAAAAATATTTCTTCCAGTTTTATTGAGAAATTATTGACATAGATTACTGTATACATTTAAGGCATGTAGCATGATGGCTTAATTCACATATATTGTGAAATGATTACCACAATAGGTTTAGCTAAACATCATCTTTTCATATAGATACAATGAAAAGAAGAAGGAAAAGAGAATAAAGAAGGAAAATTTCTCCTTGTGATAAGAACTCTTAGGATTTACTCTCTTAATAACTTTCTTATGTATCATGAAACTGTATTAACTATAGTCATTATGTTATGCATGATATCCCTAGTATTTATTTTATAAATGGAAATTTGTTGTTGTTGTTTTTAAGATTTTATTTATTTATTTGATGGAGAGAGAGAGATCACAAGTAGGCAGAGAAGCAGGCAGAGAGAGAGGAGGAAGCAGGCTCCCTGCCAAGCAGAGAGCCCGATGCGGGGCTCAATCCCAGGACCCTGAGATCATGACCTGAGCCGAAGGCCGAGGCTTTAACCCACTGAGCCACCCAGGCGCCCTATAACTGGAAATTTGTACCTTGAACCACTTTCCTCCAGTTCCCTCTCCTTTCACCCTAGCCTCCTGTAACCACAACTCTGACCTCTTTTTCTATGAATTTGTTGTTTTTGTTTTTTGTTTTTTTTTAAGATTCCATATATAAATAGGTCATACAGTGTTGGTCTTTCTCTGCCTGATTTATTCACTTAGCATAATGCCTTCAGGGTCCATCTGTGTTGTTGCAAAAGGAAATGTAGCATTTCCTTGTTTCTTATAACTGAATACTGTTTTTATTGAATATATATACCACGACTTCTTTATTCATTCATCCATCAATGGACATTTAGGCTGTTTCCACGTCGTGACTATTGTATATGATGCTCTATGAACATGGAGTTGCAGATATCTTTTTGAGTTACTATTTTCATCATCTGTGGATATGTTTCCAGAAGTGGAATTGCTGGATCACATGGCAGTTCTATTTTTGATTTTTTCAGGATCCTTCTAATGTCTTCCATGTGGCTGTACCAATTTACAATCCTACCAACAGTGCATGAGGATTTCCTTTTGTCTACATCTCAGCACTTGTTATCTTTTGTCTTTTTGATGATGGCTATTCTAACAGGTGTGAGATGATATCTCATTGTGATTTTAATTTGCATTTGTCTAATGACTAGTGATGTTGAGCATCTTTTTATGTACCTATTGGTTTTTTGTATATCTTCTTTGGAGAAATGTCTCTTCAGGTCTTTTGTCCATTTTTTAAATTGGGTTATTTGTTTTCTATTGAGTTGTGTGAGTTCTTCATATATTTTGGATATAACCCTTTATTAGATATATGATTTGCATATACTTTTTCCCATTTTTAGGTTGTCTTTTCACTTCATTGATACTTCTTATTTCTGTGCAAAAGCTTTTTAGTTTGATGTAGTTCTACTTGTTTATTTTTTATTTTGTTGCTTATGCTTTAGGGCTCAAATGCAAAAAAATCATTACAAAAACCCATGTTAAGGAACTTTGTTCCTATGTTTCCTTCTATGAGTTTCATGGTTTCAGGTCTTACATTCAAGTCTTTAATCCATTTTGCATTAATTTTTGTGAGTTATATAAAATATGGGTCCAGTTTCATTCTTTTACATGTGGCTATCCAGTCATCTCAGAATCATTTATTGAAGAGACAGTCTTTTCTCCATTGAGTATTTTTGGGTCCTTGTCAAATATTAGTTGACTGGTTCATTATTGGGTTTATTTCTGGGTTCTTGATTCTGTCCCATTAGTCTATTTTTCTGTTTTTAGGCCAGTACAACATTTTTTTTATGACTCTGACTTTACAGTATAGCTTGACATCAGGAAATATGATACCTCCTGCTTTGTTCTTTTTTTCAGGATTTTTTTTTTTTTTGGCTATTCAGGATCTTTTGTGGTTTCATATTAATTTTAGGGCATTTTTTCTACTTCTATAAAAACTGCCATTGAAATCTTGATAGGGAATGCATTGAATCTATATAGGACTTTCGGTAGTATTGACATTTGAACAGTGTTAATTCTTCTAATCCATGAACACAGGATACTTTTCCCTTCTTTTGTGTGTCTTCTTTGATTTTTTTCATCAATATCTTGTAGTTTTCAGCATAGAGAATTTTCATCTAAGTATTCCTAAGTATTTTATTGTTTCTGATGCTATTGTAAATTGATTCAAGTTCTTTATTTCTTTTCAGAAATTTTGTTGTTAGAGTATAGAAATGGCACTAATTTTTGTATGCTAATTTTGTATGCTGCCACTTTATTGAATTCATGGCTACGTCTAACAGGTTTTTTTTTTCTGGTTGAGATTTAAGATTTTTCATATGTAAAGATTTTCTTTGTGTGTAAAAAGATTTTAAGATTTTCTGTATATAAAATCATTCCCCCTTCTAATAGTGACAATTTTACTTCTTTCTTTCCAATTCTGATACATTTTATTCCTTTTCTTCCCCGATTCCCCTAGCTAGGACTTCTAGTACTCTGGTGAGTAGGAACTGCAAGAGCAGGCACCCTCATCTTGTCCCTGGTCTTAGATGAAAAGCTTTCATTCTTTCACTATTGAGATTGATGTTAGCTTTGGGCTTATCACATATGGCCTTTATTATGTTGAGATATGTTCCTTCTATGCTTAATTTTTTGAGCTTTTATCATGAATGGATGTTGAATTTTTTCAAATGCTTCTCTGTTTATTGAGATGGTCATATGATTCTTTTCTTTCACTCTATTAGTTTGATGTATCACATCAATTGATTTGTGTATGTTGAACTATTCTTACATCCCAGGAATAAATCCTACTTGATCATGGTGAATGATCCTTATAATGTGCTGCTGAATTCAGTTTGCTTGTATTTTTTAAAGATTTTTTATTTATTCATTTGAGAGAGAGAGAGAGAGCAAGCACAAGCAGGGGGGAGGGTCAGAGGGAGAGGGAGAAGCAGACTCCCTGCTAACGGGGGAGCCTGACATGGGGCTCAACCCCATGACCCTGGGATCTTGACCTGAGCCAAAGGCTCTGTTTAATAGACTGAGCCACCAGGCACCCTGGTGTGCTTGTATTTTATTGATAGCTTTTGCATCTACATTCACCAGGGATATTGGTTTGTAGTTTTCTTTTCTAGGAGTGCCCTTTTCTGCTTTTTAGTATCAGGATACTGCTGGCCTTGAAAATTGAATTTGAGAGTGTTTCCTCCTCTTTGATTCTTTGGAAGACCTTGAAAAGGAGCAGTGTTAATTTTTTTAATATTTGCCAAAATTCACCAGTGAAGGCATTTGGTCCTGGGTTTTTCTTTGTTGAGAGATTTTTTTTATTACTGATTTGATTTTTTTACTGGTAAATTGTATTCAGATTTTTAATTTCTTCCTGATTCAGTCTAAGTAAGTTGTGTATTTCTAAGACTTTTTCCATTACTTCCAGATTGTCCAGGTTGTTGGCATGTAGTTGTTCATAGTGGCCTCTTCTGATCCTTTGAATTTCTGTGGTATCAGTTGTAATGTTTTCTTTTTCATTTATAATTCTGTTAATTTGGGCCCTTTCTCTTTTTTCCTTGGTTAGTCTGGCTAAGTGCTTCTCAATTTTCAAAGAACCAACTCTTAGTTTGGTTAATCTTTTGTATTGCTTTTCTATTTTTACTTATTTCCCCTCTAATCTTTATTATTTTCTTTCTTACTTTGGGTTCAGTTTGTTCTTCTTCTAATTCCTTAAGGGGTAGATTTAGGTTTTTTACTTGGGACTTTCTTTCTACCTAATGTAAGTGTTTATTGTTATGAATTTCTCTCTTACAACTGCTTTTGCTGTCCCCTAATTTCTGGTATGTGTTTTTGTTTTCATTTCTCTCAAGAAACTCTGGTTGTTTAGGAAAGTGTTGTTTAATTTCCATGTGTATGTGAATTTCCCCATGTTCCTCTTGTTATTTCGGTTTTCATGTCATTGTGATCAGAAAAGGCAGTTGGTATGATTTCAATTCTTCTCAAATTTGCTAAGACTTGTTTTGTGGTTGAATATATAGCCTATCCTAGAGAATGTTTAATGTATGCTTTAGAATAATGTGTATTCTGCTGTGGTTGGATTGAATGTTCTGTATATGTCTTAGGTCTGTGATGTTCAAATCTGCTCTTTCCTTATTAGTTCTTTTCCTAGATGACCTATCCATTGTTGAGAGTGGTATTAAAAGTTTCCAACTATGGGGGTGCCTGGGTAGTTCAGTCAGTTAAGTGTTTGACTCTTGATTTCGGCTCAGGTCATGATCTCAGTGGGGTCATGGGATCATGGGATTATATCTTCTTGATATTTTGACCTCTTTGTAATTATATAATGACCATTTTTGTGGTCAAAGCAAAGCAAAAACACTTGCATTTATCTTTTTCAGGTGAACAGTTCTGGTGGTATAAAATGGTATTGCATTGTGGTTATCATTTGCATTTTTGTGTTACTAGTGAAACTGAGCATCTTTTTATATATATGTTGCCATTTTGGATTCTCTCTTTTGTGATAGGATTTTCCATGTTTTTTTCCCAATTATTTATATTTGGCTGTTTGTATTTTTCTTATTGATTTGTAAGAGTTCTATATAAAGTATAGGTATAAGATTTTTGTAGCATATGAGGATGGCAGGCATCTTCTGCCATCCTGTGAGCTACAAGCCCATTTGATCTAATTTAGCACTGTATTATTTAGGATAAAGATTAAGCTTGAGTGCAATACTAAAACATACCAAAAACGAAAAAGAAAAAAAAAACCTAAAATAAAATATATATTTCCTTTTTTCTCATGTAACTAACCGTCTAGAGGTAGATAGTCTCATCTAGTGTGACTCGGTTCCACGAAGTCATTTTGTATCACAAGTTTTTTCCATCTTTTTGCTCCTTGGATTTTGTCATCTTTAGCCTGGTAATAGCTGGTCTCTACCACCTATGTGTCTGGTCTATGGGAAGGAAACAAAAGGTGGAGAAATATAAGCTCAGGATTTTAAAAATCAAGAATGGGAAGAGGTCCATTTGACTTCTGTCCATTGGCTGTTGACCCCAGATTAAACCTGTGGCCACAACTAACTGCAACAGAGTCTGGGGAAGGTAGTATCACTGGCTGAACCATTCCGTTGCTGTGAAAGAAAGGAAGAATAGATTTGGGAGAAGGTGGTTATCAAGCTGCTGTTACCATTTATTTTAGGCAAGTGCTGTGGTAAGCAGTTTGGGAACAGACAGACTTTTAATCTAATGAGGAGAGGTGAATGTGATGTCAAAGTGTTATGTAATACCAGTTAAATGAAATAATGAATACACAGGGGTACACATGATGGAAAGGAAGAAGTAAGTTAGATGGAAGATTTGAAAAGGCTTTGTTTGAAAAAGCTATAGTTTTGGTAGATAGAGAAAGCACCAATTTCAACCTCAGAGACTTACAGACCTGTGTGAGGGACTGAATGAAACATTCAATGAACTTGAAGCAGTCTAAGGTGTTGAGGAGGGAGGCTGGGCTGAGGAAGGAGGCCGGGAGATGAGGCTGGAAACGTGTGTTGGAATCAGACCACAAGAGCCTTGACTCTCATGCTTAAAGAATGTGGGCTTTTTTTCAATAGTCAATGATAAGTGATCGAAGTCTTTTTTCAACAAAAAGTCTATTTTAACTTCACTTTTACAGATAACTATTTTATCTTCCACTTTTTCAATATTTATTCAATACAAACCAAAGTAATCCAAAAGTAAGTAGAGATCCAGGCTTAATATTTTTGCTTTCTCAAGTGATTAAAATAAACAATGTACAAAGTAATAGTTTCACTTAAATTACCCCAGAGAGTATTAGAGTTGGGGGAAGGGTGTCATACAGTACTGCCAAGAAAATCTTCATGAGAACTAGGACAGCAATGATAAAAGAGTACTAATGAAGATGTGAATGATCTGGCATGAAATTGGGCTCTGATGTGATATTTTGATCTGAAGTTAAAGGCTGATTAAGATTTTCATGAACTTAAACTTGAATCTGTGTAGCAAGTTATCAAGGAGTGTAATTAGAGTCACTTCCTTCCTAGGTCTGTGGGGAAATTCCCATCACCATTGATGAGAATTGTGCATAAAGATCATGGGAAGAGCATGGCCCTTGGGTTTCCTCTTAAACAGCCTGTAGGATTTGTTATGGTTATTTTAATGCACTGGTCCTTAGAGACACTAACTTCAGCCCTGCCTCTACCTTCGACATGCTGAAAACGACAAAAGTTGGGAGTGGGAACCCCAAAAGATATAGATATCTTTCATCCTTTCTTCTTCATCTAAAATTAATTTATTTTCAGAGAGGAAACTTCTTGCTCCTTAAATGCAAGTTATTAAACAACCACAAAAGTGATTCCTATCGATGGAGGGGAGAGAATACTCCCCCATGTTGACTACGTGGCTAACTTCTCTGGGAGTTAGACTTCGGGAACTGAGGTCATTTCTTTAAGTCACTGCTGGTTCTGAGATGCTTGTGTGCCAAAACACTTGGCCGGGGGATTTAGAAATGTCTGTGGTCTGGGAAACAGGATTTTTACTCAGAAAAAGTCTTGAGCCAAGTGGCAAATGATGAGGAATTGTAGAAGAAAAATGCGACTTGGGGCTAAGGTAAAGCAGGAAAAAATCATTTCTAAGCATGAACAGTGTTCTAATATCTCACCTCCTTCTCAGCAAAGCTACCTGGGTAACAGATCTGGATCTTCCATCATCTTCCCTTGCCTGCTCAGTAACTAGGAGTAGAACTTGATTTTGATTTTGAGATGAAAATGTCTTTTCTGTAATTCTGGTACATAAGCCAGTGTTTCGCTCCTCATACTTTCCATCTCAGAGTACTTAAGAGCAGAATCAGCACCTACCCTACCTGTAAATTTCTGCTCCTTCTTAAAAAAAAAAAAAAAAAAAAAAAAAAAGAAGAAACACACCTGGCTATTTTTGCCAGGTGGTAAATATCATTCACTATATATTACTGGATGAATGTATAAATGATAATAAAACCAGAAATATCCTCTGTATGTAATATATTTCCCTTTTACACATTATAGTATTTTACACATTACACTATTTGAGAACAAGCAAGTGGCAGGTATCAAAAAATCAGGAAAAGTAGCTGGGAGTGAACAGATGCAAGGTCTCTGCAGCAGATTTAAGAGATCAGATTTACATTGCAAAGATCTTTTGTCTGTGTCCTAGAGAACAGATGTAATGCACTGAAATAGTCATTTATTATGAATGCAATTAATTTTGAGGCAGTCCTTCATTTCAAGCTTTTGCTCTGGGCAAATGAATTAAAGTCTTTTAAGCCCTCTATAGGTGTTAACTCACTTACTCCTTGTAACAACTTAGGAGGTAGGTGCTATAATCATTCTGATCTTACGCATGGGGAAAATGAGGCAAAAGAAATTAATTAATTTACCAAGACCTCACAGATGCTAAGTGTTGGAGTTTAAACCAAGAGAGTCTGGCTGCAGAGTCTATTTCCTTAACCATAATACTATTGTCTCATGAGATGGCACTCTAGGCACTAAATAATGATAAGAGAGGCCCAGGAGGCTTTATGTGGAAAATGCTTTGTGTCGAAGCAAACTCGTGACATGAAGTATGTAGGGTTCCTTTTCAAAGAGCAGCAAGGCCCCTGTGGTATAGAGTAGAAATGGGTGGAAGGCAAGAGTGGGTAGTAATGAGATGTAGTGGCTCATGGTCCTTGGAAAATGTTTCAGTTCTCATTTTTAGAAAAACGGAAAGCCATAGGAGGGAGTTAAGCAGAGGTATGGTGTGGTAATATTTAAAAGAATATTGTTGGGGCGGCTCAGTTAAGCGTGTGCCTTCAGCTCAGACATGATCCTGGGGTCCTGGGATTGAGCCCCACATCTGGTTCCCCGCTCAGCGGGTAGCCTGCTTCTCCCTCTCTCTCTGCCTGCTGCTCCCCCTGGTTGTGGTCTCTCTCAAATAAATAAATAGAATCTTAAAAAAAAAAAATGAAAGAAAGAATATTGTGACTATGGATGCAGACTAGGGTGGAAGCAGAGACTGTACATATTTACTATAAAATAATACTGAAATTCAATACATAAGTCAAAATTACACACACACAGAGTCTTTTTGTTTTCTAAAACTAAACTAAATAGTTCCTGAAACTTTTTAGCCAGTTAAATATATTTTAGCAAAGTTACCTTCTCAAATCATTGTAATATTCTAAATCATTTGTAAATTTTTAGGAATTAGGGATGTGATCTTCTCTTTGATGTGACTGTTACCAGCTCAATGATGTCCCTGCCCGAGCCATGACTTGACATAGGAGTCCCCATCAAACTCTTGGGTCCACCTCTCCACTGAATTGACTGTCATTAGGTTTCTGGCACCTGGCATTTGGCAGCCGCTGGAAGGGGGCTGGGGGAATTGTTCATGCTTCCTAGCTAGACTCGCCCCTGGGTGCCCGGGCATTCTGTACCACGGGGACTCAGAAATCCTGTATTTCAGTCCCACTGACTATGCCCCGACATCACCAGCCCTGCAGCCTGCGTCCCCTCCACTAACACTGGCTTGGGCACAGGCATTCTACATGTTCTTACTGTTGCTGTGGCAGCTGCCTTCTTGCTCTGCTCAGCTGCCCTGGGGTGGGAGTCGCGCATCAGTGCCAGGACTGCTAGGAAGTCTGATATCCATCTCTGAAGCCTCTGTTGGGCTAAGTCTTACGAAGACAGATTTTTTTTCCTTTGGCATCTTATTCAAAAACGCTTTACTATTCTGACCATTGATATAGCTGCATCCATATATACTGGGTAATGAGTACCCAGCTTGGACTCTGGAGGAAGTGGTAGAGGCAGAGAGAATTGGTCATATTCTGGATATATTTTGATGCCAGACCTAATAGACTGTGCTAATGGATGGCATGTGAGGTGAGGTATAAAAGAGAGTGTCAAGTACGAATCCCAGGTTTTGGCCTGATTGGAAGAAAGGCTGGGGGTAGGCAGTAGGTTTTGTTAGTGGAAAGGGAGCATTTGGTTTTATGCACGTTTTAAATGCATATTAGGTATCCAGGGGGAGCTTCAAGTACCTGCTTGATCCCGGAGTCTGGAGTTCAAAGAGTGGTTAGAATTGTTCAGAAATGATTAACTCAGTAACCCAAGAAACAATTTCCATTCATCTGGTTAGACTCATGAGTCATTTGTTTAAGATGGGATTTGAATATATTAATGATTACCTGCCTATTTCAAATGCTCATAAATGAAGTAAAATAAATACAAAGCCCAAAATCGGTGTAAAAGGCTATTGGAAGAGCTCAGCTTTCTGATGTTCAGCTATGTGAAACAGAAGCAGAAACCCACAGTCTCTCAACTTAGTGCTTCTCTGGGTGCCCTCATCCCTTCCCTGAAGAAACAAGGGCTAAGGATGATTCGATCAAGTTCTAATAGAAAATCTCACTTTAGCAAGTGAGATAACCCTAAACCAATGCATACCAGGCCTGAATTCAGGAAAAGAGCAATTTTAAGAAGGGAGGTTGGAAATTCAAAGAAAAAATGTAAGTCTTCCATGATACATCAGGCTCAGATAGAAGAGCTAAGAAAACATTTCAAATCTTGGAAGGAAATAAAATCAAAATGAAACAAAAAACCGTAGTTCTCTTGGAATAACCAATTTCAAAGACAGGAAGATCTGAGAGGTGTTATCACTGTATATCTCTTTCACATGCCTCTAAAAATGTTTTTTTTTTCTTCCCTTGAGCTTTGACTACTGATAATTTTGTGAAAGAGAAATCACAAAACTACAGTGAGTACAAAGAAAATATTTTAATAAAATACTCAATACAATATTTCCCTGTGGGGACTTTTAAGAAGTGAGAAGCCAAAAGAAATAACTGTCACTTTTGGGAATCCAGTCCTAAGTGAGACAGGAATGTTCTTAGCTTTTCTCCAAAGCTCTTTGCCCAGTTCCACCAATGGGCTGCCACGAGGAGGACAAGGAAACCTGTAAAGGTCACTGTGAAGAAGCAAGTGACTGCACACAATCTGTTTAGGAGCAACTACAGAGAAGCAGTTTTTGCCTCAGGCTTCTTACTAGGCACAGTATCTGAAAAAAGGAGAAGGCGACATACCGGTTGATACACAAAAGGTGTTAACAGAACCCTTTTGGGGTTCCCCTTCCCATTCTGCTTGCATTTTCAGAGTGACCAATGGAAACAAGAGAGATCTGTAGTTTCACGCACTATGCATTTCATTCCATGGCCAACTTTGGTATTCAAGGCCTATTACTACTAATGGAATTCTCGGGTTTCAAATTGAGAGAAAGGAGAGCATACTATTTCCTCTACCTAACAGAAGCATGTCACTGCAAATACCACATGTGTGAGACAAGTGTCAGCCATGAATCCTCCACCTTGTGTTACTGGTTATTGACACAGAAAGTGCTGTTGCTTGAATATGAGTATCATTTGGTGCATGAAGATATAGAAGAACAAATGACTGGTTTCCAGCTCTGGTGCAGTCTGACAGTGCCATTTGATAACAGATTTTCTCGAGGTTGGCTTGCTGTCAAGATTCCGATGTGTTCTGATTTCCATCTGGAGTCATAAACTGCACCTTTGGCACCATGAGGGATGAGTTGTTCCTTCGGATGGAGTTGTTTCTCCTCATGGAATTGTTTCTCCTCATAGAATTGCGCTTCCTCAGAGAATTTTGATGGGATAGTTCACTCTTCTGGAGGGTCTGAATCAGGATGGAAGGCTTCTCATCCAGCTCTCGGGCACTGCACCTGGGAGCCGCGACTTTAACAGTGTTGCCAAATTTGGAGTAATCCACAGAATACACTCCTTCCTCCTCAGTTACAATGGACACAAAGCGATGGCCCCACTGGATCTCCTCCGCGATATAGGAGGTTCTTGCTTGTGTGGTAATGCCAGTAGTTTCGACCACTCCTTCCAGAATCACTATGACCTCCAGGTCTTGGTTGGCAAGGTCAGTTGCTGAGATATCGTACAAGGGGCTGCGCTTGTCAATCACATGACAGATGATCAAAGGGGCCACCAGAAAAATGTTATTACTCTCAATTGGGTTATCAACAGGAATGTCCAGCTGGTGGATAGGCACCACCTCCCCTTCGGGTGTGGTTGTCTTCTTGACCACCTGGATGCGCACTGAGGCACTAATGATCATGCTCTTCCTTAGGTCGCCCACTCGGAACATGAAGCACAGCTTGCCATTTCGGACAGCAATCACAGCGTGGCGGCTGAAAATCAAGGTTTCCGCCCGCCTGTGAGCCTGAGCTGTTTTCATGAAAATGCACCCCAACATGACTGCATTGATTATTAAACCCACGATGTTCTGGAGAATCAAAACCGTGATGGCCAGAGGACATTCCTCTGTCATCATTCTTCCTCCAAATCCGATTGTCACTTGAACTTCAATGGAGAAGAGAAAAGCAGAGGTGAAAGATCTGCAAGGAATGATATCAGAAAACAGTGCCATCAGATCACATTTTGCCTAATGAAATAATAGGCCAAGCTGATTTTTCCATTTTCTTCCTCCAAAGGCTATTAAATGCTTTTGGAAAGACTTGGCAACTTAACTTGTCAAATGCTTGATTCTAAACACAAGCACTTTCTCTTTCTCCCTCTCTCTCATTGGAATGCCTCTACTTCCAGACTTCTGGAATACAGTCTATTGTCTTCTACGTCATGTAATGATGAGCCTACTTATACGAAAGCATTAAAAGAGTAAGTTAAAATAATAAATACATGTATTTATAGACATATTTTACTTTGTGAAATACTTTCACAATGACATACTTTACTTGGTGAAACTTCTTATCAGGTAAATGTCTGCTATTTATTGTATATCTGAGTTTAAGTGACTGCAGTCATGTGGGAAGGTCTGGAGTAATAAGTGAACTTTTTATTATTTATAACCCTTAAAACCATATTCATTGGCTGACACTTACTGTGTACCTTACACAGGAAAACAGTGCTAAAAGGTGGTACAAAACACATCATTCAAAAGTACTAGTATTTTTAATAAAAAAGAATGTTTTAATGTTTTGCCATTTGGAAAGAAAACTTCTATTGATTGTTTCATTCTGTTCTCTAATTCTAGAGAATACTGAGGCTAGTAAAGGAAAAATTTGAGGCAGGGATTAGTAAGTAACTGTGTCAAGATCACATAATTAAGGAGAACTTGAATCCTCTCAATTCTGGCTTGGTGCTTTGAAAGCGGTAAAGAGAAAGTGAACAAGTGTTAGTATTTTCTTGGGAAGCTTCTTTGAATTGTACATCTCTCCCATATATCTCAATGTAAATACTGATTTGATAGGTCTAAGGTTGCCCTGGGTAAGACTTTTGAAAAACTCTCAGGTAAGTCTGACTTATCCCCTCACTTAAGATGCACCACATTTGATTATCCTTAAGGTTAATTTATTCACTTAACTACAGTCCTATACGACTGTGACTTCTTAACAAAAACAGGTTGGTCCTGTGCTTGCCTCCAGTGCCAATTTCAAACTTCTCTAATTTTGCAGAAGATTAACCATGTGTAGGCTGTCCATATTATTTATCCATTAATGCCATGCACAACGAGTGAATATGGAGTATACACACTGCACTCTGGTGCAACTCCATGAGGGGTAAGCATAAAATATTCCCTTGATGAACTTCTAAGTGGAGCGTGAAAATTGCCTTTTTAACTCCTTTTGTTGCTAAAGATTCATGGAAAACCACAATGACTGTGTTTTGCACTAGCTACACAGATGTGTTGTATGATCCAAAAACTTGGGGAAGATAAGAATGGACCCCAGAGGAGGGGCTTGGACCTAACACTGATTTCTAATAACATCCATATACTTCATGGAGAAGCCTGGCTATGAATAATCCCAAACATTTTGTTTTAATGGATCGAGGGACTATTCAAGAGCCATATTTTACATATTATTTATTTTACAAATAAATTTAATTCTAAACATTCTGTGGTAGCAAGACCCAGTCTTTTATGGACACCTGTCATGCCCTCAAAAGATGGAAGTGTTTAGTTGCGCATTTTTTCTGCTACGGAGGGAGTCAGGCTGAATAAGAAGAAATACGTTGGTTTATTTTCTGACTCATGTTGGAAAAGTCATCCACATGAAAAGGAAAGTGAGCCATCCTAAAATGAGAATGCTAAAATGTTATTTGGACATATTTGTGAGTAACCATTAAAATAAGGTGTGTCTAATTTCAATGAAATGGTGGGACATTGAACTTCTGAAAGGAAATGCAAAGAGTAAGAAACATTATGAGGCATCTTTTAAATCCCCTTTGGGAGAGAATAGAGATTTTCGTTTCTATATTTTTGGTGAAAAAATTATATCGTGTATGGTTTGTTATTATTAAGCTGCACATTGAGCTTAAAGCACAAATAGTATCATAACATTAAAATAAAATTAGTAAGATTTTAACCTTAAAAGATGTCAAGTAATTTCTTTTTAGTTAAGAAGTGCAATTAAAAATGCAAAAATTGTCAGGCTAATAAGATCAAATTTGTCTCCTTGTAATTGCGACACCATTTCGCACAGTAAACTGAATGCTCCCACCATCAGGAATGCATCAGGGGAATGAACGTGCTTCGGAACACATCTTGGTGAAAAATGAGACCTAGTAGTAAAACAGCTTTTAATAACCAGTGCACTTCATCAGTTTTTCCAAAAAATCATGGAAAGGATGCCACTTTTGATGATACATCTTTAATAAACTGCTTTATGACTCCTTTTTCACAGGAAAAGCCAACATATTTGTCTTGTAATTAAAACCTGTCATTTATTTTTGAGGCTTATCATTTTTGTTTCTTTTATCTCATTTTATGACTGTCTACTGTATGTTTATTAAACATTTATCTTGATATGAAAGTGATTCACCAATATTAGTGTCTATAAATTTCTTAAAGAAGGATATTATAGATAATGATATTTGGCCTACGAATGACTGTTAAACACAGTGTTTTAATCGTTTCCTTTGTATCTGCTATGCTGATGACCACCAACATTTTTCATCTATATTTTCTTGGAAACAAAAGTTTGTGAAAAGTTCAAGACAAGAAAATAATACCTACTTGATGATAAAGGCAACGGATCAATTCAATATATTTTTCTGTCCTCAAAATCGGAGCTGAAATGTGTGACGTGTGATCTCAGCACACAAATGCTGCACTCTCCCTGATACGCTGACGTTGTGGTTACTAAGAAAGACAAGTTCACAGTCTGGGTTTCTGCTTCTTGCAGTGGTATGCTAATTTCAGAAGATTTCAGGGTCAGGAAAGGTCTCATTCTTTACAGTTGCCTGGCAGAATTGTGGTTGTTCAACTTGCTTTGCTTTGTACACTATGTGCATCTGGAATATTACTCGGAAAATGTCCTGGCAAAGTTTCCAGTATTATTACCATTGTTTCGCTTCAGAGTGAATATTTATGCAATTGATATAAATGATCTCTTTCTGTCTTCCAACGAAACAAATTAAAAGACAGATCACTCCAACTAAATGTTCTTAGGCCATGTGAAAATGTGAGGAGAATGAAATCAAATTCATTTTACTTACTTTTGGAACACAATATAAGAGAAAGAAGCAAATGTTAGGCAGTCTGAGGACTGTCTTGTTCCTATTCTATTAAAACTTGTGAAGAAAACCACAACATTAAGTCACTTCTATATAATCTCCATGGAAAACTTGGACCACTTTCCATTAAAAACTAATTTTTTTCTAGCTCTGCATCTTGGCATAACTTTTTAATTTTGGAATCCAATGCAAGCAGCCAGGTATTTAAGATAATCTTGATAAAGAAGGGCTTATATTTATTTCCTTTTTAATGGATTTTTAATCTAGGATACCTCTCCACCAGTATTTTCCCATTTTCCTCACAATTTCTGAAAAATGTCATGGGTAAGAGAAGTCAGGGAAAAATATCACTAGCATTTGCACAGTATTTTTTGTCGATCAGAGATACTGACTTGTGGACACCGGAACTATGGACAGCAGCTTTTTCACACTGAAAACTGAATGTGTGCCTTTTTTTTTGAGTAGGGTGCTCCCTGGAATCCTTTAAACCACAACCATTCTTTAAATAACCCATACAGCATTTTTAAAGCTAACCAGAGAGACTGAAACGCTACGTTTTCAGGGCCTCCTCATCCATAAAGCTGCATTTAAAAAGATTCTTAATGTGTCAGATTCGTTTTCTTCCTTCTTTGTGTCTGAAGGTACTAAAGCAACCGCTTTATTTCCCTTTCAACACAATGCCTGCGACAGGAGAGAAAGGGCAGTTCAGCATTTCTTTCTATCCTGTTTTCAATCCCTGCCTCATCCCACTGCATTCTTACCTGACATTAGTCACACACACAGTGGACTCCAAGCCACTTTTCTCCGTTCCACTTTTCTCCATGTAAGCGTAGATGTCCCCATGGGCGAAGGCCACCAGCCACCACATGATGGCGAAGAGCAGCCAGCTGCAGAGGAACGACATGGTGAAGATGACCAGCGTGTGGCGCCATTTCAGGTCCACCAAGGTAGTGAAGATGTCCTGCAGGAATCGTCCTTGCTCACGGATGTTCTTGTGCGCCAGGTTGCACGCCCCGCTCTTGGCGATGAAGCGGGCTTTGGGGAGGCGGTCTCGCACGCGCGGCTTGCGCAGATTCTCCGCGGCGATGCGCGCCAGCACGTACTCCTCGGGGATGATGCTCTTTCTGGCCAACATCGTCCCGTCACCATAGCCAGCCTATTCACCCGTCTCTGACCTGCCGCTCCTTCCCTCGGGAAGTCCTCCTGCATAAGGGAAACGACGGTGTAAAACGTCCCCCTCCCCCACTTCCTCACCTCTTCAGCTCTTGCACTCAAGGATATGACCATGCGTCCCAGGTGACATGCAAAGCTAAGGTATGGTTTAATTCCTCTAAACACGAATCTAGTTTGTGCTTGAGTTCCGGGATCGCGGAGAAATTATTTCGTCTGAATCGGAACTGTTCCAATTCTCCTTACCGTTTTGAACACGAATGGGCATAGCCTGAGTTAAACAAAACCAGGAGCCTTCCGTAAACAGCAGGCTCGAAGATGCTTTTGAGATTAACCGCGCCTGCAGATTAGTGCAAAGATACAAACACGCGGCGTCTATGGAGAAAATTAAAGCCAGCTGGGTATCACGAGCCATTTATCATTTAGACGATATAGCAATATGAAAAGTAAAGAGAGGAAATTCTTCCTCCGTTATTTTTAGAAGTGCGCAAAGAAAAGGCCGTGGCCTCTTGCGCAGTATAAATAACATGCTTAGTGAAAACTGACAGAATAATAATAAGCGATGTGCTCCGTAACTTGAAAATGATGAAGTATCTGAAGTTTTAAAGAAGTATGAATTGCATTTAAAAAAAGAAAAAGAAGAAGAAGAAGAAGAAAAGTTCCCAGTGGAAGTCATAGTATAAATTGAAAACTTTACAGCGAAGGGATCGAACATAGAAGCTGCAGGAAAAGCCCGGACAATAGCCTGCGGGCAGCAGATAGAGTTAAAAGAGTGTGCCCCGAAAAGTCCATCCAACACTGTAAACCTCTGCTGTGTTTGGCATTTTAAAGCATTTGCGGGGATGCGGACAGCCTCCCCCACCCCTCCCCGGGAGGAGCGTTGAAACTTACAGACTCCGGGCAGCGGGCGCTGCGGCTGCACCTCCCTGCACACGCCGGCCGACCGCGGGCAGGTCCCTCGCTCTCCCATCCCGGCGCGCGGGTGCAAGGACCGCGGACGCCGGAGGGACAGATCCGGGGGCCGCGCGTCCTAGGGAGAAGAGTTAAAATAATAAAAGGTGCAATTGCCTCCGAACGGGGGAGGGCTAGAGGAAGGGGGATGGGTGCCGATCTTCCCCTCCCCCTGCTCGGCTCTGCTCCCCGGGCCCTTGCTCCGGACGGAGGAGGGGCCGGGGGGAGAGGGGAGAGGACCTTGGGGGTGATGCTCCACAAATCAGCCTCCCAGTTCCGGCTTTGACGCGTGCCAGACCTCTGAGGCCGCTGAAGTTGGCGAGGTGGCGGCGGGAAGGGAGTGGGGGGAGGCGCATCCCCTGGAGGTGGGGAGCCGGCCAGAGGGAGGGGCAAAGAGAGGGTGGGGAGGGCGGGACCTGTAGAGCCAGCTCTTTCCCAGGAGCTGCGACCCCCCGCTGCCAGCGTGAGCGCTCATCTTTATTTTTTTTTAAAGTTTTTTTTATTTATTTCACAAAGGGGGAGAGATCACAAGGAGTCAGAGAGGCAGGCAGAGAGAGAGGGGGAAGCAGGCTCCCCGCCGAGCAGGGAGCCCGATGCGGGCCTCGATCCCAGGACCCTGAGACCATGACCTGAGCCGAAAGCAGAGGCTTTAACCCACTGAGCCACCCAGGCGCCCGAGCGCTCATTTTTAAAAGTCTCCCTGCTCAGGAGAGAGAACTTAGAGTCCAAGTTCACTGACGTAAAGAGAATTTCTTTTTTATTTTTATTTTGTAATCTGGATGGATCACGGGGCTGCTTAAGGTTGAATAAACCCAGATATAGAGATTAGAAAACGGTTTTCCGAGGTGTTCAAGCTGTGTGCACACATTTATTTACATTAAATTTCCATCTAGTGGGGATTATGCAGGTGGAAGATGTTTTGGAACCCACTCTAAGTGTTTCTTCACCGTCAAAGCTAGTTCTCAGGGAATTAAGCAAGCGCGCGCGCAAACACACACACTCGCAACAAAGACACCCCCCTCCAGAAAAAAAAAGAAGAAAGAAAAAAAACCCCTCCCAAATTCAAGGGCTCTTCCAATGACAAAGTTTACCCCCAAAAGGGATCGTTGTCAACACTTTAGAACTCAGATGGCCATTCTTCAGTACTTGGTTACTTTCTGAAATGTTGCAGCTTCCTGATGTTGTCGAGATGGTCTGAATGATAAAACAGAGCAACTGCGCACGAGAAAGGTTATATAGCAAATATCTTTCTATAGTTTTTTGAATAGGCTCCAGCAAAGACAAATGTGCTTTCTCCCACAGGTCAGGCCTCCTGATTTGGCACTTGTGTTAATGGAAACTTTAATTCTTGGAAATTTCACGTATTTTCCAAGACTCAGGGCAGAAAGCATATGGAGCATAAACAGTGTGTTCATTTAATTACCAAAAGACCTAAAATTAGTATTTAATAAAGGCAATGAAGAACTTTTTTCCCATTGTGGATAGAGCTGCTTAACCCCTTTCAGCCCGGATGCTATCTGTTAGTGGCAGCTCTCATCTCTACTGATGTTAATTTTTACAGTAATTTATGTAGTAAATTTACTATAAGTGTGTGGGGATCAATTTGTATAGTTAATCCCCTCATTGTTCTGTTTCATTATTGAGTTTGGTGTACAACTTATTCCCTATTCTTTTAGCTTGGGGAGCATTCATTGAACACCTTTTCACCCTTTTGTGAAGGTTTTTTTTTTCTTCTAGGTTTATATATATATAATCATAGTTGCTGTTCTGAAAAGGCAGGCAGTTGTAGTAGGAGAAACAAGACTTCGATAGTAAACTCCAGAACAAGCAAGGGTGTGATTAGAATGAGAAAGGGAACTACAAACGAAGTGCCATAGGAATTCAAATGACAGAGATTAAGACAAAGACAATACGGAAAACTGCATGGATTAGTTGACATCTGATCCAGTCTTGATATATTTGGGGTATGCAGAAAACCAAAGAAAGGCCGTTCCACAGAAAGGAAACATGAGGGACAGAACTGGGGAGTACTGACCAGAGTGGGCCACGTTTCAGCCATGGAACTAAATGAATTAGCATTGATGACGCAAGGTCAATAAGATAGCCAGACGGGGCGCCTGAGTCCAGGGTTGCCTGGGCAGCCTCTGTCACCACTGTTCTCAACACGTGCGTTATTCATGTACTTGTCCCCTCTGCCACTCACCCGGCATGAAACTGAGGACTGCTGGAGGGCAAGCCGGGGGCTTCTTTATCTTTCTTTGTGTCCTAAGCCTCTGGCGGATCAAATGCCAGAGCTCAAATGACAGAGGTGCTGAAAAAATACTTTGGAACCAATGCATGGAAAAGGTAAGGCTGAAAACCACGTCGGGGACTTGAAAATAAATGCATAGACGGCTTTAAATGCTCAACGGAGGAGAGGGGGGCAGTTTTCAGTAGGTAGAGATAAACTGTGGAAAGATTTGGATTAGGAAACAACACACTAAGTCTGATTTAGTAGGACTGGTCAGGAAGTAGGGGCCATGACGGCTTTGAGCGTTGCATTTCTGAGTAGAGTTCCTTGGGCTCCAAAACTCTGATTGGCAGAAGGGCATACTGGAAACTATTATATTAATTAGAGAAGGAATGAGGTCTGGGGCTAATAAGCAAATATATACAAAAGGAATGTTATACAGAATCAGTAATGGGAGAGGGAAAAATCAGAGCTGACTGTGGTGTTTATTGTGACAGGGAAATACCGTTGACCCTTGAACGATGTGGGTTTGAACTGCGCAGGACCACGTGTGGGCAGATTGTTTTCAATAAATACAGTACAGTACTGAAAATGTATTTTCTCTTCTTTGTGATTTTCTGGGCTTTTTAAACTTTTTAAAATTAAATTCAATTAGCATACAGTGTATTATTAGTTTCAGAGGTAGAGTTCAGTGATTCATCAGTCATACAATACCCAGTGCTCATTACATCAGTCCTTGTGATTTTCTTAATAATGCCTTCTTTTCTCTAGTTTACTTTATTGTAAGAATACAGTATATAATGCATATAACATACAAAATACATGGTAACAGACTTGCTTATGTCACCCATAAGGCTTCCCATCAAAGTTAAATGATTAGTTAAATTTGGTGGGAGGAAGTCAAAAGTTATACATAAATTTTCAACTGTGTGTGGAGTCAGCGCTCCTAACCCTCAAGTGATCAAGGGCCAACTGTATTTATTATTGATTGACATCTAGTTTCTCTGCCTTTTGATCTTCTTCTTCTCATATTATGGCCCAAATATGAATGTTTAAATTTACCTTGAGAAATTTGTTCAGGAAATCAATTAATTTTTTAAGAACACACTTACGACTTAAGGCTTATTTTATTGGTCTACTTGTTTAATCACTATTTTGCTACCATCCACTAAAAGTTACATGTGTTTTCTTAACTGTTCTATAGTTTCCCTATTTGTTCTTTCAAGATTGAAGACTAATTTATGTACCGCTCTTGAGGAGATCAGTAAGGAATTTAGAATAGAGCTAACTATTAAAATCTTATGATTTTCTTGACTATAAAACTTTAAGAATTCTGTTAGAATCTGTTCATGTTGCATACCAGAGGAATTTATGCAACTGGGAAGCAATTCAAGGATATCTGTTCACTTTTAAGTAAACATCTGTTAGGTTCCTTTTAGACCCTATGAGCATTTTATTTGTGGATAAGGACATTTCTGCAATTCCTGTTCTCCTAAAAACAAAGTTTGTCAGGTGACTTCAAACAAGTGGAGAAAGTATTAGGCTGATGCTTTTCCCAATTGTCTGCTGCTTTGATCATCAAGTACAAATCAGTGTAGTCCTTGAAAGTACTCTCTAGATAAAGGGTGAAGTCCTCGCATTTGATGACTTTGCCTTTGACTAGACTTGTGAATTTCGAACTCTTGGACTTCCTGAGCCATATTAGATGTAAGAATTTGGAGAGTCTTCAAAATGACAATGGAAACGATTCATGTTAGCAGCCCAAATAACGGTTGGTCTATTTGCTTGGTATGCTGCTTTATTAGTGTCCTCATATAAACCACTTTGGAACATATTGCTTGGGAATCAGCTTAATAAAACTGTTACATAAACTAGTAATCAAAACAGCATGTTATAAACTCACTTTTTTTGAGTTATCATGAAATGGGAATGACAATGTAATTCTTTTTATTCATCTATTCCAGTGAGTTTAGAGACTATTTCTTTTTGAGATGTATATCTATTTAC
The DNA here is from genome assembly GCA_002007465.1 of Ailurus styani. Taxonomy (NCBI): domain Eukaryota; kingdom Metazoa; phylum Chordata; class Mammalia; order Carnivora; family Ailuridae; genus Ailurus; species Ailurus styani. The sequence continues at coordinate 438,612 of LNAC01000210.1, forward strand.
ATACCAAAAAAGCCCCTCACTGTCCTTGAAATTAGACCACCCCAGTTCTTTAAGGGTAACCGTCAGCACCATTCGTGCAGAAGAATCCATTCAGCTTTCGTGTTCAGCTCCTCAGACTTATGTCAGCTCAGAAGTGGGGATCAGCAAGTCGGGAAGTGAGGCAGTAATAACAACCACTACAGTTTAAGGTACATCTAGGTGAACAAAACAAAGCCCGGGCACTAAGGCATTTTGGGGAGGAAGCCGTGAGCAAGCAAGTAAATGAATAATACATTATGTGGTTATCAATGGTGTCAAGATTTAGAAGGAGAATAAAGTAGGGGAGTTAAGTATTAAAAGTAACTGGGGCCAGAAATTGGTAATTTTATGCACAGCTTAGAAAAGGCCTCTTTAAGAAGGTGGGATATGAACAAAGGATTAGTCAGGTGATCAAGGGGGGTGGGGGCGGTGAGGGAGTGCGAAGAGCACTTCAGGCAGCTCAAGAGCAAATATAAAGGAAATGGCTTGGTGTGTTTGAAGAACAGGAACAAGATCAATATATCGAACAGAGAGGAGAAGAAGTGGACAAGCTGGGAAGAGTGGCAAGGGGATTCGCTGATCTATCCATCTCTCCATTTACCCAAAGACTAGATGGAGAGAGTCTGCGTATACTAAGCTCTGCAAAACATTGACTTAATCCTTGATCCAGCTAAGCTGGGTTGTTTTCTTCCTTTTACACACAAGTCTATTGGAACAGAGTTAAATGACTTATCCAAAACCAAATACCTAGTAATGAAAAGTTACAACAAACTCAAAACGTCTGATCCCAAATCCTACGCTTTTCTCACTGGACAGTGTCTCAGAGGGATGGTTGTTATTCCATCGTTCAGCTACAAGAGAAACACCTGGTAACATTGTTTTAAGGCCTTCCAGGCTTTTATTCAGCAAGGTTAGAATAAGATATAAAATCTTTGTCCCCCAAATGAAAATACCTTTAATGAGAAGGTTTGAATACTTCTAATAAAATAATGCCATTTAAAAGTTCCCCTAGAGATCCTCTTGCTCACTCAGGTGTAAGAAATTCATAGAATTGCCCTGAAGACAGGATGACACAATTCCTATAAAGTGCTCAGGATAGTGACTGGCCTGTAATAAGTACTTAATAAATGTCGGTTCTTTTTTTTTTTAATCATTTAAATTCAATGTAATTAACATAGTGTATTATTAGTTTCAGAGGTAGAATGTACTGGTTCATCAGTTCTCGGTTCTTATTCATATAGTGGGCTGGTTTTGGTTGGATGACGGTCCAAAGGATCTCAGAGCTGGGTGTGGAGGTGGGAAGGGGGAAAGGCATAGATCCACAGATTCCTTTAACTATTAGTTAACTATCTCTACTAACCTAAGACTAAGGGGACATGACAATATCACTTTATAGACTTGAGTATTATTTTTGAGACCTCACTGACCTTCAGAGTGCTACTAACCAACACTTGTACTGGTATCTCCTCAACGCTTGAATTTAATCAAGACACTGAGGACTGAAAAGAAGCCAGCCAAAACCCTGGTAATAAAATAAGGACCCAGAAAGTCAACCTCTCTGTTTTACTGTAGTGATGTCTCCAAGAGAAAAATGGTTCTTTCAATCGAGTGGAAAGTACCTGTGGTAATTATTTTCTGCCAGTAGGGCACAAAATGCTATACTAAATAAAGGTGGTGGGTCTCTCCCAAGAGAAGATGAGGAATAGTGACTGTTACTACTGTTTTTCCAGGCCTTGAAATTATGCTTTGATATTCTTATGCCAAAGAAAGAGAAGTTCACGTGAGCCTGGGATCTGTCTCGCCATAGGAACGCTTCACAGGTTTTTCTGAAGCTCTTAGGGAAAGAGCAATTCCCAACAATGTCGTGATCTACTGCTAAGGTTACACGTCACAATGTTTTGAAAGCTCCGTGACTCATATGGTGCTTGGAAAGAGAAATCTGACATTTTCCAGAACTCTCTGTAGGGTGATTCCTTATTGCCACCTTTCAAAAGTGCCAGTTGCAGAAGGGATTATAGAGGTTGAAAGTGATATTTAGGCTCCAATATCATTTGCCAGGATTTTTTCCCCTGCTATTAAGTGACCTGGATTTTCCCTTAGGTAAAAATTTTCTGTGCCAGAAAAGCTTTCACAAAGTCATTTTTCTAAACAGGTTCATATTAGAATTAAATATTTATATTTGTTACTAATTTAAAATGCCAAATTACCTCACTTATTGTTAGAGTAAATTGGGTAATAATATGATCTTTCTGTAAACCTACAGAAGTTTATTGTGCAGTTGGGTCAACCTTTTTTTAAAAAAATTGAGGAGCTGGAAAGATGCATAAAATGTGCCTTAACCTTTTGTCTAAGTTCACAGTGTTTTAGAGTCAGAAAGATGTGGGATCAGTTGCCCGTTCTGCCACTTACTTAGTTGGTGGCTTTGAGCAAAATACTCCATCACTCTGAAACTGTTTCCTTTTCTGGAAAATGGACACATTAACATCTACCTCTCAGAGTTGTAGGGATTAAAGGAGGTGAGTAGGTAAAGGATTTAGCACAGGCTGATACACTTAAAACATATTTTCTAAAAAAAGGAAGTTGTAACTTTTTTTTTTTTTTTTTTTTTTTAAAGATTTTATTTATTTATTTGACACAGAGAGAGATCAGATCACAAGTAGGCAGAGAGACAGGCTGAGAGAGAGGAGGAAGCAGGCTCCCTGCCGAGCAAGGAGCCCGATGCGGGCCTCGATCCCAGGACCCTGAGATCATGACCTGAGCTGAAGGCAGAGGCTTTAACCCACTGAGCCACCCAGGCGCCCAGGAAGTTGTAACTTTGATACAACTTCCTTAGTTGGTATTTAGTTAACTTATCACTTATTATTTGAATATTTTCTTTACCTGCATTTGTTAGTATTTTGGGGCCAGTAGTCCATGACAATGGTGATAACAGGCATGCTCTTCTCCTTAGTGATCTTGAGAAAAATGCTTCCAGAATATATAATTTACATAGTTATCATTTTAAGGTAGTGTGCTCTTTCTATTTTTCTAGGTTTTTTAAAATTAATAATGCATAGTGAATTACATAAAATGCCCTTTTAGCATATATCAAAGTTTTGTTTTTGTTTCTTCCTTGACCAATTGATATGGTAAATTAAAGCAGTGGATTAAAAAATTGTCAAATAGTTTTTACATTCCTGAGATAAACTGCATGTGGTCATGGTGATATATTAATGTAAGGCTGAATTATTTTTGCTAATATTTATTTAGGATTTTTGCATCAATATTTGTAAGTGAGATTGGCCTGTGTTAGTCTGTTTGTTCTCTGTCTGGTTTTGGGCAAAAGTTATGAGTCATTTTAATTTTAATTAATTATTTATTTTTTAAAAAGATTTATTTATATGAGAGAGAAAGAGCACATGTGCATGTGCAGCGGGTGGGAGAGGTGGTGGTGGTGGGAGAACAAGAGGAAGAGATTCCTCAAGCAGACTCTGTTGAGCATGGAACCCTGGGTTCCAACCAAAGACTCTGAGATCATGACCTGAACCAAAATCAAGAGCCAGAGGCTTAATGGAATGAGGCAGCCAGGTGACCCTATTTTTTCTTTTTTAAGAGAGAGAAAGCTAGTGTGCAGGGGGAGGGGCAGAGGGAGAGGAAGAGAGAATCTTAAGCAGGATCCATGCCTATGATGGAGCCCAACATGGGGCTTTATTTCATGACCTGAACTAAAATCGGGAGTCCGACGCTTAACCTACTGAGCCACCCAGGCATCCCAGGTTATGAGTCTTTGCAAAAAGAATTGATGCAGATACTTTCTCTGTGGATTGGAATAGTTTAATTGGATAGGGATTAGCTCTTTGAAAGTGCAATAACTTTGAAATCATCTGAGTTTGAATTTTTTAAGGAATAGTACTTGGCTCTTAAAATCATCTTCACTCTGGGTTTTTTCTTTTTTCCCTCTAAGACCCCTATTTCAGAGCTTCTGATACTGTCCTTCATATCTTCTCATTTTGCTTCATATTTTCTATCAGCTTGTTCTGTGCTGCATTCTGGGTACATTCTAGATCTGTTTCCAATGGAAAGAAGTCTCTCATCATCTGAACTTAATTGCTGTTTTTCTAAACTTAATTGCTAATTTTTTATTTTAATGGATTTTTTTCTTTACTAGTTACATTTGTGTATTCCAAATTAATATACTTTTTCTCATCTTTTAAAAACCTGTACATACAACCGCATAACTGCCACGTGGATCCCAGATCAAGACATAAAATGTGTCTGTCGTCCTCGATTTCCTCCTGTGCCCCCCCCCCCCCCCCCCCCCCCGAGCTAACTCTGTTAGGACTTCATTGTCTGCTTGTTTTGCTTCTTGTAGAGTTGTGTGTCCCTGGGCTCTTAGAGTAGGTACTCTTCAGTACCTGACTTCCTGTACTCCACATATTTGTGAAGGTTTGCCTACATTTTATATGCTAAGTATTTCACCGTGTGAAGAAACCATGATTTATTTATCCATTCTCTTGTTGATGGGCATTTGGGCTCTTTTGGTGTTTTTTGGACTAGTATAAATAAAGTTGCTATGAACATTTCTGTACAAGTCTTTTTGTGGACAGAAGCACTCATTTCTCTTGGACACAAGTCCAGGAGTGAAATTGTTGGGTCCTGGTATAGGCACGTATTTAGCCTTAGAGAAACTGCCTGTTGTCCATGTACATTGTGCCATTTACACTCCCTTCTGCCGTATATGGGAGTTGCACCTTCATGAGAGCTTGCCACGGTCAGTCTTTGTAGTTTGAGCTGTTTTTATTTGCATTCCTAGTGAAGAATGATGTTGAGCACATTTTTACATCCTTATTGGCAAACACACATATTTTTAAATCTCTTATAGATTGTTTTAATATTTCTAGTTCTTGTGTTAATATTCTTATTTGTTGTGTCTATTGTTTCTCATCATGGCGGTTCATTTTCTCATGTGGCTCTAATTTTGAATGTGAATTAATTTTGTTGCTTCCCCCCTCCCCCTTTCTAGGAGATCTAGGTTATACCTCAACAGACTGAGTTTGCATTTGCCCTTTCCAGAACCCCAAGGATATCAATATTCTAGAGCCATTTTTGTATAATACCACAGCATGAATATATCATCTCACCATCATAAAGTTGGAATACTATCAATTTTTTAAGAGGAGAAAAAGCTTATCCTGTGACTTACAAAATAATCCCTCATGATACTATTAATATGTGATACATGTAAAAAAAAGATGTGCTACATGTAGTGGATTCTCAATATTAATATTTCATGTCAGAATGTGCTTTCAAATTATAAAATCCTCTCATTGACATTTAATTGGAGAATCACAAAAACTCAATAAAGCTGGCAGAGTAGTTATCATGTCTTATTGTTTTCCTTTTTTGCAAATGAGGAGATGGAGACTCAGACTTTAAATAATTAATCCAAGGCCACATATCCAATATGTGATAGAACCAAGACTCAGGTCTTCCAATTCCTGGTCCACTTCCTTTTTTCAATATATTCTCCATAGGCTAACATAATTATTCTTTATTATGTATCACAGACCATGTAAATCACTTATTTCCAAGAGAACTCAATGGATTCACTAACTGAATCATCAGTCTAGTAGAGTGCATGGCCAGAAGTGTGGGCCTTGAGGCCTTGAATCTCTGTTCTACTAAACCTTAAGCAAATTGGCCAATCTGAACCTCAATTATAAAGCAGTGATAATGTTTGCCTTGTAGAATTTTTGTCAAGATTAAATGAGATTATACTTATAAGGCTCATATCATATCTGCTCAATATATATTAGTTGTGATTATCCTTTCATCAAATTTTTAATGAGATAGTTTATGCAAATATTCATTCTACTAATATCTGAATTAATTTCACATTGCTCTTTTCTTCTTTCCCCCAGGAATTTTGCTTCTCTCATGTTGTTTGATACAAGATGGTACTAGACATTACAGAGATTATATGATATTTAAATCATAAGTCATTATGTCATCTCTCTGCTTTATTGGCACACATAGTTGAGCTTTATTAAAATATTGTTTAAGCCAAGAATTTCTCATGAAATATTAGGCTTGCTAATTTTTTCCCTAAGTTTTTTTGGCCAAAAGCCTAGATGCCTTGTGTTTCCAATATAATATTTTACTGAATTTAATATATGCTAGAAGTTCAGTCAAGTGGGATCAAAGAAAAGAAGCTCCCTTTTTTTCAGGTGAAATCACAGCCTTTTGCCACCTTTTGCCACAGCCTTTTGCAACTGGCCTTTTCCAGTTGGCCAATGACACAGCAAATTCAGTGCCTTGGCCAAGTGCTTGGCACTTGTAAGTGTCTGAGAGTGACAGGTCCCTGGGAGGAACTGGTGCCTCTATCTAAGGTATGCTTTTAATTGTCCTATGTGTTGGGGATCCTAAAATGGGTGAGAGATTGCAATTCTAGGTGGGTGTTACTGCTTGTTTTAAACGGGTGGTTGTGAGAAAGTGTCTCACAGGCTGTGAGTTATGCAGTCATTCCCACAGGGAAATAAAACTTGGGCTTAAAAAGTCAGTATTTGGAGGTGATGACTTATGGCAGGAAATTTTGTTTTGTTTTCATCTTTAAAAGAAAATTACATCCTTCTTTGGACTTTCCCTCTCTCTGGAGCAAAGGTAGGGTGGGACCATGTCAAGAATGTCCAAAGGGTTTAGTCAACCATCTCACTCTACTGCTCATGTGATAGAAGAACGGTTCTCCCTCCTTAATTTTTTTTTTTTTCCAAAGGAAAATAATCAGTAGCCAGCTCGGTATCATCACTCTTTTTCTGAAACTACTGGTTGTGATTTTGGCTTGTATTCTTGCTTTCATGTCACTCTCCAGCCTGGGTTACGTTTTCTTCACTGTAGGATATTACTTCCAATTGGCATATACTATCTGGTCACAGATGTTTAGGCCAGAGGTCAATACCTGACCCAAAGTGAAGTAGTGAAAAGCTGTCCCATCATGCATAAGATAGAAAGACGATTTGCACAAAGTAGATGCCTTGCTTGATACTTTGAAATGGACAATCTGAGAAGTAGAGATAGTTGTGGGCCCTGTTGCTAGATGATTTCATCTGAGATATGAGTGGTTGATCAAGGCTACAGGCAAGGTGAGAAAGATGTGGATGGAAGGATACAATGGCACAGAACGGTAGAAGGAAGCAGAGAAGCTGGAGATAGTAAGATGGAATTGAGCAAGTGGACTGTCCCTAGACAGGCTGTTAGAGCTGGTCCAGCCCGCACTTGTCCTAGGACCTGTAATTCTCCTTTCCCTAGATTTCAAGGCAGATGTGCCCTTTCAGCAGCACCCCCATCTCTCCACTCCCAACCCCTGGTGCTTAAAGTGCCATCTCTGGAGACAGATCCATGATTTGGAGGTGATTCATTTAAATTCTAATCTCAGTTCTTTCCCTGTAGAAGAAGTATAATAAAGATAGTGATTTCAGAAGATTTCATACTATTTTTAACATACCAGAAAGCTCTGTGCTACACTGACAAATAATCTTCTCAAATCACACCTGATTTACTGAAAGGTGAACATATAGCAGGTATTCATAAAATTATTAATCCAGATGAAAAATCCAAGTTTGTTTTCCTGTAGTATCCCTTGGTAAGGAGACAACCATCTTTCTTTCATAGATGTCCAGCCCAGGTTATTACCTTCATGACAACCATTATCATTTCTTTGTTGAACTAAAAAGAGCCTGCTCACTATAACCCAGCAATATGTTGCCATGGTTATCTTAAAAAAAAAAGATAGAAAAAAAAACCATGTTGAATCTCCTCTCACTGAAAACGCATTTTATGATTTATCTAGAAGTGAAGTGTCTTCCTAAAGTAGCATTAGGGCTAGAAGATAGACTTAAAAATTATTGTGATTATAAGAATTTCTCTTCATGCCACGCACTGTAGGCACCTGTGTTTGACTTTTCTATGCATTGTATTAATATATGATGAAAAGATTCATGCAGCTTTATTCTTCCTTAAGACAGCAAGAGAAAATGTGAACAGATATGTGCACATGGGGGGTGGCATGCACACTGGTGAGGGGTTGGAGGATACATTGTAACCTGTAAAAGAGGGTTAACAGTACACATTCAGGGATTTAAACAGTTGAGAATTCTGTTTATGTCTACATTCAAAGGCTTGATGAACATTTTGGATGTCTAAAAAAGATGATTTTTTAAAAAAACTGCTCTTTACTTAACTAGTGTTGGAACAAAGCCCCAACTACTATGGGTCAAAGAGTAAATACCTAGATATGGAAGCGCTGGTCTAAATCCACTTGACTCTGATAATATTAAAGGTCAATAGTTTTTCACTTAACAATAACTGATAATGTGTATAAATAGTGCATAGTGTAGCTCTAAGAGAAAAATGGGAATGAAGTGGCATTAAGTGGTGTTATATTGTTGCTGTTTATGAACACATTACTTATTTTATGCAGTAGGCAGATTAAGTGATAAAAATAATGGTCAGAAAACAAGTTCTTTGCCATTTGTATGTAGTATATAATTGTAGATGATCTGTGATGGCTGGTGGCACAAAGGTCATCGAGGGCATTCTTCTTAGAGCCAATTAACTTATTTAGCCAGGTATGACTCCCTTGATCTTCGTCAATTTAGAACCATAGTGTGAATGGCTAAGGGAAATTTGCTACTACTCATGGAAGAAGAAATTATTATTTATTTGAGAGTGAGAGGGACAGCATGGGGCGGGGAGAGGCAGAGGGACAAGCAGACTCAATGCTGAGTGAGGAGCCAGATGCAGGGCTTGATCCCACGACCCAAAGATTACTACCTGAGCCCAAGTCAGAAGTCAGATGCTTAACCAACTGAGCCACCCAGGCATTCCAAAAAAGAATTAATTTAAATTTTATATAGTAGATATATAGAATGAATATATCAACCTTCACAGATCAGCAATGATGACAACACCTGGAGGAAAAAAAGCTGAAGGTGGAAAGGGGAATAATCATCAGATAACTTACCTTCATTCCATATTGTGAGGCATCAACAGTGAAACTTACCCAAAGTGCTCACGTTTATGGACTGTAAACATTTGGAAATATGACTCCAAATTTAGTGGAATAATGTATAAATAATTCAACAGCTAATTTAGGTGTGCGGGAAAAAGGCTTTGAATCTTTGTGAAGATGTTTTCCCCTTAAATACCATATTGCTGATTAAACCACAAAACAAAAGAAAATAGCATTCAGAATCCCAGTTTATATCTTCTCAGGTAAGATTCAGTTTATTTACCTCTATGTTCCTTTACGATGGAACTAAGCCGAGAGACCTATTTTAACGATCTAGAAGATGGTAATGTCAGGAAAGAGAGGGAGCATGTGAAAAATCACCTTCAGTATTCTGTGGCTCCATGTTAAATCATATCAAAGAACACTATGTGATGACTGAGCTAGACCAGTGATTCCCAAACTTGGCTAGTTATGAATCTCATCTGGAGACCCTTGCTAGAAATACAGCTACAAGCCCTTTCACTGGAAAGTTTGACCCAGGTGCACCTTACAAGTGGTTGAGAAAAACTGTTGGGAATGATGTGTAGTTTCTCAAGAAAAAGATAAATGTAAGTTACAGGACATTGACTCTTGACTACTGTTTCTTATGCTAAAATGCTAAGATGAGAGATTGCATTTAACTTTAGATAATGGGTCAAGAAGTGAATTATCATGGTACTATAAATTGCAGAAGTCCACAAAGAGTATAGTACAAAATAAGTGATAAAAGATATGTTGGAAGATAACTATAAAAATTGATCAATAAACCTTAGGGAAAAGTCCAGACATCCAGCTATTTAATTAGAGATGTCATAAAATTTATTGATACAGCTGTTTCACTTAATGGGAACTTCCACATAGAATCTCTATTTAAGACTAATGAAGTGCAGGACAAGTGGAAATGTGAAACAAAATTGTCAAAGCAGGGTATTATCAATTTATATCTATTGATCATCCTGGTTGATACCCAATGGTATTATAAGTGAAAGAATAATAACCTTATTCAATCAAGCAAAGAGAAAGAGTAATTTATTATATAATACCAAGCCTGTATATTTTCACAGTAGAATAAACATAACACAAGAAGTGAAGAGAATAACCCAGAGTTTTAGGCCCATGGCTCTAGTGGTGAGACTAATCAGTGGATCAATCAACTATACTTGTTTAAAGGCTTTACTATGGGCTAGACATTTGTATTAAACGCAAAGGACATAAAGACAAAGAAACATGGTCCCAGCTCTCAAATATCAGTTACATGATCTCAAATATCAGTCTTCTGGTATCTCATTTAGAGCTAAGCTAAATTTTAAATGGATCATGAATAGTAGCACAAAAATAGAGGATGCACAGTCCTTTAAGATAAATTTTTTAAAAACCTCACAGTGGTATCAGTAAGCTTGTTACTTTTCATATAAATCTTTATGCATTTATTGCTTTTAACAAATATTAAGGAATTAAAATTTATAAAGTGGATTTTGGTTGATTAACTGTAAAATTGGGGAGTGTAAAATTTGATTTGGTTAAGGCTCATCTTTTATAGATATGTACCTATTTAGTGAAAAATTATTTCAAGCTGAGATATTTCTGTATTCAGTAGATCATACGTATAACATAATAAATGATTAAACAATTAAAGTTATTCCTGACTTTATTCAGTCAGTTCAGTTTTGTAAACAAACACTCAAGTGACTAAAAGCTATGAGGGACCTAGTGACCACTTGGGTGTCAGAATGGTAAATGTGCTTCTCAGTTTAGTGTCATTAGCTATACTTCTGTTGACATTCCTGTAGAGTGGTATAATTTATAAATACTGTGAGGGGTTACTGTTATGGGTAAATCCCCATTTCTCTGTAAGAATGATGTGTAAGTTTATAACAAGCCTCATGTAAATGCAGCCTTACAAAACATTTCCATGCCAAAAATACTTTGAGGGAGACTGGTAGAATCTTTAGAAAATATTTTCAAGATTGATTTAATAGTTATTGATTCTGTTTTGTTTGGAAACATTAAAAGGATTTTTCTCAGTGAGGTTTTATATATACAACGAAGGGCAACAATTTAAGCTCAATGACACAGAACATGTCTTTGCATCCTTATGGAACTTATTTTAGGTAAACATCAGGACTCTATATTCAGGTGAAGGCCCAGTCATATATGCCATTAAACAAATATTACAGATTTCCCAAGAGTGAGTACACAATACAATAAACTGAACATAAAAACTACAGGGAGAGAGCACAAATTCTCTTTTTCTATCAATCATAATTATTCAAAATCTAACACTGCACATGGTCTTCATAGGAAAACCCATGATATTTATACTAGATGGGCAGAGAATTATAGTAGAAAGCTTTGGCTGCTTAGCATGACAGGGCAGGTAACTTTTAGTATTTTAAAATTTATTAATTTATACTTAAGCAAAACATAACACTAATATTCCATGCATATTTGATGTACTCTTAACATATACATTAAAATTAGAATAACATTTTGATTCACTTTTTACATGTGCATTAAAATTAGAGCAGTACCAAATGGATACATGTGTGACACCACTGGGCAGAAATGTCAAAAAGAAGTAAACTCTTCCACCTTGAAATAGACACTTGTTTTGTATATATTTATATAAGCAAATGAGGCCACTTGCCTATGCTTCTGAATCTTGAATAATGTGGAATTTTAGGGCTCAGGATCATAACCACATTTAGTGGTGAATTAAACTATAGAGAGCTTTAGCCCACTTGTCACAGAAGGACTGAATGTATTTACTCTTTGAACTTTAGTCTGGAAAAAGCACATTATTCCTGATACCTTAGGAATTCTCTCCTGATTGGACAAGGAAAAATGGAAACTTGAGTATAAATTTTCAAATATCCAAACTCTTTCCATGATCTTTCTGGTTAAGTCTTTGGCTTGACTTCTTGGTAACAGGAAACAATTTACGTGAGGAAGAGAGACTGTTAAAGGAAGCATCACTATTACTATTAATGGTAATGAACACAGAATATTCTCATCCAGTAGATAATGGATTTGAGTGTTTTATTTCCTCACTGATTAGGAAACCTGTCCCCTTAATTCTCTTCCAATAGCATCTGGGGACACCAACGAAATGGAAAACATTCTTACAAATAAGAGTATAACCATACTGAATACTCATGGTGACTTCTATGCCTGAGAGTTAATTACCAGCCTTAAAATTATGCTATAATTATAGCTATTGACTTACCACTTAAAGTAGTTTACATGTCTTAATACAGTCTGCTGTTCTTAAAGGTAAAGTGGCTTAATCATTAGAAAAATCAACAGTAATGAACATATTAAGCAGTAAGATCTTGGAAAACAAAACAAAAAATATCAACATAGGAAATACAATATTCATGGATAAAGTGACATTGTATCTAATTACAAAGTCCTATAACACAACAAATATGCTTTACAAAAGTGTAAAAATTTAAGATGCCACTTTTTGAAGGTCAAGCTGATGATCCATTAAGTGGGTTACGATTGAATTATTTTAAATCCATGTATCAGTTTAAGGCATCCCTTCACATATCTGCACGAACAAAAGAAGCAAAAACTCCATCTTCCCTAGCCAAAAGGCTTTCTGGAGTGTCATATTCTAAAATATTTCCTCGCTTCATCACAATAACCAGGTCTGCCGTCAGAATAGTGTGAACTCGATGCTGTGAGTGAAAAAAAAATACACATACTTGTTACAAGTTTCATGAGCCAAAGCAATGGAATAGGCATTCGCACCAATTATTTATCTTGGGGTACTAGGAGATACTAGAATAGAAGCGCACCCTCTTTTTCTGTCTTATTTAACATATCATTATGTACATAATTTTTAATACTGGTGAGTATGACTGGGTCTTGGATGAGCTGTGTTAAATCGGGTGTAGGTAATATAGTAGTTTCAGCACTTTCATGGAAGTATAAGGAGGCTAATTTTGTTTGTCAAATAATTAAATGATAAAAAGACCCATCATGAACCAATTATGTTATAGTTTAGTCTAGACTAAAATGATCTCTTGGGTAGAGTCAACTAAGTCATGGTCTAACGCACAATTTGAAGAGCCTTGGACAGTGGTTCAATTCTGGGAACACAATATGGGGAAGTTCATTCTGGCATGCAGTATTAGAATGGATTAACCAGGACGTTAGACATGTTGGCTCTTAGTTTTTAGAGATCATTGCCACACACTTGTGCTCTCTTTTCACCTGGTACCCTCTGGAGAGAAGCTTGGGATTAGTAATTAATAATAATAAAATCTACCACTTATTGAGCATATATTATACATTAGGTGCTCCACACACATACTTGTTAATCATTAAACATTCCTCAAATGTGGGTGTTTTCTCTCTGCTTTATGCGCGAGAACATTGTGGCTCATAGAGATAAAGCAAAAACAGGAATCACATAGATAATAAGTAGCAGAACCAACATAAAATCAGGCTTATTAACTTCAAAGCATGAGATATTTCCACCCTGTTATCAAATTGTTTTGTAGGGAGTATCTACAACGTTCAAGGATTGCTCACTTGCCATTATTAGCATTATGGTTAAGAGCACAGTGTTTAAGGTTAGACTGGGCATGTATTTTGCTTTCCCTACCCATATGGTTGTGCAATCCTGATCAGCAAACTCAATGTTTGTATGCCTCAAGTCCCACATCTATAAAATGATGGTATTAATATAGTACCTGCCTCAGCAGGATGGTGGTGAGGATCAAATGAGATGATCCATGTAAAAAGAATTCAGCACCTTGTCTGACACATACAAGCACATACTAAATGTCAGCTACTATTATTTTTTATTTTTAAAATTTACAAGGGAAAAATCTGTGCCATGGGTCTTTTTACTTCTCTTGGTAAGATAGGTGGTGTGCAGTAGAAACATAATGTGGACAAATGTGAGACACATGTAATTTTAAATTTCTTAAAAGCCACATTTTCAAGGCACAAATAAACAGGTGAAATCTATGTTAAGTTATATTAAATCCAGTTGATTATTTTTTTAACATAAGCTCCATGCCCAGTGTGGGACTTGAACTCATGACCCTGAGATGAAGTCACATGCTCTATGACTGAGCCAGCTAGGTAGCCCATGAAATCCATTTTAATAATATATTTTAACCCAATATATTTGAAATATTTCAATATATAACCAATATAAAAATTAGTAATGTATCTTTTAAATTTTTCTATTAGTACCAGGTCTTTGAAATTCAGCGTGTATTTCACACTTACAACATGTCTTAATTTGGACCACCTGCATTTTAAGCCCTCAATAGCCACATGTGGTTCTGGGCTACCATACTGGACCTGGACTATGCAGGTCAAAACCTCAGCATGCTGGTGGGAGTGCCAAACCCCAAAACATCGTCTGTTTATCTGATACACAGTTTTCCGAAGTCCCTTCTCCTAACAACCGAGTCCAACCTAAAGCCATCCCCAGGGCCTTCTGCCCGGGGCCACTTAGATGGGGTGGTCTCAATGCTTATGCTTTCAGAAAAGCAAACAGTCACAGCTGGGACAACTAGAGGAGAAAAGCAAGACATATATGGAGGATAATAAAGATGCCAGCTCAGAACATGGACCACTATTTCCAACATCCATAGACAAGCCTATCATTCACTGAATATTGGTAATGAATGATATATATTTAGGAATTAACAAAATTTGCAGGATATGTTTATCTTTGAGAGAAGACCAGAGTCACTTGTATACCCATGCATTTAGAAAAAAAATAAACTTAAGGTTAATAAACTGTTTAATATCTGCTGTATATTTTCACTCCAAAAAACACTGATTCTTTAACAATCATACTATGATGCTAAAAAAAAAGAATCTGGCCTCTAAATCTCTAAATAGAATATTATAAACTTTGTCTTATTTACTAAAATAATGTTTGTTTAAGAAATAAAAATAAAAACATGGAAAAATCTTGGCCAACAGAAAGAAATATATGTGGTGCTTATTCCGTTAATCCACATTATTTTTTTGCTTGAGAAAGTGTGGTGTCAATTATAAGGGCATTGCTACAATTTTCAAAATGCTCTAGAGAAATTAATCTAATCAAGAATGAAGTAGAAAAATCACTTTCATAAATAAATGCCATACACTATTTTGGTGCACTAAGGCTTCCTTTTAGAAGCCAGAGAAAGTTATCTTTTGATGTTCTTTCACCATTTTCAGTTGTAGTTAACAAAATTAACCACACAACTTTTAGCATGGAAGAAAGAACAGTTACTGTTTAACGGAGCTGAGAATCATTCTACGAGGGTTCTACCACTGGCCGCTGGTGTTCTCTCTCTGTTAAGAGCCTGGCAAGAGCAGCTGGTCCCATGGTAATTCATCCGACCCACGGCTTTCTGTGTTTCCGCGGGAAGGCATCCTAGCGGTCTACCCCACGTCCGTGGTCTTGACATGAAAAATGAGTGAAACATACAGAGGTCTATGGAGAAGTATTTGGTGAATGTAGGTGGACAAGAAAGAGAACATAATTTTTTTGGTTAAAAATACAAATTATGTTCAAGTAATCTTCCAGGTATAATACCATGCTTCATGCAAAAGAGAGAAAACTAGTCTTTGAGTAGAGAGAAAACTAGTCTTTTCAGTAGGCAAGGGTCTGCTTCCCCCCACCTCGCTTATCCTGTTCATTCTTTCTCCCCCGCAAATAACTCCCTAACTTCTCCAGTGAGAAAATTCTTAAAAATATTAGAGAACTGTTTTTTCAAGTTAGATAATTCTCTCACCCATTAAATCATTCACATTCTGGGATGAATGACTTAATCAGGTAACTCTCCTCCAGAGCAGAGTTCACTGGGAAAGTGAGAGAAAAGTGGCTTTTTCTTAGGCCCAGGGCACAGAATGGGCCCTGTCGGGAATCATTTCCTGCCACTTTAAAAAAGCTGCACTTCCAAGGGTGCTCTTTCTCCATGCACCATTCACAAAGATGGAAGCATAAGCAAGCCCTCCATGCGTAGCTCCCAATATTCAGCAGTTAAACCTAAATAATTCTGTAAATTAAAAAAGTACAATCTCCAGGGCAGGTAGGGAACATGTGCAGTATTTTTAAGGACACTTAAAACATATCCCCCAAAGAGGAGTGAAATTGGTCCTTAAGACAGAAGTAAATCTGGTTCTCCGGTTTTTGCAAATACAATCTCTTGCATATACGTGTAAGAAAATTATGCATGCGCCTCAATCGGTATTGAACATAACTGAAGCAGCTGGTTGAACTGATTTATGTGCTAATACCCTCCTGTATGGTGTCCCCTCACCACACCACCCCCTTTAATCATTGCATTAGCCCTGCCTGGCTGAGGGGATGCCCCTAAGATAACTACCAGAGAATGGGACAGTTGGCAGAGTAGCTGATGACGGTCTACTTGTTGGTCATCACCAAAGTGGAAAAGAGGCCATTCTTGTGGGCGAGCAAGTTTGGAACAGTATCACACTCCACTAAAATACCCTCAGAGAAGACTAAAACAAGACCTGCATCCAAAATAGAAGAGACACGGTGCTGGAGAGAAAAGAGAAATGGAAAAGATGAGAATCAGCAAGAGGGAAAATGTCCAGGTGATTCATTTTAAAAAGTTCTTGTTAAACATTAAGCCTAAATGTGAGCAAGAATCCATCCATCTGCAAAAAGGAAGAAGAAACCATGGCCTACTGTAAGTAAGCTATTACAAATACAAAGGCTTGGGCAATTCTTCAGTCGGATTGGTGCTCAGAGAAAGTAACTGCCTCAGCTGAGATGTAGCTCATTGCCTTCTTTTTTTAAACAGGTGAATAGGAACAGAAATTAAGTGTAAGAGGTAGCAAAACTGGTAGTCATGTTGAAGAATTTTGCTTCTGAAACTTCTCATCAGACGATTACATTATTGAAAAGAGAATTATCCCCTATGAACTACCATCTGTATCTGGTGAAAAAAATGTGGGCATTCCTGCTGGAATCCTTAGATTTAGGATATCCTATCACTGTAAATCAGGGGAGCTAGGTAGAACAGTTTGGGGGAAAAAACCAGTATAAAGGCTTTCAGAGCATAGCTGTGTTTTTTTTGTTGTTTTGTTTTTGTTTTGCACAGATGCAGAAGCATTGGCAGAGAAATACATAATCCAACATATGTATACTTGAATTGCCCAAAAATAAGGATTATTGAATCTCAGAACAAAACCAAAGAGAAGGAAATCAACCCTGTCTCCAATACTTACAGCGATTGTAACAACAGTGCGGTCTGCAAAAGCTGTCATGACCACTTTCTGCAAAATGTTTTCCTGCCAAAAAATAAATAAATAAAGTCTGAATTTTCTCTGGACTCCTTTTTCTCACCATACTATTTTGTCCCTGAGAGCAAAGACCGTACCTCCTGCCCACCCCCAGGCCCGACCAATCCCTTCTGAGAACTCCCAGCTCCCATCTTCTCTGGAAGGTGCAACAGGGAGAAGTACACACAGCAAGCTTCTGCTGGACTTGATATGGGTCTTCAAAAGGCAAATAAATCTCAGCAGTCAACCCAGAATGACTGACAGATCTGTTAACCAGGGAACTGAAAGGGGACAATGAAATTAAATGGGCATAGAAATGCTCACTTGAGGTATGCCACAAACGGTATGTATTCAAAACTAATAAAGTCCTAAAATGGCATTAACCTTTGGGTCAGAAAAGGGAAGAAATAAAATACATGCCCCAAATTTGGATTTTGACTCATAAAAGAACAATCCAGGCAAAAACCATTTTTATCTCCATCACAAACTGTTGTTATCATTATATTTTGAAAGATATCCTGGGTAAAGACTCACTTTTTCTCTCTCAGAGGAAAACTTGATTCTTAAGTCTTAATGTAAAGACTTCCTTCCTGTCACGTGGTTTATTGCCAATTAATTCACTCTCCCTTTGTTCTCATCTCCACTGAGTCTGTATTACAATAACCCCCAATATTGTAAATTCTTAGGAATTAGTACTAATTTTGATGTAGCTATGCTTATTTAGTGAACTGGCTTAATTAGAAATTATTTCATTACTTTAAATTACATGAACTTTGAGAAGGATATATAACTTTGTACAACAAATTAGGCTTAGTAGTAAGAAATGATGTCAAATTAGCATTTCCATATATAATTGGCTGCTAAAAATCTTGAAACTGTTTGACTTTTTTGGTTTTTTTTTTTTTTACCCAATCTAGAGTGTGCAGGAAGAGAATATCATCATGTTTGTGGATATTTTCTATTTTTGTCCTTTCTGATGCCAAATTTTTAATATCAAGTTAACCTGTGTAAGAACAACATTAATTGCTAGTGCATACAGTTTGTGGTTTAATGTGACATTTTCTCCACTCAATCACAGCCTTCTAGACAGATCCTTCTTGGCGTATTTAACAGTTTTAAATAATTTTTTTCAAAATGCAAAGGTTCTGGCTTGTTACCATGAACATATTGAGAAGATAATTATTAATTCTAGTGAATCCTTCTTCAAATTGCTTTAGAAAATAATGATTGATTTTTTGTTCGCAATTTCTAATAAATAAAAATTTGCATACTTCATTTTATAACTTCCATGGAGTAAGACTTGAACGCTTGAATATAGTACAGTACTCTCGAGAGCTGAGCACTGGAATTTTACTGTCTTAAGAATTTATCAAAAAGTGATGGCCAAATTATTTTATGTTTACTGGCAGTAGATTGTCACGTCTCCTTTATTGTAATTCTCAATGTGCTATCATCAGTTAATCAAAGAGATGAATGAGAAGACACTGAAAACAACAGTACAGAGGACTTCGAACCCAATCAGGAAAAACTAAGTTGTAATTTTCATGTGCATTTCCCTAGCTCTTCAGTGCACTCACCGTGGCCATGTCAATGGAAGCCGTGGCTTCGTCCATGATGAGAATGCTGCTCTTGCGGACAAAGGCCCTAGCAAGGCAGAACAGCTGTCTCTGTCCAACACTGAAGTTCTCCCCACCTTCGGTGACAACTGCATCTACATGAGAGAGAGAAGCAAGGTTTCACTAAAATGCTGCTAACATTTTCCCTGAGCAAAGTAGGGAAAAACAGGAATGTCCTACAAGAGGATGCTGGATTTCACTGTACTACTGCAAAGATTTCATACTGGAAAGGTGAAAGGAATTTTACTTTGGGAAAATGAAGATGATCCTGGGCCACCCTATTTGTGACAAGAGGTGGTGAGTTACGTCCTTATAGCAGGATAGAAAAATACGGGTAAGTATTCTGAAGTATTCTGGAAGACCTGAGAGGTTATTTAATTATTTAATATAATTATCTAAGGAGATTATTTACTATAATTATCTGAGGTCCAGAGAAATGTAGTGGCTTGCCAGTGGTCACACAGCTAATTTGCAGTAGAGCTCCATAAGAAACAGAACATTCTTGACTCCAGTGTCCATTTCTCTTTTCCTTTTTTTCTTTTTTTGAAGAGTTAAAAATTCCTTAATTTTTTATTCCTGGTACCACTACCACAATTTACAGGGCAATATACCTGATGTAATGAAAAGAAAAAGACAAAGCTACAATAGATCAAAGACCTCAGGAATGTACATATAATTGACACTACATTGCATTAATCAATAGCTGAGCTTTTTGCAAACTATGGCTATGACAGTCCTGAACAAAAAGGGTTTTCTGTTTAAGCTGCAGTAACTTTTCTGACTATGGATCATTGTTCCTTCTGTGGCAGATTTTTACAGTTCCTCTCATGCGTTTGGGACAACTGTCTCAAAGTAACCTGCAGCTTTCCTCACAACTCTTCGTTCTCTCTCCTGCTAAGAACTGTAGCCCTTTTCTTGTGAAAAAATTTTAGAACCTTCTGCTACCATATCCACCACTTCCACCACCAGATCCATAACCATCACCACAGAGACTGCCTGAGCTTCTTCCACCAAAACTGCCCCCCTTCATGGGTCTGTAATTTGATTGCTGTTGTCCACTATAATTTCCAAAATCGTTATAGTTCCCACCACCACCATAGTTACCACCTCCAAAATTTCCTCCTTCATTGTAACCGTCATATCCACCACCACCTCCATATCCACCTCCTTGGTTTCCATATCCTGGTCCATCACCACCGTAGCCTCCTCTACTACTATAACTAGCACCACCACCACAGTTGCCACCATCACCTCCAAATCCATTATATCCACCATCACCTCCATAACTACCTCTGCTGCCACCACCTCCACCACCATAGCCTCCTCGTCCACCAAAGTTTCCACCTCGGCCAAAGTTACCACCACCTCCAAAGTTTCCTCCACGACCCATGAAGTTGCCAGATCCACCTCCACGACCTCTTTGTGATCCAGCAGACTGCATTTCTTGTTTAGAAAGGGCCTTTTTCACTTCACAATTATGCCCATTAATAGTGTCGTATTTCTGAACAATTTTTTCAACTGTATCTTGATCATCAAAAGTTACAAAAGCAAATCCTCTCTTTTTTCCACTCTGCCGGTCTTCCATAACTTCTATGGTTTCAATCTTGCCATACTTTCAAAGTATCTCTCAAATTATATTCTTCTGTATCTTCTTTAATACCACCAACAAAAATTTTCTTCACTGTTAGATGGGCACCAGGCTTTACAGAATCCTCTCTAGAAATAGCTCTCTTTGGTTCCACTACATGCCCATCAACCTTGTGTGGTCGGGCACACATTGCTGCATCCACCTCTTCAACACAAGAGTTAAGTCACAAAACCAAAACCCCTGGAACATTTTGTTTGGGGGTCTCTCATCACCACACATTCTGTAAGTGTACCCCATTTTTCAAAATGTTTTCTTCAACTATGGTCTATAGTTTCAAAGCTCAAACCACCAATAAACAGTTTTCTCAACTGCTCTGGTTCCTCTGGATCATGGCCCTCCATTTTGAGACTGGACTTGCCTCTTCCAACCCGAGTTCAATATCCACTTCTTTTCTCATTATACCATCCCACCGGACTGTCAGTTCCACACGGTTAAGGACTGGGTTTGTGTTTGTTCTTCAGTGTATCCTCAGCACTTGGTATCTGACACAACAGCTGAATAAAACATTATTGGATGGATAGATGAATGTTAGATCCTTACTATCGTTTTCTTTTTCTTTTTTGGTTTCCACCCACATTTCATAAACTATCCTTTTGTGAGTTTAAGATAAATTCTATTTTCAAAATATCTCTTTAACACTTCCTTGTAGAGTCCTAGGGGTAAATTTCTATTTTCTATTTTCTCATTGCATCAAATTCTTGGAATTTTTCATGCTTGGGGGCTATGCCTTTATTCTCTAAATTTTTTAATTTACATAATAAATAAAGAGGGTGCAGGAAATGATGGATGTTCTTCACCAGAATTGGCCTGAAACAGATCTTTATCAAGCAATTGATATAATCTTTATGAAGACAATGAACATAGTCAACATTCAATTACATAGTGTAAATATAATCCCCTGTTGTTTACACTATACCATAACCCTTGAACATTGTGCCCATGATTCAAAACAGGTGCATACATCTTTCATGTGAGTGAAGTGGATACAAAGTCATAATTGCCTGTATTCCCAACTACTAAAGATGTATCTAAATACCACAGGAGGAGGGTCTATATGCATTATCAATTTCTCAAGTAGACTTGCTTGGCTCGCCATGCAAGACATCAAAATTATGATGGAAATGTTCATCCAGATCCCTGGAATTGCTCCCACAGTCTAACACCAGCAAGTCAATAAAACTATCTTTAAAGAAATGCTATCTTAATTTCTGTTTGTGGGATGCCTTTCCCTTGGGACTTAATTAAAATCATAAAAGTATTGTTTTTGAGTAGGTCCTCCTTCCTAAATAAACATGGTGTTATTTTGTGGGCTGATTTTTTTTTTAGATGACAAAACAACACAATCAAGATTGCAACTATATATTATGTATTAAAATTAGATTATCAACCAACTCTTATCTTTCTGACTACTTTCTTAAATGAGTTCAGATTTTAAGGAAGCAAAAGTCCAAAACTATAGATATTCATCATTTTTATGAATTAAAGACTGCATTGTGCACTTTTTATTTGATTTTTTTTTTTAAGAATTTGTTTACTTGAGATAGAGCAAGAGTGAGCGAGTGAGAGTTAGAGAGCGCACAAGCATGGGGAGCAGCAGAGGAAGAGGGAGAAGCAGACTTCCCGCTGAGTAGGGAGCCCAATGCAGGACTGGATCTCAGGACCCTGGGATCATGACCTGAGATGAAGGCAGATGCTTTACTGACTGAGCCACCCAGGCACCAGTCTCTTGTTTTGTTAATCACATTCTTTCATTATTGTTGTTGTTTTATTCTGTCATCAGTTGCTTTATTCTGTCATCAGTTATTTGCCAGAAATTGTCTACCTCTGGGACTAAATTTATATAAGTGATCAAGTACATGTTTTATCACTTATGTAAGTGGCTAAAACTGACATTGCAGCAAGGTATAGAAAATAATATCTTCACAAAATTATGTCACATAAATACATGCAATAGTCCCTCCTGACAACAAAGAAAATGGCTGCCAATGTGGAGAAACTGCCTGCTCCAACATGGTACTGACTACTCTGAGCCTAGCAGCCTCTTCGATCCTCTTACCTACCCATTTATTCTGGTCAGGGGTCATGTCAATCACATGAGTAGAATGGCCACAAAGAAATATTCTGATTCAAATGTCCTGTACCACTGGGGTACTTGGGAGCCTCAGTCCATTAAGTGTCCTACTCTTGATTTCAGTTCAGGTCATGATCTCAGGGCTGTGGACTGAGACTGCTTGAGATTCTGTGCCTCCCCCTGCCCTACTTCCCCTGCTTACGCTGTTGCACTCTCTCTCCAATAAAATAAAATAAGTTAAAATGACCTATACCGCTAAAGTGAAAAGACGAAGAGTTAAAAGTATTAACTGGAATATTCTGGAGTGTTCAGATAGAACAGAATTTGTTAGAGGCTTCCTCCTCTGGCATCCCATGAAAAAACATTAGATTTTGAAGTGTCCTAATGACTGTTGGAGATTATTTTAAATATAAGGGGATTTAACATGAATTACGTGCTTCTAGTATAAATTATAGATAGAGGTATATAGAATTAGTTGCATATGTAAAAATAAATATATTCTCTAGAAAATATACCTAGACCTCCTGGTAGGGATTTGACCATATTCTTCAGCTGAGCAATTTCTAGAGCTTCCCAGAGTCTGTCATCGGTGCATTTACACTCTGGATCTAAATTGAATCTGTAGGGGAAAAATAAGTTATTTAGTCAATAAATAAAAATAAAGGCATATTTACATATGTTTGCTTATTGCTGTTCTTTCCTTGAAATATAAGTCCCATTTGTTTTGGTTATTACTATATTCCTAGTACCTAGAACAGTGTTCAGGATAGAGCAGGGATTCAATTCATGTTGGAGGAATAAATGAATGACCTTAACGTTATGAAACATGTTTTCTGAAGATAAAATTAGTAAATTTATATGCAAGATATAACACGATAAAATTCACGATGCGGATTATCCACTTTCATATTATATCTAATGTAACTTGAATAGTGTCTAGCAAAGTGTTTTTACAGAACCGATGATTATATGAGAACCTGTAATGCTATCCTAGATGAGCCATGCTGCACCAACTACGATAGTAGTTTTCATAATAAATCTATCCAGACACATAAATTCACTATGGCATTGCAAAGAACTGGATACATCCCCAACTTTTAACTTTTACAGCTGAATATTGAGCAATCCCACATCCATTTTCTCTTCAAGACAAAAAGAGGTGGCAATACGTCTTTGTAATTAAGGTAGAGGAGGGGAGTAAGAGAGAACAAAGGATGGGTGCAAGGAGAGACACAACCTGGTGGATGATGCCATGGTGGACTTTGGAGTCAGACAAACTTACTTGGAATTGCAGTTCTACCACTTACTAAGTGTATGAACTTGCACCAGTTAGAGCTTCTCTGAGGTTCAGAAGTCTCATCCGTACAATGAGAATAATAACATGTCTACTAGAGCAGTGCTTTGAGGATTTAATGAGACAATGTATTTAGAGCACTTAGCAGATAGTAGATACCAATTTTTTTTTTTTTTTTTTTTACCGTGGGACACCATAAACCAGACATAGAGAAGACTGTAGCGGCTTCTTAAAAGTACTTTTGGCTGAAAGAAAAATTATGAGGGATGGGGGAATCAAGGGATTAAACAAACTCAATATCTGCTGAGCTCAAGCCAGATGCGTAAGTGATAGGCAGGATATCTGTAAGGTAGAACACCTTAGAAATGTCTGCCAAGAATCACTGCTCCAAGAACAGAGGAAAAAGTGACCTTTGTATAGTCAAATTGAAAAACTCCTGGAAAAACATAAAGGACTGGCCTCTGTAGGTTAATTTAGCAACTCTAGGGTTTCCCAAACCCAACTGTTGGCCAGAATACTCGATCTTATCATCCTGATAATGTCATTCACATCTACCTGAAAAACAGTTGTGAATAACACCCTCCTATGAGCCAAAAGGTAAATCCTGAGATATTTGGGTTTCTGTTGAATACATCACCTACCTTATAGAACCACTGAATAGTATTGGATCCTGCAAAATGATTGAAAGTCTAGAACGTAGTGTGTGCAGTGGTAGTTTTGAAATGTCTATCCCATCAATGACAATCTTTCCTGTTAAACAGAAAAAAAAAAATGCAGGCATGTAGTAAAATCAAAAGTAAAATAGTATTTGTTCATAAATTGAAAGTACTTTCCTAGTTCAGGGTTGAAACTCAGAAGATAAAACTTTCCATTTAAGTATTAAAAACATCATTATGCATCTCTATGAAAAATATACATTTTGGTATGTTCTCTTTCTTAAGTATTTTCTCTCAAAGAGATTCTCAATTTTTTAAAAAAAGATTTTATTTATTATTTGACAGAGAGACAGCAAGAGAGGGAACACAAGCAGGGGGAGTAGAAGTAGAAGCAGGCTTCCCGCTGAGCAGGGAGCCCGATGCAGGGCTCGATTCCAGGACCCTGGGTTTATGACCTGAGCCAAAGGCAGATGCTTAACAACTGAGCCACCCAGAAATGCTCAATTTTTATTCAGTTTCCATGGTTCATACAAACCAAAAGTACTTTTTCTCCCTAATGGGTCTTCTTCCTTCTAATATTTATCATTATTCCCTGCTTTATTTTCCTTCACAAGATATTCTATATACATTTACTTATCTTTTTTTTATTGTCTCTCTCTCTTCCAACTAGAATATAAATTTCTCGAAGACAGTGATTTTTGTCTAAATGATTCACTCTTTTATTGATTGAACAGGACAGTGCATTGCAAATAAGAAAATTCTATGACATAGATACCAAATGTTAATGCATTTCTCCATACTTTATTTAGATTTATTATAGACTTGTGCCATCTTTGTATCTTTTCCCGAAACTGATAGATTATTTTATCATGTAATTTTGTGCAAAGACAGTACTGCCATATGAAATGAGCAGACCAGGCACAGAATGACAGGTGGAGTTCCTTTTCCAGCTAGATTTAGATTCAAGAGGAGACAAAGTGATAAGCTAAACTTTCTTTCAGGAATAACACATTATCTATTAAAATCTTAATAGCCTAAGGCTAAACAAGAGAATTAGTCACTGATAGTCCACAAGGGACCTGGAAGCATGTTTCTGGATTCATAAGGAACAGGCAAATCTAGTATATTCAGTTAAAACCACAGTTCTCCTTTTTTTTTTTTAATGAAAAGTGTCAATCAATTGTCTTTGGATCATGTAAACTGACTTATAAAGCAAATCCACTGAAAGTCCTTAAAATAACTGTGTATTATTTATTATTAGCCATGGAAGAGCAAACTGCTAACCCAGTGGCTGATGCCTACCTACTCTGTTCCTGAATCCAAACCCCAAGGAGACTGCAATTACTGAGTTCATCTCTGTTCATAAACTGACCTCTTCACTTCACAGAGCTGTTGTGTAGATTAAATAACATAAACGGTCAGGTACAATAAAAACGTGCAGTACTATAATCATCATCGCAACCATTTCAGATAATAACAGGAAACACTTTTTGAGCTGATGACCAAGTATGTTGCTAGATCCCCTTTTACTCAAGATGGTTTACGCGCTTCGCTATTTATAGCCACTTGATAGACTAAATAATGTGACTTTTTTTCCGAAGCAAAGATGAAATTATTTCCATGTATCATGTTATTAATAATTTTGTGGATGAATATTTTTTTATATTGTCAACATGTGCTTGGCACTTAGCAGGTTGCCACCCCACAAAATGTTCAGCATCATTAAACCATATTACGAAGGTAAGAGTCATGCACCAAAAATAATTGTGCAGATTATTTATCTCCTTGCATTTTTTCCTTTGATGGAGATGGATGTGTTTTTAGTTTGAGCAAAGCAAGACAGTCTTCCTTTCTCTCCCTTCCTCTTGAAATGCCACCTACATCTACGGCTGTTCAAAATGGGTGGGTTGTTGTCATTTTGTCAGTTTATTAGAATTCTTTAACAACAATCTCTAGAGCTGAGTTTAGAGCTAGTAATTTTATTAACAATCCTGTGTTCATTCTTTACTTCTAGACCGTTGATCTGGGACACCTGCCTCAAACCATGGGTTGCAAGATACAAAGTCCTCATAAATCTCTGCTCTCTGCTCTTATTTCTGCAGGATTAGGTAAGTTGAAGTCTCAATTTTTTTAAGGAAAGCACCACAAAGCCAATGAGAACATTTAGTTAATAACTTACCATCAAATATATCCACCATTCGGAAGAAAGCCAGTGATAATGATGACTTCCCACTGCCAGTGCGACCACAGATGCCCACCTAAAAAGTAAATGTCACTCAGAGAGAAAAGGACTCAGAAAAACCAAAAACAAACAGAGAAACAAAAACAGAAGATGGGCAAGAAGTATTTTTAATTTTGACAAGATGCCATGGGGAAACTACACCTCTATTTAAATATTTGTAATAAATCATTGTTCTTTTCTTAGGTCTGCTTTATGTATCATCATTAAGATAAAAACACAGAGTCCTCACCAAATCTTTAATGATTTCATTTCTAATTATTTTTATTTATATGTGGCTGTGTTGTTTTTCCTTTGTGGCTTAATTTTTGC
Organism: Ailurus styani; assembly: GCA_002007465.1. Taxonomy (NCBI): domain Eukaryota; kingdom Metazoa; phylum Chordata; class Mammalia; order Carnivora; family Ailuridae; genus Ailurus; species Ailurus styani. The sequence continues at coordinate 465,765 of LNAC01000210.1, forward strand.
ACTTAGTATCTTGTTGGCCTAATAAGTAAGTATTCAATTTTATCTTAGAAGTGATGATTTTACAACAAAAAGTAGACAGACTCCAATTTTTTCTGTGCATTTCCTCTTTTTAAAGTAGCTAAAGTGAATCGTTTTGGGACTAAAGCTTGTACAAATGCAAAAGTTCTCAAGGGGATGTCTGATATGGCTGTGATCCAGAAGCCAGAAATTTGGAAAAACACACATATTGGTGATTTTCCTCATCTTCATGGGAGAGTAATGAACGGCAACTTACAGAACATGTAACACAACTTAAAGAACATGTATTTTATCTTGATCCTATCCCTCTCTTTTCTCTTTTATGTAGATAACTTGACCTATAAATTGTAGGGAGTATTATGTGAGCCCAGTGAGAATGCACTCAGCTGAATATCTAAGAGCTTAGCCAATGATCAGGCAGCTTCATCCTCTGATTTGTATGTAACAAATGGCAGTGAAATCATACCTTTTGCCCAGGTTTGATGTAAGCCTTGACGTGCTTAAGAACAGGTTTCAGATTATTTTCATATCTGACACACAAGTCATGAATTTTGATCTCTCCTTCCTGTGGCCAATGTTCTGGAACTTGAGAAGGATCTGGGGGTGGTGAGGGTGGAGTAGGGGAAGTCAGAGGGAGAGGGAGACAGGGAGACAGGATGAGGGAGGGACAAGTTGGAAAGGTAGGGAAGGAGAGAGAGGCAGGAAGAAATATACACATACTTACATACATTTATACATACAAACATACACATTTTTAAAATAAATTTCAAGTCATAATGAGCCAAATTCTGTATATTTTTAAAATTAAAATTACATTCTGAGTAAAGGCCTATTGAGTAAGAGCTTTCAAAATAGTTTTTTTGTGTGTGTTTCTTTTTGAAGCATGAACTATCATGTCTTTTCTGCATTCTATCATTTGATTCTACTGAAGAGAGTTCATCTGCAAATTGATCCATTTGTTCAGTCTGTCAGTCATCCAACAGCTGAGTGCTTAAAATATGAGAGGTGTTGTGCAAGGTGTAGGGAATATGGAGATGAAAGACATGCCTCAAGGTGTGCCCTATGTCCTGGTGAAGCATCAGGATCTACAGTACTGTATGCAGTCACATGATGGAGTCCAACCCAACGTGCTCTGGGAGCACAGATGGTGTAACCTGAGAGTTCCAGGAGGAGTTCAAGAGAAGATGGAACCTGAGATGAGTCTTAAAGGATTAGGGATGGGGAGATTTCTTTCAAATATATGTGGAGAGAACAAAGATAAAAAGAAACCACAACATGTTGGATAGATGATGAGAGATAAGAACAGATATGTGGGCAAGGATCAACTGATGAAGAGTCTAGTGGTCTTAGGTAACTTATCTGGATTTTGTCCTTGAAGACCCGGATAGCTATAGAAGGATTTAGGCAAAATAATGCATTTTAATCATGAAATTTGAATTAAGAAAGATCATTCCTTTTTCAGTATTGAATTCCCTACCAATTTTATTCTAGCAAAGCTGAGAATCTCAGTGAGTAAGGCTCAAGTTTCTTGACATCTGAGTGAATAGGATCTTGAGAAAGAGAACACCATAGTTCATAGTGTAGGTTGGTAATGAATGTAATAAAGTCCAAATACATTTTATAATTCTCTTTAAATATTACTACATAATATCTATTCGGAATCTGATCATATCCCAAACTTTTCAAGCCTAGATAGTTATATCATTTCAGGGGTACCGCATAAAGCAAAGTCAAGATGAGAAGGGATTCTCTGGATATTAAAGTGGAAAACAAAAGCAAAAATGACAATGTGTCTGACATAAAACCAATATTTGTATGAAATAAATATTTAAGTGAAACAAAATAATATTCAGAACAATACCCATAGTGCCTTCATAGTTCTCAGATTCCATAGTCAAGAAACTGTTCACTTTCTTCACTGCCCCCATCTGGACCTCCAGGTCAGCCAAGTTCCTCACAACCCAGTTCAAATAATTGGTTATCTGTGTCAGGTGACAAAAAGAAATTCAACACATTTAAAATGAAGTAACAATCTTTGTGATCACTGGATATTTTAGGATAGGATGACTTGGACAGTTAGTGTACATCATGTGGTACAATCCATAAGTGCTGTAAGATATCAGAGACCAGGGAGGGTGTCATGGGATAAAGCAGGCAAAGGAGGTGTCCACTCTTCTTCAAGGGTCCTCACATGTCAATGATTCATAAACTGTCCTCTGATCTCCCTGCACAAGTTGTATGTACCTCTGTTTGCACTTATTTATATTCGTATTCATTTTAGTGTCCCCAAATAGCCTGTGAACAACTTAGGACAGGGATCTCAAACAGCCTTGGGAGTACTCTTACCACAGATTTTGAGGAGTTTCTAAAAACCAATTTTTTGTATCAGAATTCAGTATCAGAACTGAATCCACACTGTTCTAAAATGCTGGGTTTGGGCCCCAACCTCCTATTATTTGCAAGATGTCATTTTGTTATGAATTTCAATCTGCTCCTCTTATATCCATGAATAAGAGTTGATAATAACTAGACAAAGTAACTCAAACAGTACATGAAAAGAGGTTTTCATCCATACCTACCGTCAGTGCATACAGAAGACCCAAACCCACCAATCCAGAATTGGAAGAGCCACTGATGGATGCAATAGATGCAGTGAGGACAATGCAAGCTCCCAGATAATCCTAGAAAGGAGCGAGAAAAAGCCTTAAAAGATTTTCCTCGAGTTCTTAAACAAAAGATCCCAATGAATTTAGAGAGGGTATCAGTAAGACAGTACACGTCACTTCTTGTGTGTGCTGTTACGTTTCTGAGGAAGGCTGCCTATGATAGGGATGAATGCCAGCTCACCATGTTAAGGCTGGAATGGGCGTCATTCAGTGCTCTCATTGTATCCATGCAGAAATGGATTCAGAGAAGTTAAATAATTTGCCAGAAATTCAGCTGCAATTTGTGGTCCAACCAACATCAGACACGGGTTTTCTTTTTCTCCTCCCTTCCCACACCTCACCAGCCCTTTCTATTGCATTGTGTTGCCACATAGGTAATTATTTGGAGACTTGATTTCCTACCTTAAATTTCATGTGTGCTTATGTCTGGGTTATGACCTATCTCCCTTGTGTAATACAGTAAGGGACCTACAGAAATTTGCATCTGGCTACCTTGTTGAGATTCATATCTAAACTTTTTGTCAAATATCTAGGCTCAGAGTCTGGGACATTAAATCATGTAAATAAGAATAAGCATTATATTTACTCATAAATGGGAAGTGTGGGGGTGAATCAGAGAATCTGAATTATCTATGGTTTGTTGGTGAAAATTCTTCTGTGAAATTTTAAAAATTCATTGAAGCCAGTCTTTAACTCAAATAAAAAACAGGGCACATCTGTCCATTTTCTTTCCTTTTTTTTTTTTTTCAAAAAAGATTTTATTTATTTATTTTAGAAAGAGAGAGCACAGGGGGTATGTGGAGGGGCAGAGGAAGAGAATCTTAAGGAAGGTCCATGTCTGATGTGGGGCTCAATGTCACGACCCTGAGATCATGACCTGAGCTGAAATCAAGGGTCAGATGCTTAACCGACTAAGCCACCCAGACACCCCACATCTGTCCATTTTCGAACACTTCTTCCTTCCCACTCCCCAGCACTCTTAGGCACTGTTACATCCTATCATTTGAAAAAGAAATCTTAAAAACTTTTCATGCTGCTGAGTCCTATGTCCCAGAAGCAGGTAGCATTTCAGGCATGAGCACTTCTAGAACTATTTCAAGTCTCATCTCACTTGTGACCTTTCTAACCAGACATGGTTCTGATCTCTCAAAAAAAAAAAAAAAGGCAACTAATAACTAGGTGATAAGACTTTAATGACACTAATGGAGTGTTTAACATGCTGCAGTCAACAAATGAAGTTACTCAAATCAGCTCACATGTGCGCATTCCTGCCTCTTTTTAGAACATATCCAAAGATCCAGGTCTTGAAGGACAATCAATAATCCCAGCCTTGAAATCAGAGATCTGGGCTCAGATGCTGACTTTGCCAATCACCACACAAATAATTTAAACCCCTTTGAAACTCAGTTTCTTTGGAAAATAGAAATGATACCTATTTCAAAGACTTTGAAAGGACTAAGGAAAGATTAAATACCCATTAGATTTCACCACCTCCATGTACCAGGATGTCTTTTTTCCTCTGGATGATTTTCAAATGTTTGAAGCAAGCTTAAAAGTTTATGTGCATCATAAAACATCAAAGGTTACAAAGAGGCACTAAACTTTCATTCCATAATGATTTCCATGATCTTTACAAAGAATAAAGAAAGAAATCATGCAGAGTTACTCTCTTGAGGCAGTAAATTCCCAAGAGGTAGTAAATACTCCTTGGATTGCTTCTTCCAGTCGGACCATGTGTTAACAACTTGTCACATCCCAATTAGACAATACTTCTTCTTTTCCCCTTTATTTGAAGTAACAACTACACGGATGCATAATCTAACCAGTCTGGGCCACTCTTATATCTGGCAAATGCCAACGTACTCCCTCAATCCTTCTAAAATATTTACAGCAATATGAATTTTTTCTTCCAGCCCTCTGTGTAAAGTTAATACTTCTGAAGTTATGCCATAAATTTGTAATTTCTATATTATCTTTCCTATAAAGACTCATAAAAAGTTTCTGTGATGAGTCCCAGAGAGTAAGTTAGTATCAGGAGATACTTTGAGCAAGGCCCTCCCTCCCAGCTTCATATAAAGAAACATGCCATTCAGCTTCTGAGAAATTTCTGTGGGTAATGTACATTAAGGATTTCAAACAGGGCACATTTTTATTAACTTCTATTCTCCACTTCTTCCCAGTTGACGTTATTGGGAAGAAGAGTTTCGTTCATTCATACAGTCTTTTATATATATATATATTTTTTTTTTCAAGCTTTTTTTTTTTTAATTCCACTTAGTTAACATGTAGTGTAATATTAGTTTCAGGAGTAGAATTTAGTGATTTATCACTTACATACAACACCCAATGCTCATCACAAGTGCCTTCCTTAATGTCCATCACCCATTTAGCCTACCCCCCAACCACCGCCCCTCCATCAACCCTGTTTGTTCTCTATAGTTAAAAGTCTTTTTACAGTTTGCCTCTCTCTCTTCTTTTCCCCTATGTTCATCTGTTTCATTTCTTAAATTCCACATATGAGTAAAATCATACAGCATTTGTCTTTCTCTGACTTATTTCACTTAGCAGAATATTCTCTAGCTCCATCCACTTCATTGCAAAAGGCAAGATTTCATTCTTTTTTTAAATGGCAAGATTTCATTCTTTTTTACGGATGAGTAATATTCCACTTCTTTATCCATTCATCAGTTGATGGACATTTGGGCACTTTCTACAATTTGGCTATTGTTGATAATGCTGCTATAAAGCATCAGGGAGCATGTGTTCCTTTAAATCAGTATTTCTGTATTCTTTGGGTAAATAGTTGGTAGTGCAATTCCTGGATCATAAGTTAGTTCTATTTTTAACTTTGTGAGGAACCTCCATACTGTTTTCCAGAGGGTCTTCGCCAGTTTGCATTCCCACTAGCAGTGCAGGAGGGTTCCCCTTTCTCCGCATCCTTGCCAACATCTGTCAAGATATATACTTTATATATATAAAATATACGTATATATTTTTTATATTGTTTTATTTTTTGTGTTCCAAAATTCATTGTTTATGCACCACATCCAGTGCTCCATGCAATATGTGCCCTCCTTAATACCCACCACCAGGTTCATCCGTCCCCCTCCCCCCTCCCCTCCATAACCCCCAATTTGTTTCTCAGAATCTACAGTCTCTTATCTTTTATTTCCCCCTCCGATTTACCCCGATTCACTTTTCTTTTCCTTCTCTTAATGTCCTCCATTTTATTCCTTATGTTCCACAAGTAAGTGAAACCATATGATAATTGACTTTCTCTGCTTGACTTATTTCACTCAGCATAATCTCCTCCAGTCCCATCCATGTTGATACAAAAGTTGGGTATTCATCTTTTCTGATGGCTGCATAATATTCCATTATAAAAAAATATATTTTTTAAATTTAATTTCGAGGTGCAGTGCAGCACTGGTTTCAGGAGCAGCATCCAGTGACTCATCACCCACATATAATACTCAACGTTTACCCCAACAAGTGACCTCCTGAATGCCCATCATCCATTTAGTCCATTCCCCCGACCAGCCACCTCCCCTCCAGCAACCCTCATTTTGTTCTCTATATTTAAGATTCTATTATGGTTTGTTTTCCTCTTTTTTTTTGGTTTTATTTTTTTATTAATGATAATGTATAGAGATAAATGTTTTTGACATCTCAGCAATAAGCCATAGCTTCTTGAAGTACATTTACAGCACATTTTTCAGGGGATGAACCCATTTTCAAAATCTACAGTCTACTAAATTCAAATAGATATGAGAGCTTAAAAGTCAGTATGTCTGCAGTTTAGTAGCTATAACAAAGTTATTTTATTTATTATAAAAAAATATTCTTCATGTAGTGATCCAAAGGGGCATGTGCACCTGAATGTTTATAGCAGCAATGTCCACAATAGCCAAACTATGGAAAGAACCTAGATATCCATCAACAGATGAATGGATAAAGTAGATGTGGTATATATATATATATATATATATATATACACACAATGGAATACTATGAGCCGTCAAAAGAAACAAAATCTTGCCATTTGCAGTGTCATGGATGGAACTAGAGGGTATTATGCTAAGCGAAATAAGTCAATCAGAGAAACACAATTATCATATGATCTCTCTGATATGAGGAATTTGAGGGGCAGGGGGCCATGGTGGGTAGGGAGGGAAAAAATGAAACAAGATGGGATTGGGAAGGAGACAAACCATAAGAGATTTAATCTCACGAAACAAACTGAGGGTTACTGGGAGGTGGGGGGGTGGGGATAGGGTGGCTAGGTTATGGACATTGGGGAGGGTCTGTGCTATAGTGAGTGCTGTGAAATATGTCAGCCTGATAATTCACAGACCTGTACCTCTGGAGCAAATAATACATTATATGCTAATAAAAAACATTCTTCATCACTTTTTTTAGAAAGTGCTATTCTTTTTGTCTTCTAGTTATACCAACTAGATATTTTCAGATCATTCCTGGATTATTACCACTGCTTGAAAATCTTTTCTCTAAAAAAAACAAAAACAGAAAACAAAAATAAAACTTTTTTTTGTAATGAGTTTGGAATGTTTTGGAGGCATTTGATCAGAATTTTACCTTGATCTGCATAAGAAAGGAGGCTCCTTTGAGCACCATGTTTATCAAGAAGACTCAGAGCAAAATCACTAAATTCCATTAACTTCCCTTCAAATTGTACAAGAGTATAGATGTGTGACATTGATAGTAAGAGTTTGTGTTAGCTCCCTATTTTTCACTTCCTTTACCAGTTTTTAAAGATTTTATTTATTTATTTGTCACAGAGAGAGATAAAAAGAGAGAGTGTGCACACAAGCAGGGGGAGAGGCAGGCAGAGGGAGAAGCAGGCTCCCTGCTGAGCTGAAGGCTTTGGTGCAACTGATGGAGCCACTTAACAAGTTTAATGAGTTACAAAGTGATTCTATACTTACACCTTCTTTCCTTTCTTTGCAAATATACCATCAAAAAGGTTTCAAGGCAATAAATTAAGAAAGGAAAAGCAGCTGGTCTGAATAACTCACACAAAGGAGAGCAAATACTTAGGGATCACTAGCAAGGTTCATTCTACTGCTTAGCCCTTACCCATCCTAACCAATCCATTCCACGAAAACACACCCGTAGTCAAAACAAAACAGAAGGTACTGCACATGAAAATTGCCAACTCTCCAAGAGGCCCCCACCTCCAGACACTGTCTCTGGATAGCGACAAACTGTAACTTCCACCGAGTTTGTGAATTCAACACTCCCCCCAGGGAGAAGCCTCTGATTTCCAAGTCAAAAGAGAGGCCTCTTGTCCAGATTTCTAGTGATCCAATGACATGGATCCATCTATGTGATTATAGTGAGAACCGTAATTTTCTAGAAAACAGACTTACAAACAGTTAAGAGCAACATAATCTCTTTCCTTACATAGCCCTCGGCGGTATCAGTCTCTGGTACCACTGGGTATGTGGGAGCGTAGAGCAGGGCCTCCCAACGACAAGATCAGGGCACACCTGTCTGTGGTGGAGTCATGAACACGCAGAAAAGCTCTGTGTTGTTTCATAAAATCGATTATCGTGCAAGCTCACCCTGAAGGCTATTTTCACTGAAGCCTGTTGATTCTAAAGACTTTTTTTTTTTTGGCTTCCTGATGTGAATTTTCTTTTATCCTTTCACCACACAGCAAGACAAAGCCTTGGAAAGACAGTCTTTAGATAGAGTTACACAATTTTTGCAAATGGAAACACCGATGCCAAAGAGCTGGAACTGTTTAGTGCAGAGGGCTGAAGAGAAAACGCTGCGCTGAACAAAGAACGTAAGCAGCATTCAAAGGTTAGGCTGTAGCGACACCCTGCACACGATTGGGGCCCACTTCACTTGGCACCCAGAAGAAAAACACTCCCCTTTCTGCCAAAGCAAGCCGGGTGGTCACAGTCGAGCTCCTTTCCCACCAGCCAAATTATTTTATTCTTTTAGACTCTTGCCCTTTTTTGATGCGAGTGTATTGTGACCTTTATTTTTTTCCTAATTTGGAATGAATAGTAAGTGACTATGGTGGGCAGGGCTATGTCTTCCATAGGGAAAGCTGTTTACTCAGAGAAAGGGAATAACCTGTGATTGTCTTAGCTCTTGCTTAACTTGACCAGGAAAAGAAACGAAAGCCATATATATAAAATAAATTAGAGAATAGGGGCGCCTGAGTGGCTCAGTGGGTTAAAGCCTCTGCCTTTGGCTCAGGTCATGATCTCAGGGTCTTGGGATTGATCCCTGAGTCGGGCTTTCTGCTCAGCAGGGAGCCTGCTTCCCCCTCTCTCTCTCTGCCTGCCTCTCTGCCTACTTGTGATCTCTCTCTCTCTCTCAAATAAATAAATAAAATCTTTAAAAAATAAAAAAAAATAAATTAGAGAATAAACAAAAATTGGATGGGGCTCATGGATCTTCTGAAATCCCACAGGAGGTGTTTTTCTCTGGTTCCTCTTCCTTCCTTCTCCCTGAGATTTGCTATCCAGGGAATTCAGTGGCATTGCTTCCGAAAGCTCGAACTGAGAGTGAAGAGGAAGGGAAGCGAAAAATAGCCACAGAAAGCAACGATAAGTTTTCTCCTCTTTCTCTTCATGAAGGTGATGAGTTAATGAATTAGAGTTGGTGAAATCCCCAGATCTGCATCAGGAAATCTTGCTTGCTTCTTCTGATTTATGCCTAATGCCCCAACCTTCCTTGTACCATTTTAGTTGTGTTTCTGATCCGGGAACTCTAAGAATATTTGCTATAGCAGATACTTTGGCTAACTGAGGAATATGGCAAAGAATAGAGAAAGGAGGGGTTGTGTTGATCCTGTGGGTAAGTAAGATCAATGCAGACTCACTGGACCAAATAGAAGTTTTCATTACTTATTTTTCTAATGACTTACAAGGCAGACTACGTCCAGCTGTGGGGGTCAGAGAACAGTTTACACCCTAGTCTCCAAGGTACTTTATCTCAACATCCATGTTTCTGACACAAGATCCATTTATTTCAAGCTGAAATTGTGTCTCAGATGATGTGGATGTGTACAGGAGCACAGTGGTAATGAGGTCACTGTATGTGTACAATTGGGAGAAAGGTTACTTCCTAATAGGAGTTATCTAGTTAACTGATTCCATACTCCTGCTGTAGCATATGTTCTTGAATTACACATTTATAGTCAAATAAAGATTCCGATATTCACATATTCTAAATAACATCCTGGTTCTAATGAACACTCTCAATGTACTCAGAAGAATAGAAAGAGTGAATCTGACTAGTTTTAGGTTGGATCACTGGGGTTGTCTAGAGGGGTGTATGTGTATGCATGTGTGTGCATGCATATCCACATAAACTTACTGACACACACAATCAAACACACACAATCAGGCAAAGGAGACCAATCATACACAAAAGACTTTGGACCTTGATTTCTATCAGCAGAGATACCTGGAATTTTACAATAAATCAACAAGTTCCTTACCAAAACTTACCTTTACCCATCAGAAACAGAAGCAATAGATTCCTTATTATTTTTCCCCCCTTTGTATTGGTTTTTAAGGAAGAGCTCTGGTAATAAGACCAGACAGGAATTCTTGGAAGGATCATAATACACAGAAAACAAAGACAAGACACACCGACAAGTGTATTATCAAGGAACAGAATGGATGGCAGAGCCTGACCTTCCTGTTTCAAACATCAGTATTTTCTTTAGGTTTCTACAGCTGCAACTAGAATTCTTTTACATTTGGGTTGGCCCGCTGCCTTTTCACATGGGGTTTAAAGTAATGAGCTGTGAGTCAAACCGAACTAAGCCATTCTGAATCTGGCCACTCTTCCTCTCTAATTTCTCCTGACCTCCCCTTTCTTGGCAGTCTGAAGGCTCTAATATCTTGTCTTTTGGCTATGAGAGCAGAACATATGGTTTGCTTGAAGATTCTTGTTAAACACTTGTCCATTAACCTGACAGTAGGAAGTGCTAAAGAACAGAAACGGGAGTCCAGTCAGACATTCACCTCAAGTCCAAAGCAAACACACTTGCCCCCTAAAAAAACCCTGCTTGATCTCCAAGTTAAGAAAAATCAAACAACAAAGGTAATCACTGACATTTTCTCTTATGATTGGGGGACATTCTTTCATTAAGCTCTTTCATGATTAATTCTGTTTTTCAGATATGATTGGGGGTTTTTTTCTTCCTTAGAGAAAACAAATTTGAACAAACAAATAGAAGTTTAAAACAATGAATCAGGGACTGGATAGGATCTAAGAGTAGTGTCTTAGTTTTGTTATAAATCAAGCAACATTTCACCAGCCTTTATGCTCTCTATAGGTAATTCGGGAGATATTTTGCCCAGCCCCCACAGCTACCTGCAAGGAATTTCTTATCAATAACCAATGCTTCTATCTAAAATTTGTAAAATATAATTATGTCACTGAATAATTTCTACATTGTAACTAATATAGTGGAAGAGAGTCTCTGTAAACCAGTGGGAAATAGTGACAACTAAAGCTCATGGGGGACTGGGGGGGGCCCAAGAATCCATATCAACATGTATTCATCCATCAACAACTCAGATTATACTTGGGCTCCTTCACTTCCATCTCATCAAATTCCTTTTACTATCTGCCTTCTTTGGTCTGTTGAATTTTGAAAGTCTGAATATGGTAGACAGGATAGCCTTATAATAGTACCGATAAACTTCCTCTTCCTTGGGGACAAATGGATAGATAATTATTTTATTTTTTATTTTTATTTTTTTTTAAAGATTTTATTTACTTCTTTGGGGAGAGCACAAGCTGGATGGGGGAGAGAGGCAGAAGGAGAGGAAGAAGCAGACTCCCTGCTGAGCAGGCAGCATGATGCAGGACTCCATCCCCAAGATCATGACCTGAGCCGAAGGCAGGTGCTTAACCGCCTGAGCCATCCAGGCTCCCCAATAGATAATTATTTTTTTAAAAAGATTACAGACGACACATCATTACCACGAAAGTAGCTTATTTATAGTGCAGACTATGCAGACCAGTCTGCAAACTACATTTCCTTCCTGGAACTTGTGTCCCGCCCATCTTCTGGTTCATACACCAGCTGGTTGGCTTATGAACCACTTACCACAGCAGGTGCTGTTTCCATTCACTTATTTATTCATCCATTCATTCAAAAGACATTTGTTGAGTGCACCTGCTAATCAGGAAACTAGGGGCCTTATATTATTATTTTTCATCCTAATATCCCCAAGAAGTACATATTCTTATTCCTATCTTACAGATCAGGAACAGACTCAAATTAATTAACTTGCTAGATCAAGTCTATATGATGCCAAACCACGTGCCTGTCCTCCTCCTTCATAAGGGATAGAAGAAGGCAACAGATGATTAATTATAGTTTTTTTTTACTTTTTGCACTAATGTGATCCTCCACTGGCTTTAAACATAGAAAGTCACCATCTCTTCCAGGCTTGTCCTGCTCAGTGAAGGAAATAAGTACATCTGTTCACTTGTCAAATTTGCTCTTTTGAAAAAAAAAATGAAGTTATACAAACATTTGCCATTCCATTAACTTATGTGATCTAGAGACTAATGAACACAAAATGAATTTTTGCTTTTTGGGCTATTTGTCTTGCCATTAGCTAAAACATTATGACAAATTTCATCTGTAACATAAACAAACCTGAGCTATTTTAATGTCTGGAAAAAGTGAAGTTAGTGTGAGTCTCAGAGCAAGACTAATTTTTACAACTGTCTCCCTCTTTGCATCAGCCCCCTCTTTTGTTTGGATTCCATTTGGAAATCATGAAATGAACGTACCGTTCTGACCTCTAGCCATCTGTTGGCTGCCGAGAGAAATAAGTAGGCAATGTTGTTTGTGTCCGTCAGTTCCAGCATACGTTGCTTAAATCTGGTTTCATGCCTGTAGAAAACAAAAATATTATCATGCTACCCACACAACAGGAGAAATAATATGAAACAGTCACACTTACTACTACACTGTTTACTCAACATAGTGACAAATGGATGGGATGGAATGACTAGTAAATGGACTCCTACTTCAAAATAAAGGCCAGCTGCTACTGCTTTGCTGCACGCTTACCGGAGAGGGTGTGGTCCAGTGTCTCTTCCTTTCTCAGACCCCTGCTGTGAAAAGGAAGCTTTCTGATGACAAATTCCTATTAAGGATCACTTCATAAGTCTCCACATAATTTTGTGGTCACAAAAACAAGACATGGCCTCTGTTGCAAGGGCCTTACAAAAACCAGAGAAAGTTGTACAGAAGTGCAATATGCTCTACCTACTTTTTATTGCATTTTTTTTTTTTTTTTTACTTTTCCAAATAACACAGTTAGAGGTGGGTGGGAGGAGCCGGACAAGAACCAGGGAAGACAGGAAACTAGGCCTGCGTGACGGGCAAATAGATACTTTTAAATTTCTCCTTTTGCCGGCGTTTCTGGGAATCAAAGAAGGAAATTGAGTGGAAAGAAGTAGAGGATGGGGGTCCTTGGAGGCGACAGATGTTCTTGTTAGATGAGATACCTTAAGCTTAAGGTTCTAAACTATTTGTAAGAGGGGCACCTGGGTGCCTCAGTTGGTTAAGCGACTGCCTTCGGCTCAGGTCATGGTCCTGGACTCCCGGGATCGAGTCCCACATCAGGCTCCCAGCTCCACGGGGAGTCTGCTTCTCCCTCTGACCTTCTCCCCTCTCATGCTCTCTCTCACTCTCTATTTCTCTCTCAAATAAGTAAATAAATAAAATACTTTAAAAAATAAAATAAAATATTTGTAAGGATGGTCACTGCACGAAAGGAACTCTCAGCCTATAGTCCTTACAGGATTTTATGACAAATACAGTTTAGATATCAATCCCTGGCCAAATTGACCTCATTCTTGGAAATCAACATTATCAGGCCAAATTCTGGGTAATCCGTGTTATAAATGAAACTTCTAATAAGAATCTTATCCATCTCAACATGTGAGCTACTTTTTCATAGAACTCATGCTACATGGTGACAAATCTTTCTAAATAAAAAAAATAGTTTCTTTTCATTTTTCGGTTATTTTCCCTGAATAACAGAAACAGTGGAAAGCTGGATAATGTAATCAAAATAACTGATTTGAAGGTTGGAAGAAATGCCAAATCAAAATGTGGTCTATCCACTCTTCATGTTGTGACTGTTCATATATGGACCACTTGTCTGCACATTATGTTCCTAAGGAATAGCCAAGTTTCACTTAACAGCCCAGCAATGATTCCTGTTTGATAAAAGACTGTCCCAAGTTTCCCCAAATCTTAAAATCAATTTGCAAAACTTTATATTAAACCATCACTATGTCAAAAGCACGAAGAAGTCCTGGGTGGGGCGTTCACTTGGCCCACAGAATCATCCATACAGGCCAATATAAAGCAGATACTTGATATCTGTCCAATCCATCTGATCATTCCAATATGCCAAACCAGATAAATCAGATAACTGAGTCAGACAACATCTGATCTACAATAATCAAAGGATTTGCAATCAGAGCCAAATAATTACCTCACTTTGAGTTATGAGTTTGCAGCCTTGACCTAAATGCCATGTACAGGAGGACCTACACTGAAGAGCAACACAGTGGAGTGGAGCTGAGCAGTCCCAGGAACATTCCTGTCTTGTTCTGGGATGGCCCTTTAGAATTGAAGAGAGTGACTAAGGAAAAGGGAGGACGGCCCACAGGATTAGAGGATTTATTGCGATAGTGGATATGAACTATAATGAGATATATCCACGTGAGGAACAACCTTTCTGTATTTGCAGTGTTAGGGAGATTTTCAGCCCTTCATTCAGAAACATTTAGCAAGCACCAATTCTACACGAGACATCAGAATATACATATATATATATATATATATATATATATATATATATATATATATATATATATATAAAAAAGA
>LNAC01000210.1:480459-542032 GCA_002007465.1 Ailurus styani
ATATATATATATATATATATATATATATATATATATATATATATATATAAACAAGACATAACCTCTTCCCTTAAGGAGCCCAGTCTTTAGGGAAGAAGGTAAACATGGCATTAACAAGCAAGGACCATGCAACACAGAAGCTGGTTATAATGGCCCTGTTATAATGCTATTTGAATATAAAGGAATGGGGTGATTTGCATGGGGAATAAGGTGGAGGATGCGGAGAGAAGGAGAATTAAGCAGTTTCACGGAGGACCGGGAGGATGATCCGAGTGAGGTTTTGATGGATGCTGAATTCTTCAGGTGAACAAGGGAGGACAAAGCTTTGGAAGCAGTAGGAACAACATGAGCAAAGGCACAGAAATGAGAAAACTCATCATGTTCAGGGGCTCAAGACAGGGTTCCCTCTCTAGAGGATGGTGGTAATGGGGAGATCGGAGGTGGGGCCCATTGGACCAAAGCCCCTGGGCCACATTTGAGATGAACATCAAACACTTTATTCTGACAAAGTGCTTTGTCAGGGACACTTCTTACTCTTTATTTAGTTTTGGGATATTGTTTCAGATGCACTCTTAAAGAGTTTGTAAATGGAATTGGCAACGGTATGAAGCAGCAGCGAGAGGGGAGGAGTGGAAATGCAGTGAACATTCTTTCTGTGTGTTTCTATTTGGCAAGAAACCTTCTGTTTTCCTAATGGAAACTTTGACACACTCAGTCTGTATCTTTTCATCCACATCCAGCTCATCTTCTGAACATTCTTAGACCTTTATTCTGTTGGACCAAAAAAAAAAAATAGGAAAGGTCATTGAAATCTCAGTCTAATTTAACTGTGATACTTTCGTGGTAAACTACTTGAGGGAGTTCACTGCCGCGTGTGAGTACACCACGAACCCTGAATGCAGGGGAGGAAAAGCAGCCTAATCAGTAAATACTGACTTTCCAAAAGAGCTGAAGACTCTGGGGACTCTGGGTAGCCTGAAAGAAAGGAAGAAATGGATGGAAAAGAACATGTTTCATTCTTGACCAAAAGCACCAAATGTAAAGACTCTAGAATTTTTTTCATGGCAGCAGGACTGTCCCCACATTTTAAAACTTCTTTTGGTTTAAAAATGCTGATATTTGTGGTACTTAATATTTACTTTAGAAATGAATGCTTAAAGATATAAATCTGGATGAATATGACGCAGATACTTCTCCATAAAAAGTTGGGTTGTCTTTTGTTTCTTCCAATCATAATTCAAGCCTTGAAGGTTTAACACATAGTATTTTGTTCTTCTTACCACTATCTAGACTTTTCCTCGTGTAAAATTAGGAATAGTCATGCTAAATTCTGTCCATGTGTATAATAAAGAAGATAAATGAAAAGCCTAAACCTTGACTCTTGGTCAAGTTCCTCTGTCATTCTAAACTGTTATTTCCTTCAAGACGATTTACCTGATTCTAGTCCTCATCCTCTCAGGAAATGACTTCACCTTGTCCAGGAAGAAAACAGAGCAGAGGCTGTTATATGTTGAATCCATCAGTGTCCTGCTGTTCCAATATTCAGCTTGCCTGAATCCAGTCACTTCTCACCCCCCACCTGCCATGTTACCCTGTTTTCTTTGTGGTATTTATCTGGGATGGAAGTGGATGGCCATGTCTTTGTAGTCTTTAAATATCTACATCAAAAGTAGTACTTAGCATATGTTCAATACTCAAATAGATTAACTCGGAAGGATTTATTTGGTGAAAAATGAAATCTTTAATATGATGGATGTAGGAGTACCACTGGTCATTACTGGCTTCTATCAGGATACAAATTTGGTCTTAATATTATAATTTGATGCCAATAAATAGTTTTGTCATCTCTAATAAGAGGCACTCTGATGGAAAAACACATCACTGAAGAAAGTGTGAATCTTCATGATGAAGTCTATATTCTGTGATACATATTGTTGATGATTGTTGATGGTTATATCTCTCTATTCTACTTTTTGACTCAAGTTTTTATATCTAATATAAATCTATAGATTAAATATATAGATATCCATAGATATAAATATAAAGCTAATATAAATATAAATATTTCCTAGGGTAGAAAGAGCTCTAATTGAAATCACTACATGTTTGCATTTAGGGTTCCAAGAAGACATTATACTTTAAGATGTCAATTTTTAAGATTAAGTGAAATATTCAGTGGTGCCACCTCCTCTCCTGAGTTTACTCAAATAGGGAAAACAGGGCCAGATAATTTTCTGAGTGTTAAGTAAAAGTTTTTGATCAAAAGCTTGGGTTCTTACTGTTTACCAGTAATAACTGAAGAAAACTGATTAAACCCTAAAATAACTTGGTATAGTAGTTATTTATTTTATTTTTAGTAGTTTTTATTTTATTATTATTAATATACTTGGTTTAACTTGTTTATTGCTTCTTTTCTAATCACCGTGGTTAATGCTTTCCATGCCTTTGTCAATCAGCCCAATGACCCTAAGAAGCAAAGTTGATTTCCCCATTTTACAGATAAGGAAACTGAGGCTAAGGAATTGACAAGCCCGGTCTACATTGCACAGCTAGTATCTTTCCAATATGGTACTTCATTCTTTCTTTATGCTTGTCAAAATTTCAGAGAATTAGGCTAACTCTGAACATTTATTGCCATATTTTTCTCTCTTCTAGTTTAGAACACTGCCATGCCTACACAGTAGGCATCAAAAAAGTGGTAGCAATTATCAGTTATTTGCAGATAGTTTTGTTGACGATGTAATTGCCTAATCAGCAAAATGAAAATGTGTTTGCTCACCTAAATGCCCGAATGGTGGTGAGTCCTTCTGCTGTTTCTGAGAAGTGGCAAAGCAGAGGGAGCTGGGTACTATCATCAAGTTCCTGGAGATCCCTAGAACAAACCGAAGTGCAAAATTAACTTCAGATGCACTCAGGTACAGAGGCTACTGTGTTCTTCCTAAATTAGGGTTTTTACTTGTTGTTGCAGCTGATTTCTTCTAGAGCCCACTTAACAAAAATCTCAACAGCTTATAATCTAAAGAGGAAGAGAAAGATGAATACATGATGAATTTTGGTCCAGCCCACATATATACTGTGTTGTGAAAAAATGACTTGCTTTGTATAACTACTGTAGCAAACTGCTATGGGGACACAGAGGAAAGGATGATTAACTCATATCTAGGAGGTGGGTGATATTTTTTTTTTTTTTTGAGCAGGTGGAATTTAGGCCAAATCTTAAGCTTGGAGGAGGGCTTCAATAAAACAAGAAGTGCATTCCAGCTATGGGAACAAGAGAAAACATAGCAGACTAAAGAACCTAGCAGGTTCAGTCTGACTGGTGCCCAGAATCCTTTGCAAGTGCTAAAGTGGAGAGAGACTGTGTAAAGGAGAGGTGGGACTAGGTAGTGGAGGATCCTGGGTGGCTTGGACAAAATCCCCAAAGACTAGAAATAAAATGATCAGGCTATGCTTAAGCAACATGACTTAGGAGGCTATAAAGGATGAAAGAGAGTGAGTTAAGATAGTCTACATCAGAGATTTTTTTTAAAAGATTTTATTTATTTATTTGACAGAGAGAGATCACAAAAGGCAGAGAAAGGAGGGGAGAGAGAGGAGGAAGCAGGCTCCCTGCTGAGCAGAGAGTCCAATGTGGGGCTCGATCCCAGGACACTGAGATCATGACCTGAGCCGAAACCAGAGGTTTAACCCACTGAGCCACCCAGACGCCCCCAGAAATTTTTTTAAAGTTCTGAATTACTGGGATGCTAGTGAGATTTAAAATAGGGAAAAGACTGTGAGACATTCCTGCAGAAGTAGGCTTCTAAACTGCAACAATAGGGGTGCATTGGTAGCTCAGTGGGTTATAACCCCTGCCTGCAGCTCAGGCCATGATCTCAGGGTCCTGGGATCGAGCCCCACATCGGGCTCTCTGCTCAGTGGGGAGCCTGCTTCTTCCTCTCTCTCTGCCTGCCTCTTTGCTTACTTGTGATCTCTGTCTCTCTCTCTCTGTCAAATAAATAAAAAAATAAATCTTAAAAAAAATAAAAAAATAAACGGCAACAATCAATGTATTGTAGCAGGGTGAGTAAGAGAGGAGTCAAATATGGCTTGGCTGGAAATGGGAAGAAAACATGAACAGACATTTCTCCAAAGAAGACATCCAAATGGCCAACAGACACATGAGAAAGTGCTCAACATCACCTGGCATCAGGGAAATACAAATCAAAACTACATTGAGCTATCACCTCACACCAATCAGAATGGCTAAAATTAACCAGTCAGGAAATGACAGATGTTGGTGAGGATGCGGAGAAAAGGGAACCCTCCTACAGTGTTGGTGGGAATGCAAGCTGGTGCAGCCACTCTGGAAAACAGTATGGAGGTTCCTCAAGAAGTTGAAAATAGAGCTACCCTATGACCCAGCAATTGCACTACTGGGTATTTATCCTAAAGATAAAAATATAGTGATCTTCAGGGGCACGTGCACCTGAATGTTTATAGCAGCAATGTCCACAATAGCCAAACTATGGAAAGAACCTAGATGTCCATCAACAGATGAATGGATAAAGAAGATGTGGTGTACACACACACACACACACACACACACACACACGCACACACACACACAATGGAATACTATGCAACCATCAAAAGAAACAAAATCTTGCCATTTGCAATGTCGTGGATGGAACTAGAGGGTATTATGCTATGTGAAATAAGTCAATCAGAGAAAGACAATTATCATATGATCTCTCTGATATGAGGAATTTGAGGGGCAGAGCAGGGGGCCATAGGGGGTAGGAGAGAAAAAAATGAAACAAGATGGGATCGGGAAGGAGACAAAACATAAGAGACTCTTAATCTCATGTAACAAACTGAGGGTTACTAGAGGGTGGGGAGTGGGGATAGGGTGGCTGGGTTATGGACATTGGGGAGGGTTTGTGCTATAGTGAGTGCTGTGAAATATGTCAGCCTGATAATTCACAGACCTGTACCCCAGGGCAAATAATAAAACAAAAACAAAAACAAACAAACAAACAAAAAACAAATCTAAATCTGACAAAGTGTGCCATTTTCATGCTGTATAGACTCAGCAAGAGGTTACAAGAGGTTAGAGGTTGGTTGAGACCCCGAACTCTGGCCATTGCATATCTGTTAATGTTATTTAGAGGTACTGAATTAAATGATATATATGGAAAAAAAATATGGCTTGGCTGTTTCTAGCTTAGCAGACTTGACAAATGATGGTATTATTTACCAGGTTGGGGGACACAGAATAAAGGAATTTGAAGAAAAAGACAATGAATTTGCCCTTGGCCACAATGAGTTTGAATCCTTGCCTCCGTCCTTCATGGAACTTTTTTCATAGGTCCTCCAAGAAACTACATTCATACTATATATATAATATTCAGTGAACGTTTGGTGGACAAACATCTGAATCATCCTTTTCATAAAGATGCACACTAGTGATGAAAAAATTTCCTTAAACCACATAAGCTAGCATATCTTTTTTTTTAAGATTTTTATTTATTTATTTGACAGAGAGAGAGAGATCACAAACAGGCAGATAGGCAGGCAGAGAGAGAGGGGGAAGAAGGCCCTCTGCTGAGGGGACAGTCTGACGCAGGGCTCGATCCCAGGACTCTGAGATCATAACCTGAGCCGAAGGCAGAGGCTTAACCCACTGAGCCACCCAGGCACCCCTGAGCTAGCATTTCTAGAAGATAGGCTAAGAGTTATACCATATGTTTCAAAACATCCCTCTTTTTTATTTTCAGTCTTTTTTTTTTTTAAGATTTTATTTCTTTATTTGACACAGAGAGAGAGAGATCACAAGTAGGCAGAGAGGCAGAGAGAGAGGAGGAAGCAGGATCCCTGCCGAGCAGAGAGCCCGATATGGGCCTCGATCCCAGGACCCTGAGATCATGACCTGAGCCGAAGGCAGAGGCTTTAACCCACTGAGCCACCCAGGCGCCCATATTTTCAGTCTTTTTTTATGCCATTTTTTAAGTTTTGGGGGTTGAGAATTTAGAGTTAGCATCAACCTTCACCTTCCAGAGTCAACTGAATTAAACTGTTCATAATCTTCAACAATTAATTTGGGCCATTCTGGGCTGCTGTGTAGTGCCACAAACAAATGCAAAACTCTTTTGAGTTTCTACAATGGATTTGCCCTCTTTAGAAATTGCAGGTGAGGAGACAGAAAGAAAGAGGGAAGGGAAAGAAAGAAGAGAGGAGGAAAATGAATGTTAAGGAATGTGAGTAATTTGCTACTTTAACCATAAAACTAAGTGGCTATTTGTTAATTTGACACAAGTAACAGGTGGTCACTACATTTGAGGTTTGAAATGAAGGGGAAAAATGAGGAAGGAGAAACCCTTGTTTATAAGACTGTATTTTGTGAAACCAAAAAGGTGAGGGTACAGTTTGACCTTGTATTTTTACAAGTAGGAAACACACTTCCTTACAGAGCTAACCACACATTAGTTCTTTGATTTCAGAGATTCCAAATTCCATCACATTTCCTGTCTCCCACTTTAATTCCTTTTGGTGTTTACAAAACGTCTGTTCAGTTGCCTGAGCTTTTCAATATGAGACAGTCCTGCAGAGGCTCGACATCTAGAAAGGTTTTTTGTTTTTGTTTTTTTTTAAGATTATTCATTAATTTTTTTGACAGAGAGATAGAGAGCACAAGTAGGCAGAGAGGCAGGCAAAAGGAGAGAGAGAAGCAGGTCCCCCACTGAGCAGGGAGCCTGAAGCGGGGCTCGATCCCAGGACCCCAGGATCATGACCTGAGCCGAAGGCAGATGCTTAACTGACTGAGCCACCCAGGTGCCCCAAGAAAGGTTTTTTCTGTCTGTGAAATTAAATGTGTCATGTGGTCATATTTGCTCACTTTCAAAGAATTTCAAATAAGGATGTTTGATAATCCATTATCAGTGTTAATTCTTTAAAAGTGACCATCTCCTCCATGCTGTGCCTGGTGGCACAGTCGGTTAAGCATTTGACGCTTGGTTTCAGCTCAGGTCCTGATCTCAGGGTCCCAAGATGGAGGCTCACATGGGGCTCTGCACTCAGCATGGAGTCTGCTTGAGATTCTCTCTCCTTCTACCCCTTCCACTCATTCTCTTTAAAATAAATAAATAAATCCCTTTAAAAAAAAGATTATCTTCATATTTTAGTCACTACCAATGCTAAAAACACATTGTTCTTTCTTATAATGAACTGAATTCACAATTCCTATTATTTATTTGTTTATTTAATGATTTGTAATTCCAGTTTATGACGGACTAGGAATATTTGCCTGGTCTTTGTCTTCGATTTGTATTGCAAAGAGGCAAAAATAAGCCCAAATGAGTATGTGACTGAAGTAAGACATGACTGTAATATTTAGTGTTAAGAAGACAAGAATAGATTTGGAAACAACAGAAATGAAGTAACTGAACTTCTTGCCCCTCCATCAGGCAGCATCAGCAATGGTACCAGAAGAAACAAAAGAGTGAACTCATGACTAACTCCTCCCTTTTGGTCTGAATTTGCTACAAGAAAAGCCGATGAGCCTGGGAATGAAAAAACAGTCTAGATTTAATACAGATCTCTAACATTTGAAGGACCCCAAATCATGGCCGAAATGGAGAAACAACCACATTTTTTGAATTAAAAAATGTTATATGATATCTTGAGAGGTTCCCAACTATATTCTTGGCTTTTCTTGTTACCTTCCCCCAATTTCTCATCATCTTCCTTGCACTCACGTCCTATTAAATATTCTCAGTTTACCGAATAAACTCAGTATCTATCTTCTTATTCCAGCACTTATCCCACATACAAGGATTACCTTATCTATATTTTATTTTCCCCAGAGACTATATTTCTTGAGAACAGATTCTTGTCAAGTGGATCTCTTCACCTGCCACATGGCTTACACAATTATTTTCAACACAGTAATGCTTACTGAATGTTTGTTGCAATAAAGTGATTATTCCAATGATATAAAATTTACTGTAGTATTTATAGCAAGGCTTCAAAGCTAAACTGGAAATTTTAAAACAACTGGTACTACATTTCATTTAATTTCAGTACATCTCAACAGATGATAAATCTTATATTAATAGAAGAATGTAAGATTCATGGCTACTTTTATTTATATTTGGCTGGGTACTCAAGTACGTGTTAAATGATCCAATGTGGAAAGTTCCAATCTCTTGGAGTTACAGCTCTTCTATCAGACATTAAAGATTATCTACTTTACTAGTCATCACTCTGACTTATCTCTTTAACATTTTTAAATTCTTCTAGATTTTTACAGAATGCATTTTAGCATTTTACAATATTTTATCCTTTCTCCCCACTGTGGAATCTAACAATATGAAATCACTTACCCTTTGGAACTGTGTTTGGTTTTACAAGATTTCTATCAATGTCATGTTCAGAAAAAGGACCACAGAATGAAAGATTTGGCACAGTTTGTGGACTCAAAACTCAACATGTCAATCCACATGTTAATATATGTTCAGGGCTTAAACAACCAATTACAGAAACAATTATAATAGATCTCCAAATGAAATATAATATAGGTTTTATCATGTTAAAAATAGGTTACATTTCCAAATTCCATACCTAATCTTGAAAAACACTATAGAAAATCTGGATCACAGCAAATCAAATATATAGGCTTTTGAAAATGAATAGAACTTTGTTTTACTTACTTAGAAGCCACTCGAAAATATTTCTGGATAAAATAGAAGGCGACCCCCAGAGGCACAAGAGCAACCAGGAACACAGGGGTAGCATAAGAAATCATGCCAATGGCAGACAGGCAGAGCAGTGTTGAGCGAGTTAGAGATTCCAAAGTTGGAGGGATGTGCTATTAAGAAGGTAATTTGAAAGGAAAGTGTTTTAGCTCAAAGAAAACATTGGTTACAATGCAACAAAATATTTGCTTTATATTAAGTTGATTTATATAATTAGTTATAAAAGTAGTATATGAACATTTGCATTGTAAGCAAGCCTTCACTCCTTCAACTTCACTCACTTCCCTTAGTTTAGTATTATTACCCATCTACCTTCCTATCTACTTATCATCGGTCAGTCTGTCAGTCTTTATCGTGGGGATTTTATGCAAATGGTACTATACTATAAATCTTATTAGCCTGTGTGTTCTTGATTTATTTTACTGAATAAATCTTCCCATGTTACCATACACAAATCTCCCTCTTTTTTAACGGATGCATACTATTAAAAACATAGCTATTTCTCTTCTGTAAGACATTTACATTAATTTTCTGTATTTTGCATGCTCATATCCTTTACATGTTTTTGATTGGATTATTTATCTTCCTTGTTGATTTTTAGATGCTCTTTATAGATTATGGATGTTTTCCCCTTGCTTTACATATGTTGCCAGCTTTTCTCCCAGTTAATCTATTATATTTTAAATTCATCTTTGATCCTTTTAGTTCAACAGAAGTTTAAAATTTTACATAGTCATTTCCGTTGGCTTTTTTCCTTATTCAGAATTTTGTGTCTTACTTAATTCCCACCCCAAAATTCTACAACGAGTCTCTGACATTTTATTTTATAGTTTTATGTTTTTATATGGCTATCTTTATTCCATATACATTTGCTTTGTATTTTATGGATAGCTAATTGTCCAACATCCTTTATTGAAAAAATAAACTTTTTCTTACTGATTCCAGGTACCACACTTATCCTGTGTTAAATCTCTCCATATGCTGGTGTTTCTGAGTTCTCCATTTTGTTCTTTTGATCTACTTGTTTTCTGTGATCACTGGAGTATTTTATTTTTATACTGTTTTCTGGGTATCTGATGGGGAATTCTCTATATATACAGGATTTTTAGGATTTCCAGGATAATTGGATCTTTTTTCTTATTAGTTTTCTCTCTATTTTTGTTTTTGTTATTATTATGAATAGAATTTATTTTCCACTTAATTTTTTAATTGGTGCAGAGAAAGTTACTGAATTTTATATCATATACCTTATGCAGATACTCTTCTGAATTTTCTATCTAGCTGTTTTTTTTTAATTGTACTAATTGTCTTGAACTCTCTAGGTAGCAATCATATCATCTTCCAAATAAGGACTGTGTTGTCTCTTCTTTTCCCATACGTATTCCTTATGAAGTGTTTTAGATGCAGTGTGACTAACACCAAAGAAAACAACAAAATTTTTCAGTATACTTTTTAGTCAGCTGCATGCATCAAACATTCTTTTCCTAAACTGAGGATAATTTAGATATTCTGAAGGTAACTCCAAAAAGTCAGAAGAGACAAGTGCTGAATTTGATGGATTCTTTTGTCAGTTATCTGAAGCGGTCTGTTCTTGGAGTGATCTAATTTTAGAGTTTGAGGACTTTAATTTCAGGACAAACTTCTAGAGGCAGAGGGATCTAAAACTAAACTGGGCGTCCCTGGAATATTCTCTAAAATATTATACCATCTAAAACTTTTCTTATTAAAGAGCCAGTCTAGTTGAAGTAAAGGACATCTAAGACAGCGTGGCATTCTATCCTTTGCTTCTGGGATACACCCTGCATTTACACGAAACTTTAAGAATTTTGCTGCGAATGGAGATACAACATTGATCAAAATGATTTTTTATAATAAATAAATAAATGTTTATTATTTGCTAGTTCCCTTTATTTCATCCCTATTCTCCAAGTATCCTTGTCTACATGTATATATTATTTCAAATTAAGGTTTTCCTTTAAATTTTTATTCTAGAAATCAGTTATGCATATAATATTGATAAATGTGCATATACACTTTAAGTTCTAGAAGTCCTCTATTGTTAACAGAAATCATGGTTGTCTTAAATACTATTTATCTTATACTGAAAAAATTGCTTTTGAACCTGGAAGTAACTCAGGCACTCACCTGATCAATGATATTTGTATCAGCTGAGAAGCGATTGAGAATCAGTCCCAGGGGGGTGGTATCAAAGAATCTAGGCAATGAACAGATTGAAAGGCATGATAATACTAAACTATCCAGAACCTGATCACTGCTAATGGACATCTTAGGGTCAGGAAAATGAGAAGGTTCCTATTTATTTGCTGAAAGGCCAAATACACTCTCCAAAGTTTCACATTTTGCTTAAATTTAAAGATTCATGTTCTTATGATTTTGTGTGGGGGAGTAAGAAATAATTACTTTTTTTTACCTTATTGGTCCAAGAATTATCTTATTGAGGAGATTGTGGTGAAGGTTTTTGGCAGCTGTGAGACCCATCCATTCTACAGTGAGAGATGTAACAAGGCAGAGAAAAATACCCGCTCCACAAAGTATGCTAAATCCAGCTACATAGTAGGTCTAAAAAGCAACCAACACCAAAAAACCCACATATGAAATTATCAGTTTTTTCTTACTAGAACACAAAATATCAAAGTCAGACAATATTTTCAACTTCATTATCTTGCACAAATGTAGACAGTTGAAGGAGTGCAGTTTTTGGAGACTAAAGACATTACCCCCACCATGTCCCTACTTGTTTCCTTCACTCTCTTCCAAGGTTTGCCTTAGGGTAGGTGAAGCATTAGAATCTACTTTCAGGTTTGAAATATTTTTTTCTTTCTACATTGTAGAGCTCATCCTTCCTATCCCTAATCTCAGAATGACCAGTTAATACGTTGGCATCAGTAGTTAAAATCAATACCATCAAAACAATAACAACAAAAGTTCCATGTATAGGTTACACACACACACACACACACACACACACACACACACACACACACAGTATCATGTGCATATACCTCCCCTGAATCAAAATCCAAATAATATCTTTAAATGTTTCTTATGATAAGCTTTAAAAACACAAAAGTGACCCTAATAGATTCCATTTTGACAGGTCATTCCATCTCAGGTCTTATTCTAGTTAACTTACAGAATCATTACAAAAATTCTATGACACTTGGGCTATTAATATCCAACTAAGTAAAAGTATCACCGTTAATCTCAATATTTATTTCCTTGATGATTGAAAAACAGAATTCACTATACCTGATCAGCTTTTCCGCTATTGTTTATACTGTACTCCGAAGTCCATGTGGCCAGCCAGTAGTCTATGGCCACAATGACTGAATGTTTCAAAAGCTTAGAGAAAATCATCAGGAAGAGCAAGAAGAATCCTCCAGAAGTAAGGTATCGCCAGCAGGTTTTCCATGGCATTTTAGTCCTGAGCCTCATTACAGTGGACATATTATCATCTTCGTCTTCCTCCTCTTCTTCCTCTGCATGTAAAATATTAGTTTAAGCTTTCCTCAGTCAACAGGTAGATAAAATTTGTATTATCTTACAAAAAAGAAATCTCCCTCAGATTTATAGAAATACAAGTCTTAGTCTTAGAAATCTTAAATGCTTTTAGCAGGAAAAAAACTCATTGAACAAATTGGTGAAAAATGAATGAATGAGCAAAACAGTAAGAAACATCTATGTCTGGATGAGATAATTTGGCAATTTATTACACAAAAAATTGAGAGGAAGTGTAGACTAGAAGTTTACAAAGTTATTGAAAGAACCGTGTTGCCAATGAAACCACAGGTCTGGCCTTTAAACACATAATTTTTTGAACTCTAAATTTCTGTATTTGTAAAACTTCACCAGAAGGAAATAGACTCTGAAATTTGTGGATTACCCAAGAGGGCATAATCTATGTTCTCTATGGTCCATTTTAGATGTGGTCATGGAGAAGCATGAGCAAGAAACATTCTAGAGAACAAAGGCAGAGGGCAGAGGACAATATTCAGGGAGTTCCTCTCAGATGTTTAAACCATCTGGAAACTCCAAGATGATCCTAAGAACATACTCCATTATGAAGACGGGATTTCGGCATTTCCTCAACAGCAAAATTTGATTATTTGTGTGGTCTGGCCACTGTTGTGCATTTCCTATCCTTTCCTTTTCCAAAGACCATGTTCACTGCAGTCATCCTGTTACTCTAGATTGAGCAGGTTATGGGTAGGAGAGATAGATAACTTTGGTTTATAGGTTATCAGACCACAGAGATCTAAACGTGGATACTATTAAGACTGAGCATCACCAAAGATCCTGACATTTTGAACTGGTTAAAGTAAATGAACAGGTCTCAGATAATCTGTCCTTTGGTAAGGGTAGGTTCAGTGTGAGCAGGATTAGAAATCTACATGATGAAAGTTCACTTACAGACTAGCTGTCTCTCCAACATCCATTCACTGTTTCCATACTAATTGAAATTTCAACTTGCCTATGGCTGCCCAGCTAAATGACAAGATTTCGTCCTTTTCCCAGTACCTAATCTGTCCATGTAATGAACTGGCTAAAGGTAAGGAGTTAGGAACAATATGTGCAAGTACTACCCTTCTTCCCTTTTTGGTGGCTGGAACAGACATACTGACCAGGACCAGGAATAGCAACCTAGTGAAAAATACGCAGCACACTGTGCTCTTTAAAATGCATTACATCATCTTATTCTGTAAGAAAGGAGTCCTACATTATTTTATGCCCAAGAGAATGGATTAACACAACAAGCCCAGGGTAGAGTATGCAGCCATACACTCACCACTGGAACACTGGAGAGAGTAAGTGGCATGACTCCACTTTTAGAGTACATTAGAAATAACTGGTTTTAAATTCTAAAGGCTGATGTCTGTTTACCGCACCAGACATTCTTTAAAAATATTTTTAAATCTAAGGAATTGAAGTGCAAAATCCTTTCATTTGTTCTCTCAATGAATATTTACTGAAATACTGAATAGTTATCCAAAATATAAAGGTAGCACATTTTGGTGTTCTTTGGCTTGAAATTACAATTTTCCCTCTTTCTTAATTGGCTCATAGAAATGCAGTCTTAAGCAAGAACTATATAAGAAACATGAAGTATAGTGCATTTACCCTATGGAATTAAATGAGATTTATCTTACAAACTTCTTGGCAACCAATGTCAAGGCAATGTAATTATTTCATCTTATTCCTCGATTTTCCGGGAAATCTTTTGTTCTCTACTATACCTTATTAGATCCAGAAAACTGAAACATAGCAAATGGCTTTTGTGGAATTCTCTTTGTCTTCATTGCTGTATTGTTATGAAAATTCCATGAGGACTTAGTGAATGATTCAAGTATAAATATTTTGAAACAGTATTTTCTTCATATTCCCCATTTATTGCTTATTTCTGAAGGACTGACATTTTATTAATGACTTGACTTGGTCACTAAACCTTTCCAATGTATGTGAACAAGGGTCTAGATCTATTTATGAATACAGCCTTTTCCTCTCAGCCCTCTCTCGCACAGCACAAATACACTAAGACACACTTAGAAACCGTTCACGATGCCAGTTGATGGATTGCATACACTTTTCCTTTGCTCCTATTCTTTTCATTTTCAGTATTACATATTTGGCTTAGTTCTTTTCTCCCTGCAAAGTGGCTTTTTATTCTTCACGAGTATACTCGTGCATCAGTTGCCAAGGTAAAACAGTCACGTCCCACTTGAATGTTTCAGAGAGAAAAAAAAGGTCTACCTTCATCTTCATCCTCCATTTGGGCTTTGGCCTCTCTCGAATACATGGCTCTTCGAAGAGTTTTCCTCTCTAGAGTTGTTTGGTCAGCTTCCATATCCTACAGGAAACACCATGTTATCATCATTCAAGGAGCTCACAGCTGCAGGAAGGTTTTGACTCACCCATCAGTCCCACACGTACCAATTGTTAATTATCTTTGCCAGTCTTGGGCTCTCTGCTATCTATAGAGCCCCACAACTCCTGTAGTAGGAGTACTTGTGAGGCAACAGCTGAGGTTTGTAAGGCTTCAGAGCTCAGGGGTGTTGGGCAGTAAGAAGCCAGGGCAAGTAGCAACAACGCAAGGGCGCCGACCCCAGGAGCAGGGACACCTCCTCCTTAAGGCAATTCCACTACTGCTACTTGTTTTATTTTTATATCACTTTCAGATCCTCCCTGTAATTCTCTAACTAAAGATTTATTCATGTTAATAAATAATTTCCTTCAAAAATGCATGCAGTTCTAGACTGGATGAAGCACTATCACTCATCCCCTTTTGTAAATTACTAAATCAGAGTGAGTCCTTAGCATCTCACTAGGGTAGCTGCACAAAAGAAATGGACTTTAATAGCCAGTAAAGGAAGGTAGGTAATTTTGAAGCAAATGAAAAATGAGGGTACTTAGGTGCCTAGCAGCTTAGGAGAAAGCTCTAGGAGGGGGAAATATGCAGAAGGAGAAGGGAAACTTTCCCCCAAACAAACTTTGTGAATTTTTCAGGGTTGCTTCAGACTTGTGTGCTCAAGACAGGGAGAAGCATTTCATTTTCATCACTCCTCTTCTTCCAACACCCAAGTGTTGGAACTGGACTTGGCTTCAGAATTGGAGTGGTAGCATCAGTTCTGATACATTGTTGGTTAAACCAGCTGCTGCAGGACACTTTGGGAAACTAACCATAGCCTTGTTTCTATGGGGAAATGCATTCTCAGTTCCAAACAACAGACCAACAGACTTTTGGAATCTGGTAAATTGAGGGCTTTCTGTATATGTTCACACACACACACACACACACACACACACACACACACACACACACTTCACAGTTTGACTGTTACATCAATAAACAAATAAACCCTTAGTGATCAGTCTCTAGGTAGTGATCACGGTTGTTGTTGTTTTTGTTTTGGCCTTATACATGTGTGATTTAGGAGACTTGCTAGAAGGCTCTATTGTTTCCAGATTCTTGGTTAAAAAGAATGAAAGCTGAAGTGTTTCTTGAATAGCATTTTTTTCAGAGACAATTTCATATTAGCTTGTAATTTTGCCTAATGATATGAAAACTAGCTTGTACATGTGATTGAACACAAAATTAACGCCGACTCAACCTTTGCATATAGGGTAATAAAATGAAATTATCTTGCACGTTGGAAAACAGCAAATTTGGTCCCTGTTCAACTCCTCCTGCTATTTGAGCAAAAGACGGAACATTTCAGATACTTAAAAGAAATATTTACTTATTTTTCTTATAAGTAAATGCTCATATTAATCTCATTACAGTTTAAATATTTTGAATGATGTCGATCTTTGACTTAAGTAAATGTGAATTTCGTTTCATTTATCTAACAAGCATTCTTGAATGCCTGTTATGGATTGGATCAAGATGAGGAGGAGAGGAGACATCAAATGATGTTAGTTTATTTTGCTTAATAACATTAGGAAGATAATGGTGTCATCCAAGCTAGGATTTTTGATAATATTTAAATCAGCTCGAAGTGTTATCGCCTCCTCCTTCTTGTAGTTTTCATTGCTAGCCTTGTAACATATTCTTTTGTTGGCCCCTTAGCCCTTAAAACTGACAGTGGTGTCTAAAGCCCAGGGCCAGGATGTTCTGTTTCTGGGTTTCTCTGCTTGCTTGATCTGCTCTGGCTCTAGGTCAGCTTTTCTCAACCTTGGCACTGTTGACATTTTGGCCAGATAACTCTTTGTTGTGGGGGCTGCACTGCAAGATGTTTAGCAGCACCCCTGTCTTCTACCCACAAGACGCTAGTAGCATCTGCCCCCCAGCTGTGACCACCAAAAAAGTTTCTAAGTGTGGCCAAATGTCCCCTAAAAAGCAAACCGGACCCTGGTTGAGATCTTGTGATCTTGGCAAACACCGATCCTGCCACATAACAAAGTGAACAAGAAACTGTTCCCCCTCACCAACCCTTGCCCCCAATGTGACTCTCCTTGCCTTCAGATGAATTTCCAGTGCCTGCCCTTCCCTAGGTGGCAGTAACCTCCCTCCATCCCCAGGTGAGGATTCTGGACAGGTGCACGGTTCCTTCTGGCTTCTACTGGCCACTGTTCAACCTCACAACTGCATTCTCTCTGTCCACACCCTAACTTGCTCCATATCTCCGCCCACTGATTTATAACCCTGTAATGTGTCTTTAATTAGAGAGCTATGCTATCTCAAGTGATCACTTCATTTCTAAATACAACTTAATGGACTTTCTTTCTGGCTTGTTTAACAGTCACTATTACTATAAAATCAAGCCAACAACTCCCTCTCTCTCTCTTTTTTTTTTTTTTTCCAGATCTTCTTTCCAAAGTAAACCATAAGTGGCCCCACTCCTCAAGCTTACATCATATTCTTTTGTCCCTGGCATCTAGGTCACTGTAAAAAAAAGTCATTTGGAGCCATCCCAATCAAGTGTCTCACAGTATAATTCCTAAGTGGGCACCTGCTGATGGTACCTTGTAATTTTTTTTGACGAATATCCTTATTTCAATGGTTCTGTGATTTGTCTCATTCTATTTAAACTTCTACTTCTGCATGTCTTTTCTTCCTTAGGTAGTTTGCATTGGAATTCTTTGGCAAATCCACAGAAGACAGAGCAATCCTAGGGTCTGTCTGACTTTTTATCTTCCTCTCTCTATTGAAACATAGATCCTTTTATTCCTTTATAAAATAATGCACTTTAATTTCTTGATATTCTCAGAAATTTACTGATACAACAATTTCATTTTTTAGCGCTGATTCCAGGTCAGGAGTACCAAATTCTGGACACTTCCTAGTCTCAACTCAAAAGACATTAAAAAATTTACTAATACATTTTATAATTACACCTCTCAACCACAAGTTGTTCTTTCACTGCTCTCAGTCTGGTCTCCGATTCAGTTATCACCTCACTCAGTGGTATATTTATATCATACATAACATTATACTAGAATTACACTGAATACGGACCTGGGTTTAAGTCCACCTAGTACCACTTATAATATGTACTGTACAACTTACAAGTTACTTAACCCCTTTGGGCTTCAGCTTTTTCACCGATAAAAGTGAGATCATATTTTTTTTACTTAATTCCCATATTTTCTTTGCCTTTTCCTGGGGGTTTGTGAAAATTAAACAAGCTTATGTAAAGAAGGCTTCAAACTTAAAAACTTTATTAGCCTAAAAGTTAATTGTCATTTCATCCTGATTATTTTCCTTTATTGCCCAGCCCTATTCCAGGCTTGCTTAACAACTTCACCCACAGCTCACAGCTCTTCCTTCCTTCAGAATCATCTTAGATTTTGTTTTGTCCATGCCCCTCCATTTATAGGTGGTGAGTGAAAATATCCTCACATTATAGACGAAGAAAATAAGATACACAGAAGGAGAATTAATATAAAATAATGATAAACCATGTTTCACCAAACAGTTTAAGTTTTAAACACACATATAATATGGTTCAAATTCAAATAAAAATCCTCTAAAAACCTGAAAGCACTTCCTCCCAGAGACGTCATTAGAATTTTATTGTTTCAAAGTAGCTTATTTATTTGTTTTAAGATAAGAGAGAGAGTGAGCATGTGTGAGCACGTACATGCACAAGGAGGGGGAGAGAGAGAACCAGGCTCCCCACTGAGGGTAGAGCCCAATGCAGGGCTCTACCCCAGGACTCCAAGATCACAATCTGAGCTGAAGTCAGGTACTTAACTGACTGAGCCACCCAAATGCTCCCAACGTAGCCTATTCATTAATGACATATAAATATACAATTACTTTGGGTTTCAAATGAGGAACACTATATCATCAAATATTAAACGGCAATACACTTTTAAATGAATTTTTAATAATTATACAGCATATTCATGACTCTTTTAAAATGGACTCTGAACTCTTCTGAATTATGAGCAATTACCTTTTCTAATTCTTGATCTTGACGATTCATGAGTGTTTTCCAGTGTTCATAAAGCTCAACATCTTTGGTTTGAATGTCCTTCAAAGTCCCTTCTCTTAGTACACTTCCATCTTTCATGGCTATGATCTAAGGAAAGCACATATTAGCAGAACTGTGACAAAAAGTCACTTCACTGGCCAAATGAATTACTTTTATTTCAGATAGCATTTCTTGATGTCCCTATTTATTTATATGAGTATAATATTAAAATTAATGAAATTTCTTTTAAACACTTACCCAGTCAGCATGTGTTAGATACTGTAATTTGTGAGTCACAAGAACAAGTGTCCTTTTGTCATCTTGGAGAAATTTCAAAATCCCTTCCTGCATTAAGTGATCACTCAAGTGAATGTCCAGGGCAGAGAATGGATCATCCTACAACCAGTAAAATGGAGAGAAAAGGAAACAGTTTCTATATTCTTGATATGATTCAGTTTTTCTAGAAAGTAGAAATATAAATAACTAAGAGTAAATTATCCTTAACATCCAATTTATAAAAAAAAAGACTGTCTATATTTAAATTATTGGGAAAAGGTATTAAATTACAAGTGAAGCTTTTATTTTCTCTTTCACCTTAAAAATTATTTAAAAAGCAAATAATATCCCAAGTGATTTGTATTATTATATATAAAACCTTCAAGCTCATAAAACAATACTTCCTGACAACCTTTAACAATAGACCAAAGAAAGAATAAAACAATAATTCCGGTAGTTGGAATTTAGCTAATAAAAACAAGCAAAGACTCCAGACAAAGATGGCAACATAGGAGGCTCCTAAATTTCCCTTCCAACTATGCAACTATACACAGAGCAATTCCCTCTGAAAGAAATCCAGAAACTAGTTGAATGACTTCTACACATTGGGAAACAAAAAAAATACCCCATCTAAAAGACAGTAAAGGCTGAGACACACTCTCACCACAAACCTCACCCTCTGCACAGCACCATACAATCAGAGGGAATCCCCAACTCCCAGCATTTCTCTGAGAAGTGAAGGATTGGGACCTTATACATAGTGCCCCAATTTTTATGGCTGTTACCCAAAGGACAGGCCCCCAAATCACTTAGCTTTGAAAGTCAGTGGGGGTTGCATTGGTAAGTTCGACAGAAATATAGGAAACCAAAAGCCTTTGGTAATAGGCACACGAGAACTTACCACATCTGTCTCTCCAGGATTCAGCACAGAGGGAGCAGGCAAAAAAGCCCTTCACCCAGTCTTTCCCTGGAAGAAGTCTGACTGCATACTTTACAAGTTGCTACTGGAGGGTCTGGCTTCTAATTAGCATGAATGGTCCTGATTATGATCCTTCCTGTAGCCTGAAAGAGCTATTGGGCACTTCCCTTGTCTTTTCTTTCCATCCTACTCTAACAATGAAACCAAGCTGCCAATATCTCCCTGGAAGGAGATTCTCACCTCTAGTGTCCAATTGTTGTGGAGGACACTAAATATACTGGCTCCCATCACCTAGCTCTGATAGCCAAGAGGGCTTGCATTCATGAGTCCCACAGGACCATGGCAAACAAAGAAGCCATTTCTAAATAGGCATAGGAGTACCCCACATGGCTATACACTCTGGCTCAGTGCATATGGAGCAGACAAAAATGCTCATCTTCCAGTTTCTCCCTGGAAGAGCTTCGACCAAATATCTTCCCAGCTGCTGCCTGAGGGTCCAGCTTCTAATCAGCCTCCATTTAGGTGCTGACTGTAATCCTCCCCTTTGGGACACTGATGGGTCTTAGCCCACCATCAACTACTGGGAATCAGTAAGAATAAAGACAGCAGCTTGGGCAGTCACAAAGTCCTGAAAGGCAACCAAGAGCTTGGGTCAGGTTGAATGATGAGGTTCATCACCTACAGGAGACCAGTCTCTCAAGACTGGGAGAGCTAGACAGCTCTTTTTAGCTTTTTAGCTTTACTAATAATGCACAGAAGGCAACACAGAGAGTTATGGGAAATTAAGAAACAAGAGAATGTGTTCCAAACAAAGGAACAAGATAAATCTCCAGGAACCAATCTTAATGAAATGGAGGTAAGTGATTTATCTGATACAGAGTTCAAAGCTCAAATAAAGATGCTCACTGAGGTTGGGAAAGCAATGCATGAATAAAGTTAGAATTTTAACAAAGAGATATAAAATCATACCGAACAGAAATCAAAGAGCTAAGAATATAATAATTGAACTGACAATTTCAATAGAGGATTTCAACAGATGACTGGATCAAGAGGAATAAGGGATCAGTGACCTGAAAGACAGGGTACTGGAATTAACCCAGTCAGAAGAACAAAAGAAAAAAGAATGAAAAAGACTGAAGCTAGCTTAAGGGGCTCATAGGACATCATCAAGAGGAGCTATATATTCATTTTAGGGGTCCCAGAAGGAGAAGTGAAAGAAAGGGGCAAATGTTTATTCAAAGAAATAATGGCTGGAAATTTCCCCTTCCTGAGGAAAGAAACAGACATCCAGATCCAGAAAACCCCAAAAGTACCAAAAACATGAACTGAAAGAGAGCCAAACTAAGACACTTTAAAATTAAATTGTCAAAAGTTAGACAAAAAGAGAACATTAAAAATAGCAAAAGAAAAACAACTTGCTACATAAAAGGGAATCTCCATAAGTGTATAAGATTTTTCAGCAGAACCCTTGCAGACCAGAAGATAGAGGGGGTGATAATCCAAAGTGTTAAAAGAAAACAAAACAAAACAAAAAACAACTACCAACCAGGAATACCCAGCAAAGTTGTACTTCAGAACTGAAAGAAAGACAAAGAGTTTTCCGGGCAAACACAAGTTGAAGAATTTCATCATCACTAGACCGCCCTTACAAGATATGTTAAAGGAGTTCTTCGAGCTGAAATGAAATGACACTATTTAGTAAGAGGAAAACAAATGAAAGCATAAAAATCACTAGGAAAGGTAAATACATAATTAAGTTAGAATACCCTAATATTGGGCGCCTGGGTGGCTCAGTGAGTTAAAGCCTCTGCCTTCGGTTCAGGTCATGATCTCAGGGTCCTGGGATCAAGGCCCGCATCGGGCTCTCTGCTCAGCAGGGAGCCTGCTTCCTCCTCTCTCTCTGCCTGCCTCTCTGCCTACTTGTAAAGTCTCTCCTCTGTGTCAAATAAATAAATAAAATCTTTAAAAAAAAAAAAAGAATACCCTAATATTTTAACAGTGGTTGGTAAATCATTTAAAACTCTAATATTTAAGGTCAAAAGAGAAAAGTATTAAAAATAACTGTAACTGTAATACTTTATTAGTGGATAAATATAAATAAATATATATGTATACATATATCAAGTTACATGTTGTACATTTTAAATTTATTTGTCAAATATACTTCAATTAAAAAAAGAAATTTCAGGTGGAGTCTGACTCTAGCCAAGTTAACTACCTTTGCTAGAACAAATCAACTTTCATCACAGGAAAATATAAGAATTTAGAGGCTCTACAATATATCACCTACAATATCCAGGATACAGAAAAAATTAACAGATATATAAAATATTGAGAAATTTTGGGCCTTGGTCAAGAGAAAAGGCAGGCAGTGGAAACTTATGACTCAAGATGAATTAATGGCCATTTAAACAGTTATTATAGATATATTCAAGGACTTGAAAATATATTGTAAAAAAAGCATAAAATAGGGGCGCCTGAGTGGCTCAGTTGGTTAAGCAACTGCCTTCGGCTCAAGTCATGGTCCTGGAGTCCTGGGATCAAGTCCCATATTGGGGTCCCAGCTCCGTGGGGAGTCTGCTTCTCCCTCTGACCTTCTCCCCTCTCATGCTCTCTCTTGCTCTCTCTCTCTCTCTCTCAAATAAATTTTTTAAAAAGCATAAAATATTAATTGGATCAAATAAGATAATATAAATAAAGTACTTAATATAGTACCAGGTAAATAATAAACACTAAACAAATGACAGCTACTATTATATTATCAATATTAATAGTAGCAACTACAAGAATATCATACCTACCACTGAACTGAAAAACTATTGTCTTGGGAAGAAAGGAAATTTTTATGTACTGATTAAGACATTTAGAAAATAATTTAGGAAATAATTGACTGGCGATGACATTCCTGTTAATTATTTCAATATACATTTTATTTCTATAATTTTTTT
Organism: Ailurus styani; assembly: GCA_002007465.1. Lineage (NCBI taxonomy): Eukaryota > Metazoa > Chordata > Mammalia > Carnivora > Ailuridae > Ailurus > Ailurus styani. The sequence continues at coordinate 503,273 of LNAC01000210.1, forward strand.
TTAAAGATTTTATTTATTTATTTGACACAGAGAGAGATCAGATCACAAGTAGGCAGAGAGGCAGGCAGAGAGAGAGGAGGAAGCAGGCTCCCCACTGAGCAGGGAGCCCGATGCGGGCCTCGATCCCAGGACCCTGAGATCATGACCTGAGCCGAAGGCAGAGGCTTTAACCCACTGAGCCACCCAGGCGCCCTATAATTTTTTTTATAACATCATAGTAGATGCTTGATGTTTTGGAATCCTTAAAGCAATGTTTCCACAGAATTGGAAAAACACCACCGGTGTCAGGGTTATACTGACAAAGATTTCTCTATCTCCATTTCCTATAAGGCAGCAAGAATATAACAACCAGCTATATTTAGCTACCAGCAAATCACTGACTTTTGAAAATCAGGTAATGATTATAGAGGTAATCTGATTGTTTCTGAAACAACCTACTGTGTCTGATTCCAATAAAACCCTAAGAATCCCTCGTGATACAGACAAAACTATTCCAAATAATTCTGAGCACTTTTAACACAGAAATAGGACATGAACTGGAAATGAGTTTTTAATAATAATTCAGTTTGGTTTTCTATAAAATTCTGACTTTAAATGTGTAAGATAGTAAGGCAAATGCAAAGTTCATCATCTCTAAGTTGAGAGGCTCAAATTTTAGTCATGACTACACCTCTCTGATGCTGGGTAATTTTTCAAACTTGATTATTTCATTTGCAAAATGGGGATAATAAAGAGATCTGTCAGCACATAAAATTTTTGCAAAGGTCAAATAAAATATTGTTGTAAAAGTCTCTTTAAAGTTTTTTTAGAAGTGTTATTTTATTATTATTATTATTTTCTTATAAATAAAGTGGTGGTAGATTATTACTTTGCTAATCCCTTTTAAGCATCACAACGAGAGTTTAGTGACTTCCAGGAATCTCTTAATAAGGAAGAGTGCAGTGGTTAAGAATACAGGCTTTGAAATCAGGCCATCTGGGTTTGTATCCTTGGCTTCTTATTACTGTGTGACTTTGGATAAATTATCCCCTAAAGCCTCAGTATCCTCATTCATAAATAACAATAACAATAATAATAATAACAGCAATAATGCCAAAACTAATAGGGTTGTTCTGAGAATTAAGTGAGTTAATGTATATAAAGTACTTAGAATCACGCCTACATCACAGAAAGCCCTTAAGAGTGTTTTCTATCACTTATGTGCCATAGCTTCATTATAGAGTATCTTAGTGTTAAAATCAAGGGTAATCTTTTATACAACTTAATAAAAATCTAGGTTTGATGGGTTGGGAATCATTCCTTAAGATTCAGTTTATATATTAATATTTTGGGGAGATACTTCTTTTAAGGAAAACAAGACAATTTGTCAAAAGACCAATTCAATGAATAAACAATTCTATATTTTCAAGAGCATATTATTTCTTTTTATATACATATACACAGTTCTCACTAATACATTCTTCCTGTATTCAATGAATATGTGTAAGTAGTATATGTTTTGCACGGATATACTTTTGGAAATAACATAAATATTTATGTTATAAAAATTACTGATGTAAAAAAGCTTATAAAAAACTGATAACAGCACATTTGTAGATGCCATAAAGCTTCAAAAATAACTAATATCCTTGATACATCATTAAGATGTTTCCATTTGGCTTTGATATTGTGTAAATGCTAATGTGATAAAGTTTAATTAAAACAAAACACAACATCATCCAAATAATTATTTATGCAAGGTCCTTAAAGGTAGGAGTAATGTCTTTTTCTCCTTTGTTTCCTCTACCCAGCACAGAAGATGACACTGAGGACATTCACAAAATATTCAATTTCAGGTTGCAATGAAGTACATATAGCAGTTAAATCATAAATTCCAATAGTTTTAAGGTTATCTGAGCTGATCAAAGTGCATCTGGAACACACTTTTTCAAAGAGACTGATGAACACTATTACATCCAGGATTAAGAAAAGTTATAGAAATTATATAACTATGGAAGAATTAAAAATACTAAGCTTGCTTAGCTTAGAGAAAAGTAAATTAAGGTGAATTGTGTAAATAATATTAAAATGTTGATTATGGCTGCAGAAGAGACATATATGCTGCTGCAGAAGCAGAAGGAAAACCAATTAATTAAAAATCCACAGAAGCAAATTTTAATCACATAATAACCTTCCAATAAGACCTATCCATGGTAGGCAGAATAACAGCCTCCAAAGGTGTCCTAATTCCCAGAACCTGTAACTATGTTACCTTACATGTTAAATGGGACTTTGTACATATGATTAAGATTAAAGACTTTGAGATTGGAAGATTATCCTGGATGATCCAGGTAGGTCCAAATCAATTACATGAATCCTCAAGATGAGAGAACTTTTCCAGCTGTGAAGGGAGGAAGATGTGACTAGAAAAAATGGACAGAGACACAAAGTTGCTGGCTTTGATGATGAAGGAAAGCAGCCATTAGCCTATAAGAATGTGGACAGCCTCTAGAAGCTGGAAAAGACAAAGAAATGGACTCTCTCCTCGAGCCTCCAGAAGAGAACACAGCCCTGCTGACATGGATTTTCACTCAGTGAGATCCATATTGGACTTCTAATTCACAGAACCATTACATCATACATATTACTTAAATCACCAATTATGGCAATTTGTTATGCAGCAATAGAAAATTTATACACTGACCAACAAGGAAAAGGCCATCTTGAAGTTAAGCAATCTGTCTTCAGAGAGAGACATAAAAAGCTCTTAGAGGCGATATGAAAAGTAATCCTATAATGAATGGATATAGGAATCTACAGTGTTAATCGTATGACTTTTTTGAATTCCATGACTCCACAACTGAAATAAGCAAGGGTCATGAAATTGAAGGCAATGGAATGAACAGGGATAGAATACTACACCCAGAGAACCTTGGTCTCTTTCAGATTCCCAGGTCATTTAGTCTTCGGGTGGTTCAGCCATTAACTGATCCCAAAACTCAAGAAGTCATTTCCAGCTGTGGATATATCCACTGTGAAAGGGATTTATAGTTACATAAGTTACTGCTAGATCCTGCTACGGTTTTAATGGTGTGTTTTTCTGGAAGATTTTGGGGACAGGTATTCTTAGGGATATTAACCTGAAGTGAATTTCCAGTGTGTCCAAATTCTGTTCCTATCCCCAGCAATAGATCCAAATTTAGTGTAAAACTCTAAAACCAACTTACTTTTTGAAGAGCTTCTAGATATTAGATGGAGCGAAAAACTCTAAAGTAAGCCTGGAAACCAGATTTATAAATGGTGAATAACTGCACAGAAGCAGAAGGCAGGGAAAGGATCCATTTACATAGTCTGCTAGTCTCTAATATACGTACTTGTAAGTTAAGTTATTTTGGGTGCCTCCTGCTAGAGCAACAAAACTAGAGCAAAATTTGTAATCAACATAATCATCAAATTCTGTTTATGGATCTATGGGCAGAACCAAGTTTTTTTTTTACCAAGGATATACATGAGAATCATCAAAGGAGCTTTTTAAGACTCAGACTCTAGACTCTACCCTTATAAATTATGATTTAGTAGGTTGAGGGTGGTACCAAAATTTCTATAGCTTTAGAAACCTTCACAGTCAAAGTTCATGCACAGCCTGAACTGCACACCCCTGGAATGGAGTACAGTTCATGCACAGCCTGAACTGCACACCCCTGGAATGGAGTACTATGCTTACTTACCCTCTATCCACCAAGAGTAGAACTTCTAGTCCATTTTGGTCAGCAAATATAAATAAGAAGACATATGATCCTGTCCAGCTGATCCAACACCATACAGACTTTTTCACTAATGGTCCTTGTGGTTATGAAACTCAGATAAGCAACAATTTAGGATACCCAAGTCACTCAGACACCAACGCAGATACCCCAACTTTCAACCTTATGTGTTGATCTGATTTGTACTATGGGATATGGTTTCCTTTATGTTCTTTAAGATTTCAGAAGTTAAACTGTCTTTCCTTCAGTCACTTGATTTGTCCAGAGGGAAAAAAGAAGTAGAAATAAAGGTCATATTCTCACCAAAAAGACAATGTTGGTATTTTGATAGAGAGCTCGTGCCACACAGATTCTTTGCCTCTGTCCCCCACTCAGGTTGATGCCCTAGAGAAGAAATAACCATAAACATCCACCCTTTCCAGTAGTAAATGATCTATTGTTTACAAATTTTCTTTAAAATACAAACTTCTTCTTAAAAAATCTTAAATTAATGGTAATTTATTAATTAAATTGTGATAACATTGGTAAGGTAAAATGAAAATTGTCAATTTTCTGGTCAATACTTTATAATTATATTAATACTTTATAAAGTACTGGTCAATACTTTATAATTATATTAAGATAATTTTTAACTGGTAATAAATCCTTTTTTCACTCTGAGAGAAAGCTCTGCTGTACAAAAGTGTCAATAACCAAACATGCAGTATGCTGAGTGCTAAACACAGCAAGTAACTTCAAGATTTTTACTAGTTTTATGAATTGTGTCTGTAGTTTACTTCACATATACCTCTTAAATTTGATATTACCAATTATGTTCAACAGAACTATATAGCAAAATACTTTTATAATCAAGTACTAATTATAAAAAATTTTAAACTACACTGAGCACTTAGTATGTTCTAGGCTTGTGTGAATGCCTTTACATTCCTTATTTCTTTTATTACTTATAACAATTCCAATATATAGGTATCATTCCCTTTATACGCTAGTAAACTAAGGAGTCCATACTCCTAAATACTATACTACGCTGCGATCAAGAATAGGCATTAAGAGCACTGGATGTTATATGCAAACAATGAATCATAGAACACTACATCAAAAACTAATGGTGTACTGTATGGTGACGAACATAATACAATTAAAAAAAACAAGAAAACAGACTACAGAGGTAGATGAATCCCAGCTACACCACTAACTGGGCAAGTTCTTCCACCTTTCCCCACTTAGTTTCCTCAGTTGCAATATGCAGTAATGATAACACCCATATAACAAATTTGCTGTAAACATAGAAAATGCATAAAATTTTTGTCCAGTACTTGAAACCTATAAGGGTCAAAAAACTTTAGCCAAAATTGTTATAAAGATTATATAGAGGCGTAAATATTTTTTAGCTGCCCAGAACAGTATGACGTCATTGTAAAACGTGTTTACACAAAGAAAAAAAAGGTCACTTTAACAAGAATAAATAGATGTTAACAAGAATGGAAGAAATCAGAAGCAATCTCAATTTCAACTCCAAGTAAGTAAAAATACATTTGATCAAAGGCAGGAACTGCATTATGTTCCTTAAGAACATAAGTAACTAGTAGCTAGCACACTGTTACATAGATGGTGGTTACCCAACAAATACTTAAGAGTGGCATTAAAACTCCTGTGCTCCTGTTTCTGGAACCTGTCACTAGGACAAAACACAGCCCCTACACTCTCAGATTTCATTATGCTCCATTAAAAGTTAAAGACAACCAGAAGACTTTTCTAGATTTTTGTTTATTGTTTAATTAAACTATACATAGCTCACCCTCTCTCCAATTTCAGTTTGGTCTCCAAAAGGTAGTAAGTCAATATCTGGCTGAAGAGAACAGGCATCTGTAACAGCTTTGTACCTTTGGGAGAAATTATTTTGAATTTTTAAATCACTATTAATATACTGCTTATAAAGAAAGTCCCAGGTTCAACATCTTGGAAGCCGAAATACAACATTTGTTGAATGATTTAGTACGGGTTAGCCTCTACAGTAGGTTTATGGATACAAAGATAATTAGATATTGGTTCCCACTCTTATAAAACTACTAAATGGAGCAGAAGACTGATAAAAAAAAAACATATAATAAAATGGATCTCCTTAGGCGCTACAGCAGAGGTAGGTGGAAAATGCTCTTGGAATACACAGAAATGGCTGACCACTCTGAGAAGTTAGTGACAGCTTTACAAAGGAAGCAACACATAAGCTGTATCCAGAAAGATGAGTTGTAATTTCCCAGAAAGAAAATGAAGGAAAGGGAACTTCAGGAATTGCAGGACGGTGCAAAGGTCATGGTGCCTTTCAGGGACAACAGGAGACTCACTAGAGCTGAAACAGGTTTGGGGTGGGTGTCTGTGCATATGATATGGTCTGCATGCAGAAAGGAGGAGAAATGGAAGGACTTGAGGACTGACGATACTCAAATAGATCTAAGGTTGGGACTGGAAATGATAAATTGGGAGTTTAGGGAAGTATGGAGATAGGGAATGCTGGGGAAAATATCCACAGTTTTACTTTCTCAATCATCTAGTCTTAAAATAATAAAAAGTCATTCTTGAATATTCCTTCTTCTCCTCCTTGCTCTTATTTTTCCATTCTTATTCTAGAATGGTTTTCCATCAACTCTCTTCTTTTCAATTTCTTTTTTTTTTTTAAGATTTTATTTATTTATTTGTCAGAGAGAGAGAGAGAGCACAAGCAGGCAGAGGCAGAGGGAGAAGCAGGCTTCCCGCCGAGCAGGGAGCCCAATGAGGGCTGGATCCCAGGACCCTGGGATCACGACCTGAGCCGAAGGCAGCTGCTTAACTAACCGAGCCACCCAGGCGTCCCTTCTTTTCAATTTCTACAGTCACCCCCAAGTGCAAGCAATGAACACTGCGTACCTGGACGATTTTTCCAACAAACGTCTAAATGTCCCCTCACTACTAATTCAGATTCATCCTGTATGTATCTGCCATTACACTTCCAGATTAAACATCACATTTACTTTGTTATTCCCCTTTCTAAAACCTACTGTGTCTCCCCAGAATGCACTGAATTACACCCAGTTGGTTTTTAAGGCACCCCACTACATCATTTCAGCTTTTGTTTATAATCTAGTTTGCCACTGTCAATACGCATAAATCCTTTTCTGACTGTTTTTGACTGGTTCGTTTCCCAGGCCCCAAATGATCCTATGTAATTTAGGTTCTCCTCTCCTTATGCCTCTCCCCTGACTTAAATTTTTTTTTTTTTTTTTTTTTTGTGGCAAATCCATTGGTCTTTTTGTCAACTAAGTTTTTGTTACTCTAGCAGAGCCTCCATTACTAAGTAAGTTGATCTCCCCTCACCTAATTCTTAACTTTCAAGGTTTGATTTAGGGTTTTAAGACTCAGCCCTAGGGTGTCTGGGTGGCTCAGTCATTAACCATCTGCCTTGGGCTCAGGTCATGATCCCAGGGTCCTGGGATCCAGCCCGGCGGGAAGCCTGCTTCTCCCTCTCCCACTCCTCCTGCTTGTGTTCCCTCTCCCACTGTGTCTCCCTTTGCCAAATAAATAAACAAGATCTTAAAAAAAAAAAAAAAAAAAAAAAGACTCAGCCCTGAGATGATGGCTTCAGGAAAGGGTTATGCCTTTGTGCACTCTGGTGGTATTTAAAAAGATGATTGAGAGATGGCATATTCTGGCTGCTTTCCTTAACTAAACATCTCAGATCCCACATTATTCCTCTTCTTTACATCAGTAACTTTTCTTCTGCTCCTTGGATTTTTCCTTCTACTTACCAATAACCTCAGTAACACCCCCCGCCCCGCCCCGCCACCCCCAATTCCATTTTGGCTGTTTAGTTTGGGTGTACAAGTTGTTCTCAATGAATGTATGGGACGGGCTGAGACTTCCAGTAACTTCTCTTTAAAAAGTTGACTCAGAAGACCTGGTAGTGAGGGTGGAAGCAGGCAAGCAGGGAAAAAAGAAGTCATGGCTATAAAGTCTCCAGAAACCATGGACCAAACATAAGGATTAGAAATAGTTGCTCATTTTAGTTCTAAGTTTTATAAATTCAAAATTACCTCTGTTTGTTGAAAGGACTTCCAAAGGTGATATTTTCTTCTACTGTAGCATTTAATAACCAAGGCTTTTGAGCCGCATAAGCCACAGAATACCTGTTCCTACTGGAAAATGAAAAAGAAAAACAAAATGCCAAAATTATAGAAGGGTGTTGTGCTGTGTGTATTTTAGTAAAACTAAGGAAAATAAAAGTTGATAAAATATCTCAGACACAGAAATGGAAAGCTTTCAAGAAAGAACATTTTAATAACCACCAACCTTATTATTTAATGGTTAAGTATTTCACCTAAATTAAAAGGATTTGAATTTAATCAAAATGTCTCCCAATGTGCAAAATTTGATTTTGCTATGCTAAAGAAGAGTTTAAATAAATTGAAAATTTACTTTATAAAGTGACTATAATTTTAAAAATAATTAAAATATTAATAGCAGCACACTCTCTCTGATAGCACATATATTTTACTTTTTATTAAAAGCACTTTACATAACTACTAATTTTATATGCAGAACTTAGAAAAAGACATGAATTTGTACTGTGTCTGTGGCTTAATCATGTTAACATATTTTAAGGTAATAGATAAGATATAATTATTTCAAAACAAAGAATAATATATTGAGGATATACTTCAATATTGAAATAACTACACATTTTAAAACTACATATTTCAAAACATATTGAAATAGTTTATTTTTAAAAAATTGTAACCTCTTCCTCCTCCCCCATTTTTTTTTTTTTTGGCTTTCAAATTCTACCAGATGTCTATACATCAGACTTTAATTTGCAATAACCAGGAAAATACATGTGAGTTGAAGATAAAGAAGACAATGGGATTGGGTAGGAAAGGGGTCAGCTTAAAAGTCACAATTCCACAGTTAGTTCATGGTTTGTAAGTACTAATTAAGGAATCAAGGTTAAAAGATAGTAAGGTTAAGAAAAAGAATAATTAGAAATGCTCAGTAATCATCCTGAAACATTATGTCTTAGGAGTTTAAAAGACATGATGATACACAGTATGCTAGTAGTCTCTTAGATAACCATATGTGCAGTAAAACGGTGGTTCCCAACTTCTGACATGTCTGCTTACCCTCCCCCCAGTCTTCCCATCTCTAGCTTAGGGACAGATCCATCACTGTTTAATTCATAAACAATATATATTTTCTTGCTTTTTTATTTTATGAAACCCCCAAACCAATTTGCTAAGAACAGTTTGAGTTTCAGCCAAAGTTGAGACCTTTGTGACCCATGGAGAGGAAAACCATTGACACGATGGACCATTTTGTTTGGCAAGTTAATTTTTTTAAGCAGCCTGTAAATGTTGGGAACCACTGTTACTGGAAATATGTTGGCACATTTTAATAAAAACTTCGTACACTATCATAATGAATAAAATGACCAGGAGTAAGAGATTGAGTATTAAGTAAAGTCTGAGGAAGAAAGTTATTCTTATTAAACGCAGATTAAAATGGAAATAATACCTTCTGGTTGCTTCAAAAGAAGGTTCAGATTCATTTACACTGCAAGTATGGCAAACAATGTTCATTAATTATGAAATATAAATATAGAATGAATGTGTGCATATATCAGGTAAGAAATAAAATAAATACCAAACATATTAAATAGCTATGTTTCCCAAATGGTTTTTGATATTATTTTAAAGACAAACCAGACAGATGATAATTTTCTCTTATGTCTTCATCAGCTAGGAAATAATTAGTAAGCTTCCAAAAGATAGACAGCACTGTTCTATACATACAAAACCTGGGTTCATACAGTGATCTGGGTTCTACCCCAACTCTGTTCCAACTAGCTGTATAAATTTAGGTAATCTTCCTAGAAAAGCTTCTTAGTCTGTATAAGGATTTGGTATCTCCAAAGCCTCCCTACCTTTAAAATTCAAATTTAATCTATTTAAATTCCTAATTAACTACCCTACAGCATGAAAGGAAGAACATTTTGGGGACTCTAAACTTAAAAGGCTTAGACACAGCCTGGCCCTTAAGGAACTGGTGAGAAAAACAGACATGTACAATAGGTCAAACTGCAACACCTGGGTATAATTAATTATTGTTTGATATGATTCACGTACAAAGAGGCATTTGTCTAAAAACATTTAGTTATGTCTATGTTATGGGGGAAAAAACACCTGAAGACCTATTCATTTTATTGTTCTGAATTTTAATAATGTAATTGAATTCCATCCTTCTGAAAGACCTGAATTCTAAAACTACACAAAAAATTAAAGTCCAGTAGAACCCCAAAAATAGATCTGATTTGGCTTTGGAAAGTATCATATGCTTTTATGGAGAAAATATACCTCAGTATGTTGCCTGATGATGTTTAGCTTTGAGCTACTAATAATAAGATTTTCACGCATGCACATTGTTAATAACATCTTGGTATGGTTAATGGAGGCAGGAAAAAAACTATCTTGGACTAAAAAATTCCCTCTCAATAATGATTATTCCCTGACTTAATTTGCTTACACACACAAAAAAATGAAACATACAATTTCCCCTAAGTGATAGTTCCACATAATATGCTTTAGATATCAAGAAATTTGATTTTTTTTAATGGTAAAAAGCCAATGAATGACTTCAATGGTTTTAGTTAATTTGAGTAAGATGGGAAACAGATGAAGAGAAGCAGGTGTATGACAGAAATTAATGCATTAATTTACCTACTGGCCATTCAGCCAGAAGTGCCAATTAGATTTGTGAAAATGCTCACCAGATGTTTGAAAATGTCGACCCAAATTGGACATATGAATTTGGAAGGCATCAATTTTTTTCAATTACTATTCATTAAATTCCAACTATATTTATTCAATATCAATTTTGAAGTATTTATTGATCACCTCCCTTGGGAAAGAACACCCAATTCACATTTGGCAAGCCAGGGTTAAGAGTAGAGTCACTGCCAGAGGGGCAAGCAAGAGTGGGGTAGATGAAGTAAAGATGAAGAGTATTTCTGACCCACTAAAATACATACTGGATGGCCTTGAGTTATCCTGGCCTTATGATGAACTGATGTAAATTCGGCATGACTAAAATGTGGGTGTAAATGGCAAGGGAAGAAAAGTGTGTAGTGAACTTAAAAAGCATGCACAGCCAGATAGTGAAGGGGCTCATAAACTATTTTTAAAGAGTTACTGAACTTGTCTTCAGAACAACAGAAAAACACTGAAAGGGTTTAAACAAGAGAGAGAGAGAGATAGGTTCAGTTTAGAAATATCACTCTGACTGCAGAATGTACCAAACAAATTGGAGGACCAGGACTGACAGAGAGACCACTGGTAGTGGTCAGTAATGGAGATACGAAGGCAGTGCTTTGAATTAGAGTAATGGTAAATGAATGAAGAGAGAAGTGGACACCTTCAAAGATACCTAGGATTATGACAAGATGGGAGGGGATGCAGAAGAGGAAGAAGTTGTGGACAGGAAACACAGATAAGGAAGTGCATATGTTGGGGGAAGATAGCAAATTCAGCATCAGACATATTCTGTTTGAGGTACCCAAGGGATATATGAATGACCATAGCCAGGAAGCAGAATGTGAAGTTCAGGAGAGATAGCTGGTAAACAAAGGAAGACTTTGTGGTGATTTTCCCTCCTAATACATGCTTTAGATATTGTGGACTTTGGATTCCATCCTTAATTAGTGAAAAGTCAATAAATGACTTCCAATAATTATAGCTTGTTTCATAATAGAACACAGGTACAGGACCAGATAGAGGAAACTAAATTCATATGAAGCCATCTGATTGTCTGGTGAGTATATACAAAGGCAGAAATGAAGGAGACAAAGCCATAACCTGAAACACAGCACTATTTAATAAATGGCTAAGGAAGAGAAACCTGGAGAAAGGACCAAGAGGAGCAGGCAAATGCTTTAAGGTAAACTCAACCATGAGTAGAAACTAAGCAAGGAGACCTGTTGAAGGAAAAGGTATGGGCAGCAATGTCAAGTGGCCAGCACATCAAGTAACATAATGATCAAAAATACCCGATGAATTTAAAAACTAGGATGCCACTGATGGACTTAGTTTCAGTGGAGTGGCAGAGGTAGAAACCAGAGTGCAGTGGGCTAAGGCAAGAGTAGAGTAAGAGGAATGGAAAGAACAAATGCAGGGTTTTTGTTTTTGTTTTTGTTTTTATCTACAAAAGGAAGGGGCTAGACTAGTAGCTGGAGGGGGCTGTAGGCTGAGATTAGAAAGATAGGCAGAGACAGGATAGAGATAGAGACAAAGAGGCGAGGGTGCGGTTTTTCCACAATAAAAATAGAAAAGAGTCAGGGGTTGGACTAGATGTGAAGCAGATAAAGAGAAAAAGACAGCGTTCTTTGGATGTAGGGTATCTCAGTCTACTAAGGAGACCCGCCACCTAAGTTACTTAAACAAAATACAGAGGGACCAGGAGAGAAGGTACATTTTAATCTACCTGCAAGAATAAAAAAAGGCTTTGTCAAAGAGGTAATATCTGAGTTTATACTAGAAAAAAAGTAAGTCTAACAATCTAAGGAAGGGCATTACAGAGGAAGTAGGTCCATTTGGGAAATGCCTGCAATTCAGAGTTACTAGAGCACAATAGTAAGGGTAGGGGATGGCAGGACACAAGCTGTAGGAGTTAGACAGGGACCAGATCATGAAAGGTCCTGGTACAGTATGCAAAGGTCTTTGGAATAGTTCTTGTATGCTTTAGCCAGTCAAAAAAAAATATATATATATATACATATAAGCAAAAGGTAATTAGATTTTCATGTCAGAAAGGTACATCTCATAACAGTATGAAGAAAGGTGTGGGAGTTATTACAGTGAATAGTTCACATATGCAATTCTCCTGAACTGGGCAAATTAAATTAGGCGTAGGAATGTTGAGGACAGACAGAAGGAAAGTAATTGGTTGAATTGTGCGAGCAATGGAGAAAGAGAAGTTCTACGTTGGGCATGCACCAACTGATTTTGGTGGGTGGGGACACGCCCCTGCCAAGATACAGGAGAAGTAGGTTTTGGAGATATGAGGTTTATGGGCTCAGTTTGGATGTGTTCAATATGCAGCTTATATAGGACTTGTTGGAGGACCTATTAGGTCTTCAGAAGAAAGATCTTGGCCAGAAATGTACATTGGTATGCTGTTAATACTTAGAGAAGAACTGAAGTCAAAGATATAAATTAAGGGCCATGTAAAGGAAGAGGACACTACATCAGACCACAGAATGACTGAAGAAGAATTAAAATATTCTTCCTCACTTTCTATCTCCACTTATATTGCAGCTCCTTACTTTTTTTACTCATTAATTGGTTTATCCTTAAAATATAAGTTCAAATATCATTCATTTATGCATTCCCCTAAAAAAGCTTTGTTGATCCCACAGACTCAAGTCAGTTAGGTTACCTATTATTTTTTCTTATAAAATCCTTCTTCTTCCTGGCATTTATAAAATATCAAGTAACCAAATAATTACTTATGGCATTATTTTCTTACTTCCTTGTGGCTTTCTTTGCTAAGCAGTAAGCTTCATGAGAACAGGGCGTGACTTGTTTTGCTCAGTTATTTTCCCCTAGCGACCAACACAGTGATCTGCATGTCAAAGATATACTGGTAAAGATAAAGTAGATATGGTTCCTTTAATAGGTAGATATCTTCCATAAAAAATTTTAAAAAGTCTTACTCTTTCATTTTCCATAAGTAATATAGTCCTTAACTTCTAAAGACCACCTCTACAACCTTCTTTCTACACAGCAGCAATATATTTAATCAAATTCACTGTGGAGGACTATTTTTCTCTTCCAAAATCAATAAAATTATCTCTGACTTCCAACATTAGATTTTATTTGATCACGTGAAAATCACGAGGACCATGGCCAGACCCATGCTCCACCATTCACTATGGCAGTGAACAGCCCTGAAAGCCACAAGAGAAAACAAAGAGGTCACATGGAAAATCTTTTGGAAAATGGCATAAGATTTCCCTTCTGCATGCAGGGTTTGTGTGTATTTTCCTTCAAGAGTAAAAATTAAAGTTGATAGCTAGCAACTTTCAAGTATCATGGGTGGTACTTATAGAATGGGAAAGAGTGACTTTTCAAGCTAAAATTTAGAAGAACGGGAGCTAGATGCGGACACAAACATGCTGTCTTATCCCTAATCCAGAAAAGCTGACTCAATGTGTTATTATTCCTTCATGCCAGGCAAAGTCACATGAAAAGGAGTAACTTCTCAATTCACCTGTCTTAGAATAATTGAACCACTGTTATAAAGCTGATTATACCAAGACACTAGAAGATAGAACATCAGCACATATGGGGCCTGACAGGAAGATTATTAATGGCCTGGGCAAGAGGGAAAGGAAAAGAAAGGGAAACCAAAAACAAATGATGTCTGTGTCTCACGTGATTACCACACTTACTACACATTCCAGACTCCCTCAGTGAAACCACCCATCAGGTAGAGCAGTTTAGTTCCAGCTCCTCAGATGTCAGTAGGAATTACTGTTAAGACAACTAGGGAAGAACAAACTCATTCAGGCACCTTTTTTCTCTTCTTTTCTTTTCTTTTCCTTTCTTTTCTTTCTTTCTTTCTCTTTCTTTCTTTCTTTCTTTCTTTCTTCCCTCCCTCCCTCATTTTTCTCTTTGTTTGTTTGTTTGTTTGTTTGTTTGTTTGTTTGTTTGTTTCTTTCTTTCTTTCTTTCTTTCTTCCTTTCTTACATGTAGTTATTTTTAGAGAGCAGGGGTAGGGGTAGAGGGAGACAGAAGCTTTGAGCAGATGACATGGCACAGAGCCCTTGTCGAGGTTCAATCCCACAACCCTGAGACCATGACCTGAGCTGAAACCAAGTCAGATGCTGAACTGCCATGCCACCCAGGTGCCCCAGAACATTTGCTTTTCAATAAATATCGAGCACACTGAGATGCAGGGGTAAAATCCCTGGCATTCTGACATTCCCTTTTGGAGAATTTTTTAGTCCCTTCCTCATCTCTCTCACCTTTCTCTTCTGGAGCTACAACATGGCAGACTAGGTCAAAGGTAGCAATTTCCAAAGAAACATCTATAGAGGTCTTTGTGTACCTGGTTCTACCCATATAAGTGTGTCCTGGATGAGCAGCAGTATCTTCTCTCCCTCCTAAAGTAAATACTTATCGTCACAATAGGGTATTCTACTGGACTTTGCTCATGCCCATCTATGAGGATACATGTAAAAATAAAATTCATGCCACCAGAGATACTGCAATGGTGAAATATGACAGCAAGGCACTTGATGCCTTATGCTAACATTTAGTTTATTGGGTTTTTTTGTTTCTGAGCTTCCAAAAATATCAAACAATTCTATCTCCTGAAGTAAAGAACTTCTTAGTATTTGCATATCATCTATCAATATTGATATCACCTATCAATATTGATCATTTGTAAGTTAGCTTCACTCTAATAAAGTTTATATGCCTTTCCTTATTGGACTATGTACAATGGCCTTTTATGGAATGGAGAGCAATTACAAATAACTCTTTAAAAGAAGGTCAGTATTGGGATGCCTGGGTGGCTCAGTTGGTTAAGCATCTGTCTTTGGCTCAGGTCATGGATTGAGTCTGCACTGGGCTCTTTGCTCAGCGAGAGCCTGCTTCTTCCTCTGCCCCTCCCCCTGCTCATGTGCACACTCTCTCTGACAAATAAATAAAACCTTAAAAATAAAAAAAAAGGTCAGTATCTTCTGAGTATTCCTGATCTGAAAATATGTTTTATAAGAGATTAAGTATACCATGGAAGAAAATTAAGTAATTCTTGCATTTAAAGGAAAATAGAACTTTTGTTAGTTTATCGAATCTCTTAGAGGCTTAGAGTTGTGTATCTCTAAGCCATCACAAACATTATTTGAAGAAAATCTCTGTCCTTCTGCCATTAAGAGGTGGGATTATAGTCTGTGAAGGCAAATGTTCATAAAAAGGTGATTTTTAAATTATGAGGATTTTATAAATACTTAGAATTATCATAAATCCTTTCTTAAACTTTCATTTTATTGCTCCATCTCTAAGATAAAATCTCTTTTTATTAGCTTTTATTATTAGGATCCATAAGAAAGATTGCTTAACCTCTGTTAAGTAAGTGTATGCTTTTATCTCTAGTTTCCTCTTTGCCTAGTTTTCATGAAGCTCAGAGTGGAATCTATGCTCCATATTTTATAAATACGCAGGACTCCAGTGCATGCATTTCTTCCTATTCACGTCTCAGATTACTTAAATCTTATTTTTTCTTGATATCTTTATCTTTACTTTTCAAGCTTTATTATACTGTTATTTTACTTATTTTAAAAAATATTTTATTTATTTATTTATTTATTTATTTATTTATTTATTTATTTGGGAGAGAACAAGCGGGGAGAGGGAAAGGGGCAAGCAGACTTCTCACTTAGCGTGGAGGCTGATGTGGGGCTTATCCCAGGGCCCTGAGATCATGACCTTGGCCAAAATCAAGAGTTGGATGCCCAACCGAATGAGCAACCCAGGTATCCATATACTATGTTATTTTAATTAAAATAATTCACAATCTTTATGAAATTATATAGGATATTTTGCTTAAGAATGCAAAAATAATAAATACTAGGTTATGTAAAATACTTTCCTAAATATCATATCATTTATTTATCCATTAACAAAATGATAAAAATTATTAATGATAATAGTAGAAGTCCCTCTGGCCTAAGTGGAATCTTAAATAACACTAGAGAAGACTAGATTAGAAGAACATCCTAGGGGTCTGAAAATAAAATCTCAAGCTGCTTCTTCATTCATCTTCTTTTTAAAGATTTTATTTATTTATTTGAAAGAGAGAGAATGAGAGAAAGAGAGCACTAGAGAGGAGAGGGTCAGAGGGAGAAGCAGACTCCCCGCTGAGCAGGGAGCCCGATGCAGGACTCGATCCTGGGACTTGATCCTGGGACTCTAGGATCATGACCTGAGCTGAAGGCAGTCACTTAACCAACTGTGCCACCCAGGCACCCATCTCAAGCTTTTTCTGTCACTGTTTCCCATTCTTTCTCTCTGTTTTAATGGCAGTGAAACAAAGGTAAAAATAAAACCCAAATAACTTGATGATGGTTGTATATGGCACACAATATAATTTAATCAAGTAAAAGCTATTTCTCAAAACCTACAGTCATCCAAGGTGGAAGGAGATAGTGGCAGGGCAGACTGCCTGGTGTCTGGCTTTAGTGATTACCAGGAACTCATCAAGAAGCAAACTGTAGGTGGCAATTATTTACCAAGCTTTCTTCTGGATATTCACTGAACAGTTTTATGTCTACTGTCTTTTAATCCTGGCCCACCAGGAATAAAATTTACACTCAATATTTCTCAGTCTCCTTCTTTCATCCATGATACCAAATATAGGATGTTTCCAATTCAAATTTCACATCCATGCATTTCCTTCTTTTCACTGGCGTTTAACATAGAATCAATTCTAAAAATGCTCTTAAATAGTCTTTACTCACTCTTGAGACATAGCTTTGTGTAAACAGCACAGTCAGCAACAGTAGAGCCCACAACAGTAGGTGCAAAATATTAGCAAACATCTATAGATCTAGAGCAAGGTTTCCCAACCTCGGCACAACGGACATTTGGGGCCAAATGATTCCCTGTTACGTGTGGTGGGAGGGAGTCCGGGGCATTGTAGGATGTTTAGCAGCAACCATAGCCTCTACCAACAAGATCGGAAGCAACCTATTTCCCCTGCACGGCAACCAAAAATATCTCCCCTGGGGGCAAAATCACACTTGGTTGAGAACCACTGGTCTACAATCCAATTTCTTAGATAAACTGTAGCCAATTTCTTTGTAAACTGCTTATGGGGAATCTACTAGGTACCTTGAACTAAATAAATAGGATTAACTATTTATCACACAATCATATAATACTATGGTTCTGAGTCACTTTATTATTGCGATGTGTTTTGAAGACCCCAAGCCAACTGTTCAAACATTCAGAAGAAACCCCATGCTAAGATATCTTCTTCTTCCTGCCTTTAGAGTGACACACCATACCACTGACCTACCCACATCTCTCTTACTAGATATTTCTAGTGTCAACTTTAAATTGGGTGTGGAAAGAAATGGCTGATTTCTCAGCCCTTATGAAGATTTTGGAAAAGATTATTTGGTATTTCTTCACTGAACACTGAACCATTACGGTTCTGTTTGCATTTAAGCTTTCTGAATAATGTCAGTTTTCCACAAATTCTTTTAACCCAGGAAGAATTTTCAAATAATTTCTTTGAATGTTACCCATTTAACTTTGAAATCCCAATCATACTAGTTTATGCTATTTTAAACCTCCGTAAGAAACTGTTTTGTAATTTTTAATTTATGACATTTAAGGTTTCCACTAAAAAGCTGTACCTATTTCTGAGGGGATCCTCAGATTTCTAACCTAGAAATCTATTGCTCCAATTTATTCCCTTGGAAGATCATCAGATGTATGACAGAGCAATAGAAACGAATTAAAAATGCACGTACTTGCTCCAGTGGACTTTGCCTTCCAGTGTCTGCATCTCACCAAGGATAGCAAGGAGAAGAGAAGACTTCCCACATCCCACTTGGCCCACAATCATGGTCAACTGACCTAGAGAAATTAAACAAAGGATAACAGGAGGACATGGAATCCTCTTAGTAAAACAAAACCAAAATACATTTAGAAAGGCCGATGTTTCAAAATCAATGGCCCACATTTGGTCTCCAGCAATAAGGTATATATTTGGCATAACTTCTTTCTCTGATACACAAGTTTTTTTTAAAAAAAGGAAAGAAAAATTAAAAGATAATAGGGGTCTTGCTTTATTGTTTCCAACTATGAGAATAGCTGAGATTAATGAAGAGAGCAATGAAATAATTGCCTAAATATCTCAATTAGTTTCAATTTCATTATTCAATTTATTCAGGAGAAGGTAGTTTGACTTAAATTGATAAATGGGATGAAAGGGATTTAGGCTGGCATTAAGACATCTTCTCTAATTTCATACTTTGATATGCATGAAAATAGAAAAATTTGCTATCAGGTCATGTCAAAAATGTATTTTTATTCAATTACCTAGACATTGTAAATAAAAATAATTGAACATTTGAGTCTTAAATATCTTGAAAACTTTAGTTGGCTTCAGGGATAGAAAATAATTCTCTTATATAGTCTTTCTTTAAGTCCTTTCTCAGACAAAACAAAAAAAAATCAATTACCCCATTATTTAAATGGACAGATTGGCAAATGAGCTGATAACAGCTTATTTGGACAGTAAATAACTTGTCCAAATGTCTACACACTCTCTAGTGAAAGGCATTTCCAGCCATTTCTACAATGATACAGTGGCTCATGAGCTACGTGGTGCAAATAAACAACACAGTTAATGTTTACAATGTTTAAAAAGTCTTTTTTGTTGTTGTTGTTAAGATCAATTGTCTTGGAAATCCATGGTTTTGATAACTAACAATTTAAAAACTGAGTAACAAATGACTCTTACCTGTTGGGATTCTAATATCTATATTGGATAATGTAGCTAAACCACTGCCCCATGAAAAGTAACCATTTGTGACCTAGAAAAGAACACATAAATTAAATTATAAAACCATGTACATATTTGGTGTTAGAGACTAATTCCAATTAAAAGCATTTTCTTTTTAGAGCACTTAAAGACTTTCAGTACAAGGTAGAACACATAGTGATGAAATTCTAATTTAGACTTACAGCTATTGAGAGGTATAAATGAAGAACAAAAAAGAATGGAAGTGAAAGGAGGGTCTTTGAGTTAGTGATATTATGAATAGGCTGAAAATTACAATTTTCTCTGAGAATTTGGAATTACTATATCATTTACATGAAAGCATTCTTAAAAAGCAATCTTCCCAAATATTTTTCAATTGATTACTTTCTCACTGCTAGGCAATTCCCAGAATCCTGGTAATGTAAGGTATAAAGTAGAAATAATGACAAATTATTCTATCGAAATCACTGTTATCGAAGAGGAAGGTTTTGTAATAAAGGAGTTTCCTGAACTGTGTGGATTAATCTGTATTCAATGAAGTTAAAACAAAGAGTGAAAGGAAGAGAGGAATAAAGCACAAAAGTGAGGTAACATCTATTGGTGGAATAAACCTCAACAACCAGCAAAGGTCACAAGACCTACAGCCATCCAAGGCAATCTATTTAACAGGCATGAAGTTGACTTGATAGTTTTAGTAGTTACAAAAATGGGAAACAAAGGAGGTACAACAGAACCAAAGGATTGAAGTTGCTTGAAAAGACAAGGTTGCAATTTTCCACAGAGGTTTTCTCTCACCTGTAAAACGTAGGACATTTAGTAATATCCATCACATAGATGTACATGAAATTAGCCCTGGGAGGAAGGTGGCATGGAAGGGCTGCATTACCGATTGCTTTACAAATATTTGCTGAGCACCCACTCTATGTGAGGTGCTGCGTTCGTACGGATGTAGGCTACAAAGAAAGTGTAACATCTCCTCCCTGCTTGCTTGGAGTTGCAGCCAGTTGAGTAAACAGACCATGGACAGGAGCAAGTACAGTACAAGACAGTGTGGGCTAAGTAACAAATAGAGGGGACGGGCAGACAATAAGTGGAACAAAAAGAAAACCATTCACAGTTCCAAAAGAAAAACATTTATGTCTGAGATGGGGTTTAAAACTTTTTTTTTGGAAAAGGAGGTCTTTTAGCTAATTTTGGAAAATATATTGAATTACAGTGAAGGCATTTGGGGGTAAAGACCAACAATACAGATAGGCGTGGATCAGAAAGCTATGAAACATCCTGTGGGAAATAAAGACTAGAGCTGGCTGGGTCAGAGGTTTAAGATACTGTGGCTAACTGATAAATGATGCTGCAAGAAATTAAACAGCCTGAGGAGCCCTGTTTCTCTGAGGCGCAAAGAGCTGCAAATATGCCGGGGTTTGGAAATGGGCCAGTGTGGAACTGAGAAAGGCCCTCTCCCTGATAATCTGTATTTTCAGTGACCTGGGAGTGAAGTGTATCTGCGGAGAGAAGATGTCAAAGGGGACAAGGAAGGAGGTGGGAAGACAGTGCTGAAAGCCAAAGAAGCATGGGAGGCTGAGGAAGCAAATGCTGACGGGAGGCACGTAGAGGATCGCCAGGAACTACTGAGGGGCGGCAGAGTGGAGAGAACCTAAATGTGTGGCTTTGCCAACCAGCCCGTTGTGTCTCTCCTCCACAGTGCTTGGCAGCCTTTCAGGAGTGTCGAAGGCAGGAAGTTGGATTGATTATGGAAAGTGTTAGAAGACTGAAAGTAGAAGAAGAGGCTCAAGTTGCTGGCGGTCTTGGTAAGGTTAAAAAGCAATGTCAGCAGAGGTGAGGCCTGAGAGAGCTGCAGGTAAGGATCTGTTGTCCGTGACTGCCTGTCATAACAGAGTTTAAGATTCCTGGAGGAGAGGCAGTTCCCAGTGGTGGCCAGGTGTGGCCTCAGGCAAGGTTGTAGAAATGGCGTGAGAGCAAAGGAAGACACTACTGGGCTGGGATACTAAAGAGCTGTACACTTGGAAGTTTAAACCACATCCATGCACAGCACCAAGTAAGCCAGAGAGATGTACAGGGAAACAAGTACCCAAATCTTCAGTGACAGTGCGGAGCGATGATGAGGTCTTCTGACAAGACATGCGAGAAAGGTAGACAATGCCAAAACTTCACAAAGTTGTGAGAGATGAAAAGATATGGTCTGAAAGCAGCAGGGAAGGAGCTAGAAGAATGCAGTGTCCCTACACAGAAGTAAAAGAGGGCACAACCTTCGTTCAAGAAGGATGATGGAAGAGGTCAAAGTTAACCTCTCCTGCGGCAGTCTGCACTGCTACTCCCTTCTGCCTTTTACAAAATAGTCTCATGTCTCCTCCACCAGGGTTAAAATCCTAGGCTTCCCTAAAGAGTTGTTTGACCTTGGAAAATCAGGCAACATATACATCTTTGCAAATGGCCATAAAAGGGTAAGTACAAAAAAGGTCATCATAGCATGGTTTGTGATAGAGGAAAGATGGAGGCAAAACCAGTGTCTATCCCTAGGGGAAAAGGAAAATGCAGTGATGCATACTACAGAACACAGCAGTGTTGTAAGAAGGAGCAAGCCATTGTGAAAACACTTAGGGAGACGGAGAGCACATAGAGCTTGTTACATACTTTACAAAGATAGGAGTATGCTTAGACACATATATTGAGTACATTAGAGCTTGTACCATAATGGCAGGAGAGTGGTACAGAATAGGAGTGGATATCAGGGATAAGGGGAAAGAATGTATTAAAAGTAGAGGAAGGAACCAGAGAGATGTAAGTTACCTATTGCATGATCTATTTATATAAAATATCCAGAATAGAGACATCCGTAAATACAGAAAGCAGACTGGTCATTGCCAGAGGCAAGAAAAAGGGGTAAATCCGGAGTGACTGCTTAATGGATATGGGATTTCCATTTGGGGTGATGAAAATATTTTGCAATAGGAGAGAGGTGGTGGTTGCATAATATTGTGAAGGTACCAACTGCCACTGAATTGTTCACTTTAAAACAGTTAATTTTATGCTATATGAATTTTACTTCAATTAAATAATTTTTAAAAATTTAAGGGCAGGGGTGCCTGGGTGGCTCAGTGGGTTAAGCCTCTGCCTTTGGCTCGGATCATGATCTCAGTGTCCTTGGATGGAGCCCTGAATAGGGCTTTCTGCTCGGGAGGGAACCTGCTTCCCCCTCCTCCCTCTCCCTCTGCCTGCCTCTCTGCCTACTTGTGATCTCTCTCTCTCTGTCAAATAAATAAATAAAATCTTTAAAAAAAATTTAAAGGGAGGACATTACACAGACCATCATCCATTTTGTCCTGCTGAAAATAAGTAAAAATACTGAATAAAATGGAGTTTGTAAAGAAGTTCATTAAAACAAGGAGTAAGGAAATACAATAAAGAAAAGGACAAATTCAGAGCTGTAAGCCCTGAAGCATCTAAGCCTCTTTCCCACACAAGGGATGAGAATAGCTAAGGTATTTTAGAAGAAAAACAGTAACATATAAGAACTCGTCCTAAAATATGTCATTATTTATTAGAAAGTTATAAAGATCATGACAGTGAAATCTGGAAGAGAGAAACCAATGAAAAAAAAATAAAGAGAGGCCAGCAATCAGTCCAGACATATAAAGATCCCTGAAGTGTGGACGAGACTACACTGACTGTCAGTGGGGACGGTGACCGATATGAGGGACTGGGACAACAGGATGTCATATAAAAAATTAAATCAGACCTTACTGACTCACTACTGAATGTAGTAAAATTACTGTCACTAAATTTACTACTGCTAAATTTCAACCAAAACTATTTGTTACTGATTTCCCTACTATATCACATCCCTACTTCATACCAAACACAAAGAGGGATCCTAGGTCCATACGAGGACCACAAGTGAAATGTGTAGCTTCAAAGACTTTAGAAGCTAATATAAATCATCTTCATGACCTCTGGTAGGGAAAGTTTTCTTAAACGAGACCAAAAAAATAAAAAAATAAAAAGCATCAGCCATAAGGAAAAGTTATATAAACCAGACTACACTAAAATTAACAACTTCTGATATGATAAAGCCAAGCTCTAAATGGAAAAGGAGTTCTGTAACATATAACTGCCCAAACGGCTGCAGTATAAAGTATAAAGGAGTAGTCCCCAGCATTTTTTAAAGGGGAGGGAACCAACAAGCTGGCAAGTCACAAAAGAGGAAATCAAAACCCACATGGCCAATGTATACGTGAAAAGATGCTCGACCTCAGTAGAAATCAGAAAAGTAAATAAAAATCACAAGATACAACGGCACCTCCTCATGATGCAAACTTTGGCAAAATATTGGAAGCCCTGGGCACCTGGGTGGCTCAGTGGGTTAAAGCCTCTGCTTTCGGCTCAGGTCATGATCTCAGCGTCCTGGGATCGAGGCCCGCATCGGTCTCTCTGCTCAGCAGGGAGCCTGCTTCCTCCTCTCTCTCTCTGCCTGCCTCTCTGCCTACTTGTAATATCTCTCTCTCTGTCAAATAAATAAATAAAAATAAATAAAATATTAAAAAAAATATTGGAAGCCCTGGTGAAGATGTGGTGCAACTGGCACTTTCAACCACCCTTGGTGAAAGTGGCCATTGGCACAACCACTTGGTAGTTTCCTGTTATCTGGGAAAGGGGAGAATATACAGACCCCATGTCTTGGCAGTTGTTCACAATAGCCCGAAATGGAAAAACAGCCAAAAGCCCATCAGAAGTAGAACAAAGTTCAGCACATTCATACGTTGAAATGCTACCCAGTAATGAGAATGAACGAAGGACAACTTCACTTGACGATCCGGATGAACTAGACATATGAAATGAGCAAAAGAAGCAAGATGCACACACATCAAGGCACACATTTAAATTTAAAACAACTACAATGTTTTTAGGGAGGAATGCATAGCAGGGGTAATAAAGGAAATGATGACCATAAAAGTCAGGGTGACAAGCTTCTTGGAGAGACAGAAGGAACAGCAAATGTGTGTGTTGGGAGGACCTTCGGAGGGAACCAGTGATGTTCTTTTCTTGCTGGTTGCATAGGTGTTCACCTTTTCATTAAATGGTACATTCATATATTTTATGTACTTTTCCGGAGGCATGTTTTTTTTCACAACAAAAAACAGATTTCAAAAAGGCAAATGAATTATTACCAACTTGAGAATTTCCACCATGAATAAAAACTTAAAGACTTGATGGTGGGCCTGAAACTTCAGTGCCTATTGCTAAGCAGTTTTCAAGTTTTTTGTTTTTGCTTTTTTTTGCTGAGGGTTTTTTTTTTTTTTTTTTTTTTTGTACATGAAAGGTCAACTTTAAAAAAACAAATGATAGCCTCGGTTTTTTTACATTCAAAATAAAAACAAATTTAGTAAGGCACATGGAAAAGATGTATTTTTAGACTCTCACTAAATTGCATAGAAAATGTCAATGAAAAAAAACTGATCCTGTTTCTGTAGTCACGTGTATACAACTTGTTATGTGGGCATCACTGGAAGTATGAAGCACAGAGGGCCCTTCATCATCTCTCATTTCAGACTTCGTCGTAGTCTAGTACTTCACATCCTATCCACTTATTATAATTGTTAGGAAACTACTAGAACCTTTGTCTTCAATGATGCCTGGGTCATACTCATACACACACACTCACACACACACTTTAAACTTTCTGGGAGATTCTAATGTACAGCCACGGTTAAGAATCACTAAAGCTCTTTAAAAATCACATGTGACACATTTTATCCTCCAAACAACTGTGCTACAATGGCCTCCCTGCCACAAGTAGGGCAAACTATAGCTCAGAGAGGCAAAGTAATTTGCCCAAAAGTCACACATCAAATTGATGGCAGAGGTTGGGCTAACATTCACTTATTCCAGCCAATCCCACATTTGCTCCAAATGCTAAGTGCCTATTGTGGGACAAGTATTGTGTCAGGCAAATACAGAGAGAGAGAAGATCTAAATTTAGCCTTCAGCTCTATGATAACTCAGCACAGAGGCTCCCTCACTCTCTGCCCGGCCTGGGCAGCACAGAGAGCTGGTTAAACCCATAAGTCCACACAGTTTTCTTCAAAAAGGCTAATCTCCAGGACTCTAGCTGCACCGCTGTCAAAAAGCCCTTGACTGCTCAGGTGTCTGTTCCTACACAGCACTGACCCCTCTTTGGACCTACTATCAATCCTCAGCTGATTATCCCGTGGTGGCCTGTTCTACCTAAGCACACTTGCTGGGAGACTACAAAAGGCTGTCTGAAATTGGATCAAAGGACTACTGGGAACCCGGTGGAGGGGTGGAGGGGATGCTTGCTACACTGGCCTAAGCCCCTCCCAATTGAAGACAACTGCGATCTAATTTATTTCCTTAAAACCTGGATTTATAATATTGGTGTTCTCTATAAATCAATTTACTAGGTAGAGGAACGTAAGAGTACGAAAGGAAATACGTTGGAGACTAGCTTCTAACGCAGATTCAGAAGACAGGCTCATGCTCCAGTTATTAAAACAGAACTGCTGGAGCAAGAAATGTGGTCAGGAGGCAAAGCAATGAAATTCATCAGAACACTTTTGAAAATGTTATGAGGATTGGTGATCACTGTAAAGAGACTATAAAGACCCGATTCAGGACACTTTCACAGAACTTCACCATAAAATAGTAACATAAATGTTTCTAGGCATGCAAGAATCCAGGAAATAAAATAACCTTTATTGCAATATCCTCAGTCTCTACAGGACGTAGGCGCCGGGTTGATTGCTCATAGCTGTCCAGGTGATATCTTCCAGGCTGCTTCCTGTTTATAGTTTTCGGCTGCTGCATTCCAAATGGAAAAAAAAAACACAAGTTGAAGCTTAATGAAAATTAAAAAAAAGATGTTTTACTGAACATTAACTCATATTCTCCACTTGAAATTCTAAGAAAAAGAAAGAAGTAAAGTGAATGTGAATGGCTTCTCCAAAAAAAAAAGCAAATATTAACAAAATGCCTTAACCTTATCATTTTAAGCCTAATTCACAAGTCTTTTAAGAAAAATTAAAGTACAAAGATGTGATACTTGCGATGGATGGAATTGAAAGTGTGGAGCCCCAAACTAGATTTTGGATATTCCTCCTCCAGCTGTCCCGATAAATATACCCAGGCAGTAATAAACAGCCTCTGTGTCAAAAGGCAAGCAGACTAACTCAGGTTAAACTAGAATCTACTTGGGAGGCCTCTGCGCTTGTAAATGTTCCAACAGTACCTTTCTGATCACCTTCTGAATCATGAGGATTTTGAATTTCATATACTCACATAACTCAGATCGGGCTACACATCACCCAAGGATCCACTGCAGAGTGAGAAAAAGCATAAGGATCTCGGATTTTTTTTTTGGTCCAAATATGTGTATATATATATTGTTTCATAATATATAAACATATAATGCTGATGTAAGTATGATAGAATGATCTAGTCTTTCTCAAATGTTATAGCATTGTTCTTTTTTTTTTAAGATTTTATTTATTTACTTGACAGAGAGAGAGAGAGAGGGAGATCACAAGTAGGCTGAGAAGCAGGAAGAGAGAGAGGGGGAAGCAGGCTCCCGGCTGAGCGGGGAGCCCGATGCGGGCCTCCATCCCAGGACCCTGAGATCATGACCTGAACTGAAGGCAGAGGCTTTAACCCACTGAGCCACCCAGGCACCTGCATTGTTCTTGGTTAAAGGACTAAAGCATCCATTTTAAAGAGGATGCTAGCTCAGGTTGGACAGTTTTCCCATACTTGAAAGGAACTTAAGTTAGGTCATAGAAATAGAAATTTGTTATTCTCTAAATCTGACTTCAATGTCATGCAATAGAGACAGATGACTAAAGAGAAGGTAGAAAATTTAACTCTGCAGACCTCTAATATAGAAAAATTTATAAGCTCAATATTTGTGCCAAGAATCTAGTGAACAAGTATTTCAACAAAAAAAATTTATCTGTCTTACTTAAATACCTTGTAGATTTTATGAAGGCTAAGTAATAATATACTTTAAAACTGTCAAATTACCTATAAAAGCAAAGTAGTCTAGAATTGTGAAACTTCTTATTTTTTCTTTTGGCCTGGAATTGCAGGTTTAGCTTTTGAAAAATCCACTGAATTCTACTATGGGAATTAGAAATGTCCTCAAATAATCGGTAATTTAATCCAAACAAGATACTGCCCTTCCAATTTCCATTGTTATATCAACAGAACATCGAATTATCAAATAGTACATTGCTAGGCTACATGTAAATATATACACAGATTAAAAAGGTACTGAGAAGAGCTAGCACTGGTTCTGTCGCATAGAAAATACTGAATGTGGGCGCCTGGGTGGTTCAGTTATTAAGTGTCTGCCTTCAGTTCAGGTCACGATCCCAGGGTCCTGGGATCCTGGGGAGCCCCACATGGGGATCCCTGTTCATCAGGGAGCCTGCTTCTTCCTCTCCCACTTCCCCTGCTTGTGTTCCTTCTCCCAGTCTCTCTCTCTCTCTCTGTCAAATAAATAAATAAAATATAAAAAAAAAGAAAGAAAGAAAATACTGAATGAATTTTAACTTAAAAAAATTAGAGAGATTGTTCCTGAAATTTTATTTTAGTTCTGTTTTTCTTTTCACAATCTCACAGAGGACCCTGGAAGTATGTTGCATGAGATGTAGAAAGTCGGTATCCTTCAAGCTGAGTGTATCTTCCTCACAAGATGAGTCTATGCCTTCACATAAATCCTCTGTCTTCTAGAGTCTTTAATTCTATAGTACTATTGCCCCAGAGGTCCAAAAGGAATGACGTCATGTTCTTCACAAAACTAAGAAGAGGGTGGGAGGAGGAGATGTGTTGACAGAGATTTGAGTCGGAGTTCCACAGATGTAATTTGAAGAGACTTTGGCTCTAGAATGTCACTAATTCTCCATGGAGATTCTACAGCCAAAACCACTTAACTCTAAGCTTTTACAGAATACATAGCATCTTAAACTCTCAAGAAGAAGTTTCCATTAGTGTTATTTTCAAACACACAGATTTTTTCACTCCATTTTAAAAAGTTTGTCGTTTGTGGTTTGGCCCATCAGCAGTGATGAATGACCCTGAAAGACATCAGAAGTCCAGTCTGGTTTCAATAACCCTGAAGATATTGAATACATTTGAAGGGGATTCTTTTTTCCTTCCAAAAACCTTTTCTCTGTTCAGTTTTTCTTCTATCCCTCATCTCATAGAAAGGGTTCTTCAGATTTCCCTAACTCCACAAACTTGACCTCCTACATCCCCATTCTTGAGGTCATTCACTCTGCTCATCCCTACATCTCTGAAAGATGACCTAATAAGTTCTTCACCTCTGAAAGATGACCTAATAAGTTCTTCAGTAATCTCCTATAATCCAAAGGATGACAGTGCTGGTTCTAATCAAGTACTTGACCTTCCTGCTGCCTCAAAGTATAGACACTCTATAATGTGTTCTTGTCTTTGTGTCCATGTCCACAGAATAGCAAACTAGCATTTTGAGGCATGGCTACCCCAGTGTATACAGGCATGGGTGGTAGCTCCTTCTCAAACAAAATCACACTGGCTCAATAAAATAACAGAGGGTAAAGTAAAACTCCAGAAAAGCAGAAGAAAACAGCAAGTCTAAATATAGCTTGAGTGCTCATCTCAACTATATTTAGCAGTTTTAAACATGATGTAGAGAAAAAATTTAATATAGATTGACTTCCTGGTAAAAAGACTTTCCAAACCTCAATTAATTCCAGTCAGAAGATTGCATGTATAATTTTGTTTGGTTACAAAAATAGTAAATATACTCATATTTTTGTCTAATAGTAACATGAATAACTAATATTAATTATAACATGACCCACTTTAGAATAGCACCTTTCTATTTTATTGTCATGAAATATACATATTAATTTTAAAGACTTTCTGGGAAATGATCACCTAGCTTCCAGTATCCCAGTCACTCTCTCGTACTCTATTTTATTTCCTTCCCAAAGTGAAATGATCTCACTTTTTTAACTTGCTTATCATCTGTACTCCTGCCTTAAGAAAGCTAACTGTGACAAAGCTATATCCCTGTTCATAGCTATATCCCTGAAGTACAGGATAGTCAATAAATCTAGAAACACAGGCAAATATATGGTGCATGTCATTTTACATGTAATACATGACAAAGTAATACTGAACATGTTTCCAGGCTGTATGTAGCTATTGAGTAAATATTTGTGTAATGGATGAATAAACTGGTTCAGGAGTTGTAAGACTCAGGTTTTAATTCTGGCTCTGCTGCTACGTTTATGACTTTATTCAAGCCACATAATACATAAACTCAATGTATTCAGTTTGAAGATAAAAATAAGGTAATACAATGTTATACTGAGTCAAAAGATACAATGCATCAAAACATTTTTTAAACTAAAAAGTATAATACTGCTAAAAGGTATTAAAAGAATATGGTGTGGGAGTTGTGAAGTTTACTTAGTATTATTTTTATATAAAGTTTGGGGCAGAAAACCTTTTAATTTTTTTTCAATTGAACATGTGCTGTCCCTATTAGGATAATTTTTTGATGATTTCTAATGACAAGCCTTATACATCTGTTTATGAATTTTAGACTATTGAAGTTTATTGTAGAAGCAGGTGGCAATTTTTCTTTATATAGGTTAAAAGTAGAGCTTACAATTTCTTCTAATTGCACTCATTTCAAATCACCCATTCTTAGGACAGTTACCTATTCGCAGCTTCAATAATAAGAAAAAGCACTTACCACTCCAGTGTGTTTCTTACAGGACTCAAAAGGAAGAGAACCTTCACCAGTTCGCCAGCTATCTTCACCAATTTCATCACTCAAGAGAAACTCATTTAGCTTTTGAACACTGCAAAAAACCAACCAACCAAAAAAGGGGTTAAAAGTAAAACCACCAACAACGAAATTCTACCAAAATAAACAAGCATTTCCCTCCCTCATTATGTTGAGCAAGCCACCTCTGAGAGTCATTTCTCAAGACCAACTAAGAATTCAGCTCGGAGGAACAAGCATCCTAACTAAATTGCCCATCAAGTCCCAGGACCTGGGACTTTGAGTGCTAAAACTAGAAATGTCTCAGGAAAACCAGAAACAATTTGTCACCCCTTGAATGCAGCCAAGCTTTTTGCACTTTTCTTTTTTTTTTTTTTTAATTTTGTCTCTTGTCAAAGACAGGACAGTTGAGGAGGAACTTAAAACAGAGTGGTTAAAAATAATAATGCCAGTGAGGGAAGTACCCACTATTCTAATTTTACAAATGAGGGGAAAGAAGTAATAGAGAAGCTAAGAACCTTGCTGAAAAGCGTTTAGCATAGAACACACAGCTCTGGGGTCCATGACCATTCTCCTATCTTGCTTGAGCACTACGCACTACACATATTTTTGGAACCTGGCAAGAAGACAGGCCTCTACACAGTTGCTGTTCAGTGTTGGCAAAGGACCAACAGCATCGGCGTCACCTGGAGTTTACCAGAGATTCTCAGGCCCCCCCCAAAGACCTACTAAATCAAAATACTCATTTTCACGAGATCCAGAAATTCGTCATAAGTACATTACCATTTGAGAAGCCTGGCTCTGCAAGAGTGGTTTGCAAAGATCCTTTATTAGAGTCTCCTCGGGCAGGGCACAAGTCTCCTTGACCCACCTACCCCTCCTGCTCTAACTTTTTCAAACCAGTTATAGAATCAGGAGCAAAAAGAAAGAATCAGAGAAACAGTAACATGATTCGAAAACATCCTCCTATAAATAAAGTAATATGCTAAAGAAAGTTTTATGAAGTTGTAAAAGAAGTGCTCCTTTTAGCATGCTAGGATGATGCGGGTGAACAAACTAGCTTGGCACACGGCTCATCAACCACAGGGGAAATACTGCTGGTGGTAGGACACTGAAAAGTAAAGATTTGAAACAAAGAAGTTATTATATTTTTTTCATTTAAACTCGTAGTCAAGTTAAGTGCCTCCAAATATGTCTGCAAAGCTTGTATTGTGTGTGCATGCGTGTGTGTGTGTGTGTGTGTGTGTGTGTGTGTGTGACAGAATAATAAAATGAAGAAAAGTAAATTTAACTCAGTCTTTTGCCTATAATCTTTAAGTCCGGTGGCCTCGAATGCCATAGAAACTGCTTCTTTTCACTGGGGATGTTAAAGGTGAATAAATTCCATTGCAGCACTTTAATTAGCTTCCAAACTGCATTTATGGGAACTAAAAAATATAATTGTTTAAGAAGAATTTTGATTGAATAATACTCCATCTGTGTATACTGCATTTTATTTATTTATTCATCCATTGATGGACATTTGGGTTGTTTCCCCTTTTTGGCTACTGTGAATAATGTTGCTATGAACTTGGGTGTAGTAATATCTATTTAAGTTCCTGCTGCTTTGAGTTTTGGGGAGTATATATCCAGAAGTGGAACTGCTACACTGTATGCTAATTCTAAGTTTAATTTTTTGAGGAACCACCATACTGCTTTCAACAGCACCTACACCAGGGTTCTGGAATTCCTAATTCAATATAATAGAGTTTTGATAACATGGATGAACCTCGAAGACATTGTTCTAAGTAAAATAAGCCCGGCACAACCCCCCCTCCCCGCCCCCAACTCCCAGCCAAAGAGTATATGAGTCTACCTCTATGAAGAGGTAAAATTAGAAGAGTCAAATTCTTAGAGACTGAAAGACGGTTGGGTTTCCAGGGGCTGGGGGGAGGGGCAATTGTTATTGTTTAATGAATATAGATTCCAATTTGAGGAAATGAGTAAGTTCCAGAACGGATGGGGTGATGGTTGCACAGCAACGTAGATGTACTTAATGTGACTGAACTATACACATAAAATGGTTTAAGTGGCAAATCTTACGTTATGTACATCTTGCTGCTATTTAAAAACGAATTTCAGCAAAGAAAGAAAGAAAAAAGAAAGGCTCCCATTTGTGTACTTTCATTGTGTCTTTGTCAGCAAATACTGGCCATACAGACTGGAAAGCCAGCGTTAGAAATGCCTTATGAAATAATGGCCATTTATTTATCTTAAATGACAGGTATTTCTTCTTCACTTTTTAAGTGGGGGTATAATTGACGTATAGTAGTTTCAGGTGTACAACATAATGATCTAGTATTTGTATATATTGCAATCTCATCAGCACAATAAGTCTAGCTAACATTGTCACCAAACATAATTACAATTGTTTTTCTTGGGATAGAAATGTCTAAGATCTACCTCAAAAGTAGCAGTGAAAGATCTTCTTTACCTTTATAGATTTTAGTTGTGATTCTGTTCTTATATTTTGAAGATGGATTTTAAGGAGCACAGCTTTGCCATTCCAAGGAATACCTTTTAAACAGTCTCATACTATGTCTTTGCACACAAAAGGAAGTTGAGGGGCCAGGTTCGTTTGCCTTTGTAACTCTATGTCTAGCTGCTCCTGGCACATATTACTCAATGAATGTTTGCTGAATAAATCAAAGAAGGAATAAACCAATGACTCAGCCATTTAAGTAAAGTCAGTTGACTGAATTCTCCATTTCACTTTTCTAGTACCCATACAAACCTTATTGAAGCTTTCATGGAATTAATGAGCCCCATTCTTGCTAAACATTGGGAAGCAATGGTCTCTGAGCATAACTGAGGCATAGAGAGAACTTTCTTTCGTCTCTATAACTCTCCACTTTGGAACTCCAATTACAAGGAATAGCGGAAGACCCCAAAATGAATACTTCTCTGAACCTCCTCTTTCTTCCCCTTCCCCTGGTCCTCATCATTCTAGGGTCTCTGGCTGAGGGTCCCCAGCACTGACATTTTGTCGTTTTTTTATTACTCTCTCCCGTTACACTGTAAACTCCTTAAGAGCAAAGATTTTCATCTTCAGAATACGGCTCAATGCCAAAAATACAACATAGTAATGTCTCAAGAAATGTCTGGTGAATTAAATGGGTAATACAAAAAGCACTTCCTATTCACATGAGGTCCTTTCAGAAATCACTGAGGCAAAGCAGTTATGGAAAATGCACGAATTCTGACCAAGGGTGAAGTGATTTCCACCACACTGCCAGGGTTATACATTAAAAATCCAAATCTGTTTATGCAGCATTCCTCCCCTTAAAATAACAAATGACACCCCTTGTGTCTCCTGCATCCTTAGCATCAGCTGCTCAGGATTTTATTCTCCAGCTTCATCCCCTGCCACTTTCCACATCAGAACCCATCACCGATTACACTCAACTATGTTTAGTCGCCTAAATGTACCAAGATATTTCACCTACTTATTCACTCTTTTCCCCTGAATATATTGCTCTCTCAGCTTGAAAATATTTTCCTTTCTTCTTACACTGACCAAGTCTTACCTATTCTTTAAGATCTTATGAAGAAGCCACACTAACTCTTTTAAATTTTCACTTGATTGTCTGCTTTCTCAGTCGATGAGCTTCGATGACCCTCACATATGGGACATGGTATTCCGCGTAGAGCTCTGTAAATAGCACAACACACCATATTGTACTTAGTTTCCCCTCCTGGTCTCTCCAGCTAGACTGTAGGTTCCCTGTAGATTTCACTCTACCTTTCATCTTTGCAATTCCTAATACGTCATCATGTACCCGAAGTATTAACAAGTGCATGTAGACCCAGAGAAGATATCTCTCTGAAGCACAGATGGAGATTAATAAAATGGGAATAAATTAGTAAAATGAAAATTGGTAAAGTATCTGAAATATTTAGGCAATGTAAAAAAAAAATTTAGGCAATGTGCCAGGCACAGTTCATATACTGTCTCATTCAATTGTTTCAGTTGCCATAAGAAGGAGCTATTACTGTACTCATTTAATAAGTAAGGTGATGGGCTATAGAGACACAAAATGATGTGCTGGAAGTTGAACAATGAGTACTCTAGGGCTGTACTAGGATTTGACAGCAGATGGATTTGATACCAACCAATTTTCTAACCTGCCGCCATTATCTTCCTAGGTCAGTGTTTTACTAATTTCTCAAGTGTTTGGATAATTCATACCAGGCTTTAAGGTTTTAGCTATATATGTTACTTTTTCACTTTTCCGGTTTCACTTTGGGTGTTTAGATAAAGCTTGAGTACCTTGGACAGGTGCTATTATGTTAATTAGGAATAAGTGACTTTGTTGCTGGCAATTACGTGCTTTTCATGTAAGAACTATAACATTTTTGTAAACAGAGACCAGGTGGAAGTATGCATACTCTATAATATCAGTAACAATTTATTTGATCAAAGGTAACTGTCCTGGACTAGCCAAGCATACATCCCTTTGGGAGGTATATGAGAGAAAGGATACGAAGTTATTTTCCAATAAAGCAAGGGATTGGTTTTACACATTTTACTCTTGGCAAGTAACATCTTTGGACATAGATAATGCATTATACATCAAATACCAGAAACCTTCACTGAAATTATTTATAAAGGATACAATATATCAACTTATATTCTCCTCCAGAAAAGCAAAAACACATAAATTATCTTCTTACAAATAAAGCAAAGTGGAAAAGTGAGGCAAGCATCCTGGAAAATCACTCTTACTCGGTATTTTAATATTTTAGATAATAGTGACTTTTCCTACTTCTCCCCATTTCGTGACTCTTTTTTACAAATGTAGACTGGAATATGATATCATAAAATGTCCAGAAAACTCGAACGGTGTGGGGTGTAGGGTTGGAAGGAGATAACCTGAATCATATCTGCCTCTTTCTTGCACTTTATTATGTATTCATGGGGTCCCCCACCCATTGAACACCATGAAGACGGTTTCGTCTAACAAACTAAACATTTTTAAAAGAAAGTACAGAATTTTCACGTAGGAAAGAATTTTACTTGGCATGGACTTTTCCTCCATTAGAGAGGTTTTTAAGTCTCTTACACGCATGTGTAACACAAGTTTGGGATTATGTTGCACCCCCTTCTAACTCACCAAATCTCTGATGCATTTAAGAGTGAAGCAAAGAACTTATGACTTCCGTGGTCCTGAAGAAGAGGTTTCAAAATCAGCTCACCAAAGTCTCCGACTATAAACAGGCTGCTCAGCTCGTTGTGGGCCAACTGGCATCAAAGACTGGTCACGGGTTCCCAGGCACAGAAGAAAATGCCAAACCCAGTCAATACTGGGAAAAAGCTCATTTGGGTTCCCAGAACCAGCACACAGTGGGGAAAAGGCCTGGCTCCTCTGCTGACCGGTCATCTCTGTAGGACCCACAAATCAACCACTGAGACTCATTTTAGAGAAGCGAGTTTTTATAAGCAGATTCTATTCGGCCTATGGTTTGGGAAATCTGGAGCTGAGCCCTGAAAACAGACTGGTCTTTATCAAAATGGCAAATGCCTTTCCCTGGGAGGTAAAGAAAAAAGAGTGCTATGCAGAAATATACAGTGACTATCATCCACTCTCAACTTCACCAGCATTTACTGCAGCAGGATTGTATACTATGGAGGTGGGAGGGCACTCCTAGGTTTTTGGTATTTTTTTTCAAATAACCTCTTTAAGCCCTTTTGATGCTTGGTAACCCCCTGATTTCAGAGAAGTTATGTTAGAACTTATCAACTAAACGTTTTTTATCCCCACTTGAGATACAAAGTCAAATTCCAATTAAAAACGAAACCATGAGAGGGACAGCTATTAAATGAAGAAAATGAAACTAAGGACCAAAATAGCAGACTTTGGCCATTCATCAATTTTATTGTTTGAAGTAGCTTCCCTTCCAGAGCACTGCCTAATTTGGAAATGGCGCTACGAAAATCCGTCCGTGTTCCATACAACTGTTTCAAGAGGCAGACCAGTAAGAGAAGCAAAGGAGGCAGACGAGGTCAGAGGTTCTGATCCTTAAA
Organism: Ailurus styani; assembly: GCA_002007465.1. Classification (NCBI taxonomy): domain Eukaryota; kingdom Metazoa; phylum Chordata; class Mammalia; order Carnivora; family Ailuridae; genus Ailurus; species Ailurus styani. The sequence goes on from LNAC01000210.1 coordinate 539,469, forward strand.
CTCTAACAGCTCCAGAATTGGTTATCCATGAAATAACCTACAGAACAGGACTGAAATCATTTTGTGATACTATTATAACCAATCAGGGCTTCAGTTTATAATAAGATAATGGACATCCATCTTCCTGTTGTTTGGGATTGAGCCATTGTTAAACCAATTAAAGATAATTGTCCAAAACTGAAGATTCTGGTATTTTAAATGTCAAATACTAGTGTTCTCCATAATATGTAACCATTGGGGAAATTATCCCATTTTAAAAGACCTTACCAGAAAAAAAAATAATTAATTAAAAAATAAATAAAAGACCTTACAAGAAAACGTTCAACTTGCTATCAGTGGCAACATCAGGCTTCACGTATTTAAGGCCTCCGTTTTCCAGTTTTCCTTAGTATTGTAACATCTTGACATTTCTTTCAAAGACCAGGCATTATAATGACTTTATGAAACAAGCTGAGGTTTTATGAAGTTTATCAGATCTTATACCATAAACAAAATACTACTTGAAGACTTCCCAGTTCATAATAGAGTACCAGACACAGTAGACTGGCACATATAGCATTATATAATATAATATAATAAAGTTTGGTAGCATACTTATTTATATAACCCAAGAAAAATGGTGGGAAAATGGTCATTATCCTAGCACATCTATTTTCATTGTTGTGCATTGTAGGAGACTATAAATCTGAGATCAAGTATATACAGGTTTGTGGCGCCTGTGTGGCTCAGTGGGTAAAAGCCTCTGCCTTCGTCTCAGGTCTTGATCCCAGGATCCTGGGATCTAGCCTCACATTAGGCTCTCTGCTCAGTGGGGAGCCTACTTCCTCCTCTCTCTCTGCCTGCCTCTCTGCCTCTGCCTACTTGTAATCTCTCTCTGTCAAATAAATAAATAAATAAAAATAAAAATTTTAAAAAAGGTTAAAAAAAGTGAGAGAAGCATATTTAAAATGAGCAAAATGTGGACTTTGTAAAGTCTTTCCATTTGACAGAAACCATGAGCCTTAATTTTTTTCTGGGTTGAATTAAAATTTAAACAGTAAATACATGTTGATGGGAACATTGTCTATCACTATAACTGCAAAGATAAACTGACACAGCTTTACTGGAAAATATTATGACTATTTTCATTTGAAAAAATCTTAAAAATGGGGCACGTGGATGGCTCAGTCAGTTAAGTGTCCGATTCTTGGTTTTGGCTCAGGTTGTGATCTTGCAGTCATGGGATAGAGCCCCGTATAGGGTTGTGTGCTCAGTGCAGAGTCTGCTTCAGATTCTCTCTCTCTCCCACTCTCTTTCTTTCTCTTTCTCTCAAATAAATAAATAAAACTTTTTAAAAAATTTCAAAAATGTGTACAATTTTTGACCTACCACTCTTTAAAAGCAACATAGCAATATTCATTAAAAACCTTAAAAATGTGAGTACCATTCACACAATTGAAAACCAAAAAAACCCCACAAATAATCTAATTAAAAAGTGGGCAGAAGACATGAATAGACATTTCACCAAAGAAAACCTACAGATGGCCAAACAGACACATGAAAAGATGCTCAACGTCATTCATCATCAAGGAAATGCAAATCAAAACTACAGTGCAATATCACCTTACACCCGTCAGAATGGCTAAAATCAAAAACACAAGAAACAACAAGCTTTGGCAAGGATGTGGAGGAAAAGGAACCCTCATACACTGTTGGTGGGAATGCAAACTGCTATAGACAATGTGGAAGAGAGTATGGAGTTTCCTCAAAAAATTAAAAATAGAACTACCCTACAATCCAGTAATCCCACTACTGGGTATTTACCCAAAGAATGCAAAAACACTAATTCAAAAAGATATATGTGCCCCTATGTCTATTGCAGCATCATTTACAATAGCCAAATGATGGAAACAACCCAAGTGTCCATCAACAGATGACTCGATAAAGAAAATAAAGATATATATATATATATATATATATATATATATATATATATATATACACACACATATATGTTTATACACACACACACACACACACACACAATAGAATATTACTCAGCCATAGAAAAGAATGAAATCTTGCCATCTGCAACAACAAGGTTGGAGCTAGAAAGTACAATGTTAAGTGAAATAAGTCCGTCAGAAATAGATAAATACCATATAATTTCACTCACATGTGGAATTTAAGAAACAATACAAGTGAACAAAGGGGTAAGAAAGAGACAAACCAAGAAACACTCTTAACTCTAGAGAAGAAACTGTTGGTTACCTGAGGGGAGATGGGTGCGGGGATGGGTGAGATAGATGAAGGGGGTTAAGAATACACTTATCTTGATGAGCACTGAGTAATGTATGGAATTGTTGAAACACTGTATTGTATGCCTGAAACTAATAGAACACTGTATGTTAACTACACTGGGGTTAAAATAAAAAAACTAATAATTTTTTTTAAATGTGGATACTGTTAGAACTAGTATCCCTGGGCGCCTGGGTGGCTCAGTGGGTTAATGCCTCTGCTTTCGGCTCAGGTCATGATCTCAGGGTCCTGGGATCGAGGCCCGCATCGGGCTCCCTGCTCAGCGG